>JARFJB010001496.1:3705000-4280000 GCA_036346205.1 Vesta saturnalis | reverse complement strand
AAAATGCGCCCGCCCAAATCAAACTTCCCATTTCAGAAAATATGTAAGAGAAATAACTGACTACTTTTAAAAACATTCGAAATATAAAAAGTAATTTGGGACTGTGAAACGAATATACACCGATATCAATTCCTAGTGTGCCCGCAACAATGTTTGAAAAACTCTTGTACCGGCATGTATATAACCATGTAAAAAATTTAATTTGTTCAAGACAGTATGGATTCATAGCAAATAGGTCGACAGTAACTAATCTGTCTTGAATTACACAATACGTTTCTGAAAAGATTGAGTTATCGCTGCAAGTGTATGTCATCTATACTGATCTATCTAAAGCGTTTGATAATCATGTACTCTTAATTAAGAAGCTAAATGATATGTACGGCTTTTCAGTGAATCTATGTTCTTTGTTAACAAATTATTTAAGTGACAGATATAATTATGTGTCTATCAATAACTATAAATAACGAAAGTTTCTTACTACATCAAGGGTACCTCAAGGTAGCAACCTAGGCCCATTACTTTTTCTGTTATATTTCAATGACATTGTGAATTGCTTAACTTTCTCAGAAGCTCTACTTTATGCAGTTAGTGATGTACATACTGCCAATGAACTTTAAGAAGATTTGAACAGCATAATGAACTGGTGTGTCCTAAACAAAATGAACTTAAACGTGGATCAATGTTATGTTGTGTCGTATAACAGAAAAGTGACTCAGACTAAAACTTCGTACATACTAAATAATTCATTACTGTTATATAAACACTGCTGGTTCGATAATAAGTTAAGTTTTTCAGACCATGTTGTAAATATTCTAAAAAGTGCTATCAAATCATTGGGATTCATAATTAGATGTACCAAAGAATTCTCCTCAGCAACAGCATTTACAGCTTTGTTCAATTGTTATGTAAGATCGAAGCTGGAGTACGCTATAGCAGTTTGGTATCCCCTTTATAATAAATATAAACTTATGTTGGAAAGTGTTCGTTCGCTACAAATTCTTAAATATAAAATGTTATCGTGAAAATGGTATATGCCTCCTTCATCAGCATAGATACCTAAATGATCGTTATAAAGAAATTCCTACGATTGAACAGAGGAAAATAATTATAATGCTTTGTTACTTGCAAAAATTAATGTTAGGTAATGTAGATAACCCGTGCATACTACAAAAAATTGAAATAAAACCCCTCGAATCAATAGCAGAATAAAAAGTTATTTCTCAGTTCCTAAGCCAAATACTAACTGTTTACTGAACTCTCCAGTTTTTAAAATGGTAACTCTATATAATAAATTTCCTAGCGAGGTAGATTTGTTTGGTTTAAATAAATTGCAGTTCAAAAAAATCTTGATGGCTATTATATTAGATATTAGGTAAATAATAGTGTGTAACTAAGTAAGTTTAAAATTTTATTATAAAATATTACTTTCACTTCATTTTGTATCTTATATGTATTTTCTTTAATGATTGCTCTGTAATTGGGTTCTTGTACCTGTAGAGTAATAAACATTATTATTATTATTTATTTATTTATTTTTTTTTTTTGGTAATACTATTGTCTCTCAAGTATGTGCGTCTACATCCATGGTAATCGGCTCATCTCTCTTGTCGCACTTCGTATTGGTCATTTGGTACTCGGTTTACAAATTTTTGTTCTCTATCAAAGGTGTTCGTTTAATGTATTGTATCACCGTTTTAATTCCTCATTTTGGTTTAGTGCTTGTATAGTTCATATATTATGTATTTCTCGGAAGTGATTTAATTTGGGACATTCTTCTATGATGTGTTTTATTGTTAGTACCCCATTACATTGGGCGCACCGTTTCGTTCTTTCTTCTGATAGCAGATGACTATGCGTTAGTCGTGTATGGCCAATTCTTAGTCGAGTAATAATGACCTGGTCTTTTCGGTTTATATTTGTTTTATACCATCTGGTTTTTGTGTTAGGTTGTACTACTTTTAAATGTGATTCATTAGAGGACGATCTCGTTTCCCATTTGCTTAATTGTTTTTCATTAATCCACAACAGTAGATCCTGCAGTTCAACTATGCTTATTGTTTCGGCTAATATTGGCACATGGTTTCCTTGTATTTGTCAGTTGGTTCCATTTCTCTATATATCTATGTCATTGATAGCACTTTCTATATGGAAATTACGATAGATGTTTACCTTGGTTTCTTGACTATTTGAACAAAATTCAAGGGCTTTGAGCAAAGCTACGTATGTTAGGTTTTTGGATGTATACGTTTCTTGTATCTGTCACGTAACTGTTGCGTTGAATTGAGTTATTGTAAAACCTTTTGGGTTGCTTTTCCTGATGTTAATGAGGATATCGTTTCCTTCTATATTGACATTTCCATTGTATGGCGTTTGTGTAATTTTAAGGGGTATTAATTACCACGGCAGATATCTGTTTACTGGTCGCCAAACCTCTACATTTATTGCGTCGTTGAGCCGTAGATCTGAGTGGAGTTTGAGGAGTGCTGGGATAGTGCGTGTATTTTGCCACTCACATTTTTCATGGGTGGGAGGGTGCGTAATATATTTATGCAGGAAGTGCGACTACTTGACACTTAGCTTAACGCCATATCTCAAGTGTTGTTGTTCGAATTTTAAATCTAAAGGCAGAGAGTTATTTTTAACGTCCAAGCTCTGTGTAGGTAACGTACGAAATGCTCCTGTTGCTACTAATAGCGCACTATTCCATGTTGACGTTATTTTTTTTGAGTATGATTTTGCGACCGATTTGTGCAACACTGACAAATATTCTAGTCTGTTTCGTATGAAGGCATTTATAATCTTTTTTAATGTTTTTTTGTCAGCGCTCCATGTATATGCAGCCAGTATTTTAATCCTATTCAGCAGAGTTTTGCACTTTGTAACGACTGTTTCAATATGACGTTTTATCGTCTAACGTTACACCTAAAAATTTAAATTCTTTTACATAAGGTATCTCTTGGTTGTTCAGGTATAATTTTGGAGTCTCGTGGTTTTTACGGAGTTGTCAAAAGTGCATACACCTAGTTTTTGCTAATGAGAATTTAAACCCTCGAGATTCAGCTTCTTTCACAAGAACGTCACAATCAGATTGTACAGTTTCGGCCATTTTTTCAATATGTGGCTATAATGCATAAATCATCTACATATAGTAGCTTATCTGTGTTAACATTAATACTATCTGCAATATTGTTGATGGCAATAGCAAATAAGCTGACGCTTAATATTGATCCTTGAGGGATACCGTTTTCCTGCATACGCGTTTCCGAGATGGTCTGGCCAATTTGTACTTGTATTTTGCGGTTTCTTAAAAAAATTTGAACAAATTTAGGTAAATGTCCTCGAAGGTTCCATTACTGGATTGTTTGCAATACACATGGTTTCCATACGATATCATACGCTTTTTGTATGTCGAAAAATATCGCCAGCGCGTGTTCTGTGTTTGTAAATACTCTTTTAATGATGTGATCTAGGTTCAACGGTAGAGTATCCTTTTCGGAATCCCGCCTGGTATGTACTGAATCTATTTTCCTTTTCTAGGACCGCTACTAGCCTGACGTTTACCATGGCTTCCAGTATTTTAGACAAACAAGATGTTAACGATATAGGTCTGTAATGCTCAGGTTTCGTAGTGTCTTTGCCTTGTTTAGGTAAGGTAATTATAGTGGCCAGTTTCCAGTTAGACGGGTAAGTATCTGACAGCCAGATCTTATTGTACACTTCTAACAAAGTTGCTTTGAGTTCAAATGGGAGGTTTTTAATCATGCTGTACGGTACCATGTCATATCCTCGGGCAGATTCTTTTGTTCGTTGTATAGCCCTTTACATCTCTAGCATAGTAAATGGTAGGTTGTATGTTTCACCATCGTCGTTTCCAAACTTGATTTGTTCCATTTCTCGTGTTGAATTTTTATACTTAAGGTTATCTGGGTATTGGGAACTGCCTTATTATTATTATTTTTTTTTTTTTTTTTGTATAGGAGGTGGGAAAACCTTCAAAAGGCACAAGTCTCCTAAGAGTCAAGTAGTGTGGGATTTTTACTCACTAAAAACCCACCTTCTGGAGCATCGACTGCAAAGGTCATTAGCTCTTTTATTTGCTGTTTATGTATTAATAGAAACTGTGTATATATTGATACAATTAGCTACAATTTATTATAAAGTTATATATCTTTGATATATTTTAGGGTACTAACCATTTCTCTTTTTTGTAGGTTTAAAGATATATCCTTTGATAAACCATGGAGGTTTCGTTATAATTGATATTGTGGACATTCACAGAGAACATGTACTACTGAGAGATTAACGTTACAGATTTCACATATTGGTGCCGGTTCTCTAGTTAATAAATGTTGATGGGTTAGAGACGTATGACATGTTCGTAGACGATGAGCCCGTACTGAACTTTGCCTAGATAATTCCATCTGAACGTATTGTTGTGTCACAGATGGTTGAATTTTTACAAGCTGTGTGTTAGTGTTACTCCACTGAACTTGCCATTGTTCTAAGATTTTGTCTTTTATACTTTTGCGGAAGTCAAATCTTGTCATTACAGTTGCTGGCGCTACCAAAGTTTCTCTTGCGTCTTTAACTGGATAATCGCTCAAAATCGTCAGAATCGATTCGTGGATGTCATTCATAAATTCGAGAAAACGAAAACCTAATGGGCGCGTTCGAGATCCTCCAGCATACGGATTTGTTTTAGGAAACAAGATTTTATTGTTGGGATTATTTACATTAGACTTTACTCCGCTCATGTAAGTGGTCATGAGTATGTTCCTTCTTATTTCAAGAGGTAACATGCCAGATTCGATGTAGAGACTAAATATTGGGGTAGTTGGAAAAGCTTCAATACAGTATCTGATTCCCAGATTGTGAATACGATCCAATACATATAGGAGACTCTTTCTTGCTGATGAATAAATTATGCTTCCATAATCTATTCGTGACAATATTATAGTCTTATATATTGTCAACAGCATTTTAGGTTCTGCTCCCCATTTAGTATGGGGAGGATCTTCATAATGTTTAAATTCTTTTTTGATTTGGTTTCTAAATCTAGAATATGATTCCTCCATGTAAGTTTACTGTCAAACTTTAAACCCAGGAATTTGGCTGTTGTCACACAATTAATGATTTGATCTCCTAAATACAGACAAGGATCATAATGTGGTTTTCTTAGACGACAAAAATGTATAGATTGTGTTTTTTCTTTAGAGAACTGAAAACCTATATTTTTTCCGTTCTCTAGGACGATATCTATTGCTTCTTATAATTTTCGTGATGCCTCACCTACTGTTTTTGACGCAGTCATTATTGCTAAATCATCAACTTAGAGACATGTTGATATAGAACTGTTAACACCGTTCGCTATGTCATTGATAGCAATAGCAAAAAGTGTGCAGCTTGGGGGACTCCATTTCCTAATGACATCATTTGCGAGTGACAATTTCCTACTCTAACTCTGAAACGCCTGTTTTCTAGAAAGGAACTTATAAACGTAGGTAGATTTCCCTTCAAACCATATTGATAAAGTTTCTTTAGTATTCCATACCGCCAGGTCATATCAAAAGCACCTTTTATATCGAAAAATACAGCTATTAAGTGTTCTCTGTTCTTGAAAGCTTCTTGAGCTGCATGTTCTAAGAGAGCTAGATGATCAGTGGCGGTTCTGTGTTTGCGATATCCTGCTTGAAATGGAACTAGTATACCTTCATTTTCTAAGATAACTTGCAGTCGTACATTTACCATTTTTTCTAATAATTTTTCCATACAACATGTTAGGCTGATAGGCCGATAACTGGATGGTTGCAAAGGATCCTTATTTAGTTTAACAATAGGTATTACCATTGCCTCTTTCCACTGATCTGGATAAGTACCATTCTTCCAGTGGTTATTGAACAAAACCAGTAGTGCTTACTTAATTTCCGTAGTGGACCTCTTTATTATGTCATACCTAATGTCATCTGCACCAGGAGCACCTGATCTGGACTTCTGCAGTGCCTGCTCTAGCTCTTCCATTGTGTAAAGTGCATTATAAGTCTCTGAACTCTCTTGTCCATAGTCAAGTGTGTTTTCAATATTCTTTATTGACTTCCTAAACTCTGGGCAATAATTTGAAGTGCTACTCATAAACCCGAAGTGGGCGGCTAGAGTCTCTGATATATCTGTAGGGTCTATCACTAGTATGCCGTTTTTCTGTAAAGTTGTAGGTATTTGCAGGATATTTTTTCTCGATATGGATTTTATTTTTTTCCAAACAATATTTACATCAGCATCCGACGTTATTGATTTTGTAAAATTTTGCCAGGACGCTCTCTTACTTTCAAGTATGATCCGTCTAGCCACAGCTCTTGCCTTTTTGAAGGCTATTAGATTTGTTTGAGTAGAATTTCTCTTAAATGCGTTGAGGGTAACTTTTTTATTTTTAATTGCCTGAGAAATTTGCGGATTCCACCAGGGTATTAAACGTTTAGTTGAATTTTCTCGAGACCTGGGAATGCTTTCAGATGCAGCTTTTATTATGCTGGATGTTAGTGTATTCACATTTAGGTCTTCAGGAACAATTATTTTTTCAGCAAATCGACCCCAATCTGCTTTAGATATAATCCATTTATTTACATTTTGTTTTGCTGGCCTTGATATGTCTGTTATAATAATCGGAAAATGATCACTGTAGTGTAGATCATCTACCGTCCTCCAAGTTAGTTGTGGAACTAGTCTGGTGGGTGCTATTGACAAATCAACAGCTGAAAAATTATTTGATTTTGTATTAAAATTGGTCGGCGAACCAGTGTTTAACACAACAATGTCAGTTCTATCTAGCCAGTTTTCTAAGATGCGTGCCTTAGCATCAGTTTTCACCGACCCCCATAGAAGGCTGTGAGCGTTGAAGTCACCAGTTAGTATGAGAGGCGTGGGAAGTTGTCTTATTATGTCATCTAATTCTTCAATTCTCCACTCATGATCCGGTAGATAAATGTTACATATTGTAATTTCTAATGGGTGAAGCTGCAATGACCTGTAGTCTGCTAATTATTGATAGTCCCTTGTATCGTGTATCAGTTCTGAATAAAATTGCTACCCCTCCTGATGCTCTTCTGTCATTTGCTACGTCATGTCTCAATAGTTCGTATCCCTTCAGAGAATACGTTTGATTTATTTTGAGATGTGTTTCCTGCAGACAAATGCACATTGGTTCGTGTTCTTGTACTAATATTTCAATATCACAATGATTATGTATACATCCTCTACAGTTCCACTGTAATATGTTATTAAAATTCGCGAATTCGGATGTTATGGTTTAAGAACAATAACAAAATATTTAGATGATTAAAATAGAATAGACTTACAGATATTTATAGTGAAGTGTGCACTTCTGTAAGATAAAATAAAAGATATAGGAAACAGGTAAATTTAACGATAAAATCAAACGAAACAAGCAGTTATGAGTAAAATATAACAAAATAATATTATAGAAAAATATCACAGATTAATCTGTTACTGTGTAGAAGGGGGAAGCCTAGCTTTTCCTTTTGGCCATCCCTTCTTGGATTTCAACGGTGAATGTTGTAATAAATCCGTCACAGGTAATTCAGTCACCGTCGAGGAACACGGTATTTTCTTTTCTGAATCTGATACTGGCATTAGACTGATTTTCGAACCATCACGAGATGGGATAGTCACTTGAGTTGTCATAATTAATGATTGTAGAGGCAAAGGTTATTATTATTTATTTTTATTTTTTTTTTTTTCATTTTGTGTAAGCACGTCGACTGCTGTGGTCTTTAGTGCTGTTGTGATTATTTGTATATGTCTTGTTCATTGATTATATTTTAGTATACATATCTATTGTTTTAAGGAATTGGATTGTGTTTCGTATATTTTCCGGGTTGCTTAGGTTGTCTGCTATATTGTTAGATATTGCGAATATGTTACGTGTATGGGAGTATGTTGCACAAGAACAAATAATGTGTTCGATAGTTAATAGTGTATGACATTGTGTACATATCGGAGGAGCTTCCTTTGAAAGGATGTGTTTGTGCGTTAGACTGGTATGCCCAATTCTTATTCTGTGTAGTATGGTGTATTCGTTTCGGGAGAGGTATAACGGTACTTTCCATTTCTCTACGGTTGGCTGTATATTTTTTAATTGATTGTTTGATCTGGTCCAGTTTAGTTGCCACTTTTGCTTTAATTTAGATCTTAAGTAACTAGTAAAGTTGATATGGTTTTCAATTACAATATTATCATCGTTGGGCTTTTGTGCTGCTTTACGTGCAGCTCTATCGGCTCTTTCGTTTCCAGTGATGTTAGTATGACTAGGAACCCATGCGATTTCTATTATATACCCTAAGTCTGTTAAATGTTTGATTGTGCAGATAATGTTTTGTGTCAAAGCATCATGCGTGTATGGATTTTGTAGGCTCGTAATTGTACTAAGTGAATCGCTGACAATAAGGAACTTATTTGTTTCTAGTGATGTTTCGCAGTACCGAAGGGCTTGCCATATACTGTATAGTTCAGCTGTGTAGATTGAAATATGTAATGGCATGGACCAGTAATGCTCGTTTCCTTCGAATGAGAACGCACATCCCACACCAGTACTTGTTTTGGATCCGTCTGTGTATAAAACTAGGTAGTCATGGTATTTCGAGAGTAGTTCTTTGAATTCCTCCAAGTAGATGTTTTGGAGAGTGCTTTCCTTGTCATGTTTAGAAAGGTCTGTAAGCACGTTAATGGACGGTACTAACCACGGCGGAATTTCTAGCTGTCTGAGGGGTAGCATTTGCGGAAGTTGTTGATCAATGTATTCAAGTGCACTGTTTATGTTGTACCGCAGAGGTTTGTGCAGTCTTTGTGGAGATTGAGACTCGTCATTACTAAATAGAATGCTGTGATTTGGGTGATTTGGCAGAGATTTAATTTTGCATGCATAGGCTAAGATTCTATATTTTCTGTGTAAGGAAATAGGAAGTATACCTGATTCACATAGTAAGCTATCACTTGGGCTAGTGTAAAACGCACCAAGTGAATACCTTAGAGCAGCATTCTGTATAGTGTCCAAGGGTTTCAAAGTACTTTTTGAAGCTGATGTGTATGCTTCACAACCATAATCAATTTTAGATTGCACTAGCATGTTGTACACTTTCAAGAGAACCTCTGGGTCAGCTCCCCATTTAGAGCTCGCCATAACTCTTATAAGATTAAGAACTACTTTACATCGAATTGTTAAGTTGTTTATGTGTTCTTTCCATGTTAGCCTAGTATCGAGTGTTAATCCCAAAATACTCCGGAATTTTTATTTTTAATGTTTGTTTTTAACGTGAGAAGGGGCCAAAATGTGGTTTTCTCAATTTGCAAAAGTGCATGCAGAATGATTTTTCTGGTGATATTTTGTATCCGATATTTTCTGAGTTTAATAATATATGATCGATGGCAAGCTGTAGCTTTCTATTTATTTCTCCCATTGTAGGTGCAGAATATATGATTGCAAGGTCGTCGACGTAAAGATAGGTGTTGATGTCTGCGGGAATAGATTTTATTAGGGAGTTTATTGAGATTATAAAGAGGACCACACTTAACGTTGAACCCTGAGGGATTCCGTTTTCCAGTATTCTACAGGAGGAAAGACAAGTACCCACTCTGACTCTATATCGTCTTTCTTCGAGGAATGACGTTATGAATAGTGGTAAGTTACCTCTAAGACCCCATTCGTATAATGCTTGTATGACCCCATATCTCCATGTTGTATCAAATGCCTTTTCCACATCAAGAAAGACAGCCACTGCATGATGTCTATTTGCAAACGCCTTCAAAACTGCATCCTGCAGGTGTATTAGGTGATCTACCGCGGATCTGAACTTTCTGAATCCCATTTGGCAGTTTACTAGAAGTTACCGTTTTTCGATAACCCACATTAGTCTGTTACTGACCATACGTTCTAGTATTTTCGCCATACATGAGGTTAGACTAATTGGTCTATAATTCGTAGCTAAATATGGATTTTTACCATTTTTAAGAATAGGAACTATTATGGCTTCCTTCCAACAGGAAGGGTATCTACCTTCTGCCCAAATTAAATTAAATGCATTCAGAATCAATTTCTTATATGAGTTGGGAAGATTTTTCATCATATCGTACGTTATGAGATCTGGGCCTGGAGAGGAGGATTTGTTGCATTTTAGAGCCAGTTCGAGTTCTGTCAATGTAAAGGGGACGTTATATTCAGCGGTTTCTGGTTCAGTGAAATTTAACCTAACTTCTCTCTCAGTTTTTGTATGTAAGAAAGTGGCATCATATTTTTGGGAACTGCTTGTTTCTTGGAATTGACCAGCTAAAATTTCAGCTATCTGCTTGGGTTTAGTGATTGTAGTGTTGTTAACTTGGAGTTGTATCGCCGATGTCGTATGTTTGCCTGAGATAGCTTTAATTTTTCGCCACACGTCTGCGCAAGGAGTTTGACTAGTTATAGATGATACATAAGTATTCCATGAATCTCTTTTGCTTTGTAAGATGGTACGTCGTGAAAATGCCCTTGCTTTTTTGAAAGCTATAAGATTCTCATTTGTAGGTTGTCTTCGGTAGAGGTTAAATGCTCGTTTTTTTGTTTTCACTGCTTTACTGACAGTGGATTCCACCACGGTACTTTACGTTTGAACGGCGTTCCTCCGTTTTGGAATAGCGACGTTAGCCGCGTTAATTATCCTGTTTGTGATTTCTTGTACGTCACATGAGGCTTCGTAGAGGTTTGAAGATGCATTCAGGTGAGACTGGAACATATCCCATCGAGCTGCTGATATTCTCCAGCGAATTGGAGTAACTACATGTGCTTTCTGATGTTCAGTACCTACTACAATGGGGAAGTGGTCGCTATGGTAAAGATCATCTAGTACTCTCCATGTAAGTGAAGTAGCGATATGTGGGGACGCTATTGTTAGGTCAATGGCTGAAAATGATCCAGATCTTGCGCAAAGGTGGGTGTTTACACCGGTATTTAATAGATACAATTGATTTAGATCTATTACATTCTCTATAGCCTGTCCACATGCATCGGTACGTGGAGATCCCCACATGCGATTATGGGCGTTAAAGTCGCCCATCAATATATAAGGAGTAGGTAACTGATCTAAAATATTTTGAACATCATGCTGTTGCCAGTTATTATTAGGAAGATATATATTGCAGACAACCACTCTTATAGGAGCGGTTATTTTTATAGCAATCGCTTGTAGTGGCGTCGTCAGTGGAACTATGTCATATTGGACATTCTCCCTAATAATAAATGCTACTCCACCTCTAGCTCTGAGGATTGGAGGTACATCTTTTCTAACTATTTTGTGTCTACGCAGGTAGTATGGTTGGTTAGGTCTAAAATGAGTTTCTTGAATGCATAAGCATAAAGGGTTGAACTCGTTAATGATTAATTTAAGTTCGCAATAGTGATGGATGCATCCGTTGCAATTCCACTGAATTATGGAATCCATTGTTGATTTAAAAGTTTTAAAAATAATCTATCGGTTAACGAGTAAATAAATAAAGAAGTACGAGCACAAATAAATAACATATAGATGTACGAAACAAATAAATAAATAAGTATATAAATATAATTATTATTATTATTATTATTATTATTATTATTATTATTATTATTATTATTATTATTATTATCATTATTATCATTATTATCATTATTATTATTATACTGAAAGTTGCAAACAGATCCAAAAATGTGCACGATGGCATTTAATAATTAAAAAAGAGTGTAGCAATATAACTTTAGCCAACCATTTCCCAGATGCGATCTGGTTATTTTATTAATTACTGCTTTTATTTTATTTTTGACATGCCTGAACATCTGGCGCCCAACAAACAAACTAGGCACTGATGTATTTTGGGACATACTGCAATTGTAGACTCTGCTCTGTTCTGACTAGTCCTAAACTACCTTTTGTATCCTTTGTCTTATCAATTTTCCATTACCTTTAAATTTTATTCTTATATTTTTTTATTCCCTACAATATAAACAGAAGGATATACTTTTTGTTAGATTGCTCATTTAATTTACATTAAATTATTAATTAAAGATGTATTCAAAACTTATTGTGATAATTAATTTTAGTAATTAATATCACGGACTAAAAACTCACGTCACTAGTAAAACGTTTTATCAACTCCCAATACCAATTTAGAATTTAATTCATTTGGAAAAATTCTTCAATGTAGAAGTGGTATTGGTTTCTTGCTTTAATCTTTGAAACTTTTTGTTGTTTCATTTACTGATTGCAAAAATGAAAAACATTATTAATTACTAATTAATTACTAATTTATAGCCCTTTCCACTAGTCTCATAACTCACCTGGTAATATGTTTTTAAAGAAATGCCGTGACAAGGTCAAAAACATTTGCATACAAAATGTGCTAATCAAATTTTAATTTACATTAAATTGCCAATTAAATATTTACCAAAAGGTCGCGATAGTTAGGTATAGTATGATAATATAATCGTGGCGAGGTAAAAAATATTTGAATACAAAGTATCTTAATCAAATTTTAAATCCTCACCAGGTCACCCCGTTTTGTGTCATCCGTTTTAATCAGAATTAGTTCTTTTTTGTTTAATTTTTGAAAGATTATTAAAGAAATACAATTTGGTGCATAGATAGGTATCCTTCACTATGCACAACAAATGTATTGTAATCATTTGTCTTGGAAAAACAACGTGAGACTATTGTATCAACCTCCACAAAATTAATGTAAAATTATTGGATTGGAGTTTGCAAGAGTCGATTTTTATAAAAAGAACAGCGTTATTTATTATTTCAATGCAATCTCTACATTTCTGTAAACATCTACCTCAATTATATCTCAATTTGTGAAGTGAATAGCTTAAATTGTACCTAGATCGATGTGGATATTTTATTTTAAGTGTTTTAGTAAATTTTCTTAGCATGTGGAAATCTTTATCCAAATTATATCTTAAATACACATTTTCAGTGTTTATTTTAGTTTCTAAATTACCGTATAGTTTCCAGTTCACGATATACTTTCTAGGGTATCATGGTAATTTCCTAGTTTACGTTTTATTTTCTGAATATTTCAGTTCATGAACAAAATATCTTCCGGGGTAACGATTATATCCTTATTACCTTACAATAGTTGAATTTTATGAAGAGGATTAATATCTAGGATTTATCGAATCTGTATTTCACATTACAAGTTGATGGTTTAACAATCATTGTTTCATATGGTATAAATGGAATTTTTTACATTGGAAAAATTGATAGTGAAGGTACAGGGTGAGTCATTAGTGCGCCGTCGGAAGATCCTGGCTTTATTATTAAAAATAATAAAAATGTTATAGCGCCGATCTATATCAGACTTAGATGTGCATCGAATAAAAATAGTTTCATCCCTACAGGGTGTTCCATAATTGCAGGACCGGACTCAGCTTTGTTTTGCTAAATGGAACCCTATATTTATTTAATTTTATTATTATTTGTCTTGTTGAATGCTAAAAAACGGTACTTCGTTTTTAAATTTATTTTGTGACGTTGCCAAGTTAGAGCATTTTTTCTGTAAAAAAGTGAAAATTTATACCTTTACTTAAATTGTTCTGAAGACTTTAATATTAACAGTAGAACTGTAAGGTTTGGCAGAGGGGTAAACAAGACCTTGCTCTATATTTGGACCTTCACACTTCCTGATTATACTATACTGGGTGTTTACAAAATATGGTCAATTTTTGCAAATTTGAAATGACCATAACTTTTGTTTTTCAAATGGAACACCCTGTATTTTATCATATCATCGTGTTCTGTTTTTAATTCTCTTACTTTTTTTTAAGCACCTTACGTTACGCGTTCTCGAAATATTTAAGATTTGTTGCAAAATTAATGACAATTGTGGCAAACTGGACGGTCTATACAAAAGTAATGAAGCAAACAAAAGAATTTGTATTTGAAAAATCATAAATTATTGAGAAAATTATAATAAGTTATAACTAAATCAAATGCTCGATGTGTCCACCATTTTCTTGCAAACAGGTGTGAATTCTCCTCAAAAAAGAATCTTCAACATTTCGCAGCATACTTTGGTTAGCCATTTGAAATGCATTCCGTATTCTAATTTTCATATCTTCTTTGGTGGTAGGATATTCTTGGTATACTGTGAAGGGACGCCGTCAGATATCCCGATTTTTTATTATTTTTAATTAGTTCCCGAAGTTTATTAGCAAGACGCCGTCCTTTATAAAAATTTTCCTATCATGATTAATTATTTGCTAAGTAAAATACCAGTACTGATTCACAGAATTTAGTAAGATAACGTGACGCGCTAAATGCACAAGTGCAAAGCATCATAAAAATTCGTAGAAGTTCTAGTAAAAGTTAAACAGATTTCATAATGTTGCATAAAATTGCACAATAATTAATCATGCATCCTCCCTCCAGACGTAAATCCCAAAAACGTTTAAAAGTTTGTATACGTCAGAGCATCTTCCACCAATACGGGCTTACGGAATCTCACCACCAAAGTCTCGTAACCACCCTCGCGAATTCTGTATAAAAACGCGGCACGCGCTGCTGGAGAATAATTATATGATATTATATTGATGATATTATATTGAAGATATTGTCGAAAATAGTCGATAGATAGTCGAAAAAAATAATATTCGCGTTTGCGCCGACTGCTACCTGTTGTAAACCGTCCGCCTGTAACCGTCGTCCGAGTAGAGATCGCGACTCCGCGACCTGATAGCTTCACCGAAGTCAAAAGGTTAGAGTTGCAGAGATCTAACGTTGAAAGTACGTAAGTTGAGATACCTGGTGACCGGGATATGCAGGGTTGTAAGCCCGACGTACTCTTCTGTTACCAGACGCACTCTTCTGTTACGACACATACACACCTACACTGTGGAGTTTGAAGGGTAGTAGCCCGACATTCCATTTGACCGACTGAGATCCTATTGTTTAGTTTAACGGGTGGTTTGCCCAGATTTCTAACAAAGGAGATCCACCTATACAAATTTACACAAACACCACCACACAATACACCACGACAAACGTACCAGCGACCGCCAGATACCTGTAATTAAAACCTCGCCGGAAGATTAAGCTGAACACCTCGTAAACACCGTTAATCCAGTAATATAGAAACGTAACCGTAAACACGAGACGTATCCGTCAGTATTAAAGAACCACCGTAAAGTAAAACAAACCACCACCGCCTCCACCATAAAAACGTAAGTTAGACGCGAAAGAATTTACTTTAAAATATAAAACGAAGGTTTTATATTTTAAAAACGGCCAACATAACAAAAAGCTTTTAATTTTTATTTTTGTTTAAATAAAAACCGGTATACTAAAATTAATCTCGTAAAAGTAAACAAATAATGAGCCGCCACCGTACACCAGCTACTTAAATAAACGAAAAGCTTTCATTTATTTAAAAAGGGCAAAAATTGAATGTAAACGTGAATGAGTTTATTTTCATAAGAAAAGCAGGTATAAAACTTTACACTTGTAACCGACCGCTTTAAAATATTGATTATTTCTTTAAAGGCAGAGCGTTGAACTCAGTGTCTTATCGCGCACGTGTTTATACCGCGTTATCTTGCTACCTGCCTCTGTATTTTATACAGGGACGTATTTAGGTAAAATTATTTATTTATTTCGACATTTAACCCGTATAAATTAAAACAGTTAAAGGACGTAAACTAAAAGTCAAAACCCCAAACCTTCTATTAATGTTAAATTACAGAAACTCCAGAGGACCACCTAACCATTAGTACCTGGACGAAGGATGTCTACTTAAAGATAACAAAGAGGGAGTTGACCGTTATATTGGACACTCGAGAGCCGGGATCACAGTTCAGTATATTTACCTGTATCTATATCTTAGTTGAAAATTAAATAACCATACAATATAGAAGTGTAATAAATAAGAAATAAAGTTATATGTATATGAACCTTTGTAATCTATTTGTTCAACGTGTTGAGAGCCTGAATAACGAACCCCGATCCCAATTTTGCAAGTACAAAATTCCGACTGAGCTAGAAAAGGGAAAAGTAAGAATTATTAATTAGTAGTCATAATTAAAGTAAATGTAACGAAGAAGTGAGGTATTACATTTGACACCCGAACATTAGGAGTTGTTACATTTGTACTTAAAGTTAACAAAGAGTTGTTACAATACTGAGCTTTTAATATACCCCACAGGAAAAAATCTAATTTTGTCAGATCAAGAGTCCGAGCTGGCCACCCTACTGGCCCTCCTCTCCCAATCCATTTATTGGGAAACGTTCTGTCTAGATGTTCTCTAACAATGCGACTATAGTGGGGAGGCGTACCATCCTGCTGAAACCACATCCTTTGACGTATGTTTAACGGCAATTTTGAAGGAATTCAAGATAGGTTTGACCATTAATGTTTCTTTCAATAAAATAAGGTCCAATTATATGGTTCCCTACTATCCCGCCCCGCACATTCAAAGACCAGCTATGCTGATGATCTATTCTTCTAATAGCGTGGGGATTTGTATTGTCATAATAATGGAAATTATGCCTGTTGGCAAAACCATTTTTGTGAAAGGTTGCTTCGTCGGTCATCAAAATGTGTAAAGAAATCAGTGTCCTGTCCTAATCGTTCCAGTGCCCACTGGGAGAATTCCAAGCGTCTTTGAAAATCATTTGCATTCAGTTCTTGGACTAGTTGAAAATGGTATGGATAATTTATTTTTTCGAATAATCTTGGAAACACTAGTTTGACTAATACCTAAATCAGCACTGAGGTTTCTTGTGCTAATCTTTGGATTTTCCACTACACTGGTTAGTACCACAAATACGTTTTCTTCGTTTATAACCCTTTTTTCTCGTTCTTTTCTTTCGTATTCTACATGTCTTGTTCTTTCAAATATTTCTTTGAGTTTTTCAAATATCCTTGGATCAGGATGTCTGCGCTCAGGAAATCGTTGTTGATAAATTCTGGAAGCAAGAAATGAATTTCTTCGCCCAAAGCGTAGACCATGTCAATACATTCATCTTGTGAAAATTTTATTTTTCACACTAAACTGAGGAACTAGTGAATGACGTTTAAGCCAAACGTCAGGAATTACAAATCGCAGGCCTACTGGATGCCCTTTTTACACTTATTGCCATATTATAAAATTATGATTTTAAAAACTCGAATAAGAAGTAAACCTTTGTCTATTAGTGTTTATTGGACCATATTGTCAACAAAACATTTAGATTTGTAAACATTACTTTTGTATAGATCGTCCAGTTTGTCACAATTGTCATTAATTTTGCAACAAATCTTAAATATTTCGAGAACGCGTAACGTGAGGTGTATTATATGCTCAATAAAAAAGTAAGAGAATTAAAAATAGAACACGATGACATGATAAAACACAGGGTGTTCCATTTAAAAAACAAAAGTTATGGTCATTTCAAATTTGCAAAAATTGACCATATTTTGTAAACACCCAGTATAGTATAATCAGGAAGTATGAAGGTCAAAAGATAGATCAAGGTCTTGTTTACCCGTCTGCCAAATCTTACAGTTCTACTGTTAATATTAAAGTCTTCAGAACAATTTAAGTGAAGGTATAAATTTTCACTTTTTTAAAGAAAAAATGCTCTAACTTGGCAACGCCACAAAATAAATTTAAAAACGAAGTACCATTTTTTTAGCATTCAACAAGACAAATAATGTATAGATATATAGATCGGCGCTGTAACATTTTTTTATTTTTAATAATAAAGCTAGGATCTTCTGACGGCGCACCCAGTATATTTGGATACCATTAGTTGAGTTGTATTGTAATATAATCAAGAATCAGGCATCTTTACTGAATGAATGAACGCACGTACGTTGTTTATGATATACGTATTGAATCACAGTTATCGATTTTGAAATGCCTTTATTGCTTATTTCATTTGCCTTAACGTAACCTTAGTAATTGCTTTCTTACTTAAGAAGAACTTGTTGGCTTTGTCACATCTTGAAATTCTTACTTATAATGTTTTATCTGGAACATTTAAATGCCTTGGTCATATACTTACTAAAATTCGCTCTTTATGTATATTATAGCATTTGTCTTCTCAGCGACCAATTATGGTCGCAGTTTAACTACTGTGACGTTCTCTATGGACCTTGCTTAGATGCTACGGATAAACAAAGAATTCAAAAAATTCAGAATTCCTGCCTACGCTTGATTTATGGTGTAAGGAAGTATAAACACATTTCACACAAATTAATTGATATAAAGTGGTTAAATATGAAAAACAGAAGATTTGTGCACTCTGCTACTCTGTACCATAAAATCACTACTGGCAAAATACCACCGTACCTCTATGAAAAGATAAAGTTCAGTGCTAACACCAGATTTTGTTCCTTAATTATCCCTCCTCTGCATAAAACCTCACATTTTGAACGCTCTTTTAGTTATAATATCGTCAATGTTTATAATTCACTACCTGACTATTGCAAAAAACTAACTACAAACCAGTTTAAAAAGCATGTCCATCAATTCATACTTGACCGTCAAATGTTGCAGTAAAATAATGTTAAAAGTAGTAAACTACTCATTCATAGTTAATCAGACATCCTTTCTTTACTTACTCTAATTCTCGTAAATTCTAGCTTTGTCAATTATGTTAAATTCAATTTATGCTAAATAAAATGGGTTAAGTGGAAGAGCAGAAGTAGTGACGTATGTAACTACTAACTGAACTTCGCCCAGTTGGTTACATGCACATGCATACTTATATAGGTAATTTTATACAATTTCATGTAACTGTAACTGTGTGCATCAAACTAGTAAAAGGCATTATTATTATTATTAAATAGAAGCAAAATTCCAGACCATGTGTCTGTCACTTGCATTGGGTAGGTACAAATGGGTTACATTGGCCAGTATCTGATTATATGCATGTAGCCAGAATGACATAATGGTCCTTTAACGAATTGCCGATAATGATGGGCAAATATAAGAAAACGAGTGGCTCTACATTGATTGTGCTACAATATTGTAATAAAAATTTTAAATTTAAGTGTCAACGTTTAAATCATTTATTTAATATTTTATATCTGCAATTTTAGAAAATTGACAGCACAATTTACACATCGCACTTTTCTTGTCAATTTAATTCATATACTTTACTATTCGCAAGAAAGTTATTGTATTATTTTGTCTTGGAAAAACAATGTATCAATATTGTGTCAATCTCCACAAAATGAAGATATTGTTACACATTATTGATCTATTTATAACTAACTTTAAAACATTTTAGGTATATGTCTAACGACTGACGTGGATACTTTTCTATACCATATGAATAATGCACGATTTTTACGGGAATTGGATTTTGCAAGGGTCGATTTTTATGAAAGAACAGGATTATTTCAACGTATTCGGAATAAAAATGGAGCATTGGCATTGGGTGCTACTACTATACGGTACAGAAGATTTTTAAGGCTTTTTCAGCGCTATCTAATCAAATCAAAGGTAGGTTTAGTTCAAATTTGTAAATATTGTGTTATAACATATTTTCATTTTTTAGGTTGTTTATTGGGATGAGCAAGCAATATATATGGAGCATCGTTTTATAAATCCTAACGATAATTTCGTTAATGCAATTGCAATTGGTAAAACACGTTTATTAAATTGCTCAGTGGAAGAGATAATGACAGAATTATTAGAAAAACTAGAGCCAAATGGTTGTCAAGTAAAACCAAAAATGCCACTCGAAGTAGCTAAATGGGTAGAAAGTAATGAAATATCAAGCACAATTCTAAGAACTGAAAATTCTCCTCTTAATATTACTATAAATGTCAGTTCTAATGATATTTAAATATTCCTTTATTCCAAGCACATTTTCTTTAGTTTCTGGGCACATTGTTTATTTTGTGCCAAATAAGGGTGTTATGCTTTTTCTCTTATAGAACGTCAAGATATAAATGCTAACACAAAAAGTCAGGAAGAATAATCACACAAATCAATATCTATTAACTAAAAAACTATTACTAGTACACAATGGTGTGGGTTGTTACACTTTTATGTAATTTCCATTGTTTGCATAAGTATAGATTTCGGTTTGTTACATGTAGGGAAGTATCCTATTATCAGATACCTTTTTGTTATGGTTTGCAGAAATGCTCAAATGCCGCCCACCTTATATATACCTTTGATAAGAGAATTGTATTATATATATATATATATATATATATATATATATATATATATATATATATATATATATATATATATATATATATATACTCGAATTGAGTTATTTGTAGCACTTCCGGTTTAACAGAAAATTGCATCACCTTTTGATTTTTAAATGGAACACCCTGTATTTTTTTTAATTTTTGGGTTGGAAATAATGTTATGTTTAAAATAATATCACACATATGTATGTCTAAAATTTAAAATAACCGAGATATTTCACTTTTTATTTATATCAGAATCAGGAGTGCCATGAAACAACAAACAAGTAAGTAACCCAAATAAATTAATTAACACAATTCACTAAAAGTATAAATAACTTTAACATTATACAATAGACTGCTTAATATTATAAATAGTGTTCAAAATTGTTTCCTTGGTATCGTATGCACACTTCTGCTCGACGTTGAATGTTTCGTGAAAGACGGCTCAATATGCTTCTGTCGATGTCACCTAAAACTTGTTCAATTTTGTTTTGGAGCATTTGGACGTTATCGTATTTTCTTCAAATATCCCCACAGAAAAAAGTCGAGCGGAGTCATGTCCGGTGATCTTGGTGGCCATGGTATAGGGCCGTTAGTTCCTATCCATTTATTACCAACCATATCGTTCAAATGTTGCCTCACCAAATCAGCATTGTGGGCAGGTGCACCGTCTTGATGGTAATAACATTTTGCTCGTAAATCTAATGGAAGGTTATCCAACCAAGCGTCTATATGATTTCTTAGAAAATCTAAATATTTTTATATTGTAAACGTTAACCGCTATAAAAAATGGGCCGACAATGTTATTATTCAAAATAATTTTGATAATTTCTGTCTTCAGTTGACCAGTAGTGGTTATTTTTTCTATTAAACATTCCATTGTTCCAAAAATTGCACTGGTCTGACCATAAAACCATATTTAGAAAATTTCTATCTTCCGTAATATTTTCCAATAACCAGTTACAAAACTTTAATCTTCTTGGTGAGTCTCCAGGATGTAAATGTTGCACCAGATGAATTTTATATGGTTTGTATTTGTACTTCCTTAGAATTAGACGTACCGTTACCGCAGAAAGACCACACGTGGTTGCAGCTCGTCTTGTAAACATATCAGGAAATGCTTCAAATAATGCAAGTACATTTTCTTCTATTTCATTATTTACTGGCACTACCTTCATTTAACCTAATTTGTAACTTCAAAAATAAAGAAGTTACCAATGCTAGACAAGTTAAAAATGGCACCCTGTATATACTTTATCATAACCAAATAGTATATTAATAGCTTTTTAAAATCTCAAAATCATCCATAGCATATAATTATAGAATTGGTTGCCTAATATTGGACAGTCGGGGTTCCTAATATCGTATAAGGTTCTTTCAGTGCGGGATATACCAAAAACACATTATTTTGAATTCATTTCAACATTTAACGCAGTAAATAAGATAATGGAAATAATTAGAGTAGCCACCTAAGTATAAATTGCAAATAAATGTTGCCTTTTTGTCAACACCCGCACGTTCTTCGTGACCCAACGGCAACATAATTTACATCTTATCCATCCTGTTCTTCTGGTATCTTCTGAGAAAAGGTTGATGCAGTATAGTCACTCGGCTTCATCTTCCTTGGCTTCCTTATCATCATTTGGAGTCAATAAACTACATTTCTTCATCACTCATTATCTGTATAAGTTTTTTTCTTTTTCCTTCAGCTGTAAGAGGTTTTTTGGTTGTTTACCTTTGACTGTTTGAAACTCGATTCTTCCCTGCTTTCACAGTTTTTTTTCGACAAAGACTGCTCAACTTCTAGTTTCAACGGAAATCCCATTATTAAAGCTGCAGAACCACGTTTCTTATTTTAGCTGGTAGGAGTCGAGGAGCAACTTCGCAAAGAACTAATATCCGTAGGCTTTTCAAGAGATCTGCCCAAGTTAGACGTAGCAGGTACAATAATTGCAGAGTTTGGAGGTAGAAGCGTTCCAAAACAATTTCATCGATACTCACTTTCACCTGCTGGTGGCGGTATTCTTTCATAGCGAGCGTGAATTGCAAACTCATCGTCTCTGAAGACTTCTCTGTTGAGTGAAATAATGCCACATTTTCGAAACGCATTTACAGCTACCTCTACACCTATAGCACGTAAATAATCTCTACCGAGTAATGACGATATCTCCTTGGATTCAGTCACGATTCAATTTGTAAGGCATATGTCTTAAAGGGTGACATTAGAGCTACATTCAAGGGCTGCAACTGATGGGTTGAGTATGACGATAGGCACACAATATAATTATCTCTATAGATTTCTGTTAGGTCAATATTTCATCTATGCGAGTAACGACCATCTAATATCGGCACAGCTGGCTCCTCCTGCGTGGGTTTCAGATGCTTAATAAAATGCCGAAGCCGAGCTGAGAAAAGGTCTTTATGGATCCAATCAGATCAGTGGCATCTTGCAATAGTGCCAGATAGTGCATCATTGAAAAGCGCAGCTTTCATGTTTTTTCGCGGGAATACCAATATCGGGGGCAAATACATACCTGTAGCGTAATAAGTGCTCCACGTTCAGATGCTGTTAAAGCACTCACTTGTTTCTTACCTAGTAGGTTTAGGACCTTCGAATGTTTGTGTTGAACGGTACTCACACCCGTTTCATCAACGTTAAGGATACGTACTGAGACAAAGTCAATTTTGTTTAAGGCGTACTCCAATAGGCAAAAAGTGCAATTCAAGTTTCTTGGGTAAACCGCTTAATTCGTGCGGGTGATACGCCTCGTGGTTTCCTAAATCTTAGCTGAGGATGACTTTTAAGGAAATCCTTAAGCCATTTTCCCAGCACTTCCTATGCCGCTAGAAAATGTTTATTGTAAGCCAACTGGAATACTGATCATTTTACGTCGGCTGCTTTCAGTCCAAAGAATCTTTTTCCTATCAAGACAGTATGTAACTAATAAATACTCTTTTTTTGGCAAAACTAGTTTTCTTTCTTTCTTCAATAGCATCAGTTTATCTGTAGACTCCTGGAAACAAACGTTTTAGAAGCCTTTAGCTAACCCATTTCGTTGTTTCTAACTGGTTCAACTGCATTTTCCATTAAAACTTTCCCAAATTTTTAGTTTTTTTGTTGTGCCGTCAGAAATAAAATACTATATTACTTGAGCGATACATAACTTACCACTGTATTAGATTAAACCATTATGGAACATTATAATCTCCTATTATCGCATGTATTAGGTATTGCGGTGCTTAACCTCACAAACTTGATACTTCCGTTGTCGTAAGCGAGGGTAACTTGACGTACCTAAGCGGCCAAGCGCTGTAGTTTTCGTAAAGACCGTCTGGCATGCTACACTACTTATTGTTCTATTAGTCAAAAGATGGCGGTGATTAGTCAACAAAAAGCCGGATGTGCGATGTTCCTAACCTATCCGGTAACAGGGTACTTTCCTTTATGCCTTTTGTAATATCAATATTTCAACGGTGTTAAATTCATATTAATAAGTAATTAAACTGACTTCACTAAATAAGATATGTATACTGTGTTAGTTGTGGTACCCATTCCGAATGTTTTCATTAGATTTATGTTAATTTGAAGTACTAGTACAACGACATTAGTTTAATCAGACAATGCTTGTACATATAAGGAATAATGCATGTGTGAATTACTAAAATTATAATTCATGGTTTCTGGATTACCATTATGTAATTAGTTTTTTTTTCTGTTCTATCATCTTAAACATTACTATACAACTTATTTTGGTGTGGTCATCTAATGTAAATTTGATTGGTAAATACCAATATACTTACTAATCATTTCGATTCTTGTATTTAAAAAAACAATGTATTTTCTAAATTGTTTTCTTGTATCTGGCATCATTTTTAGATCAAAATAGAGAATGTGATAAATACCTACTTTACTAAAAATAAATTATTTAAAACATCTTTTTTTTATTACTGTTGGTTCATGAATAAATTTTTTCATCATGTGAACAAGTGTGTGATCTGTGGGCCTTAGTTAATTTTATAAATAACCACTCATTCTTGCTGAAGATTGATTGAAGCAGATTTTTGTTTATGGGCTGGTTAAAAGTTATAGGAATAAGTACACATCTAGGGCATACCAAACTGTTCATACTGGAGTTCAAACTATTAGAAAAATATAGAAATTATAGACAAAACGCATTCATACTGCAGACCTGCTATGATCAGCAAAACGTGAAGGCGAAGAAAGCGTACAGGTTCATGAAGAATGAGTATAAGTGACGCAAAACCAATTAGTGGAATATAACGAATACATAGAATAAACAGCAAAGTTTCACGATTACCACTCACAGTTCAGATATATTGCTTTTAGGCGTGAAATCGTGTTTTGTAATTTTTTACAAATATAAACATTTCGATAGCAATTACAGTTATCTTCTTCAGTAAATGATAATACTTTTACTGAAGAAGATACCATAAAACGGAGTTACTTGGGACAATTTTCAACTTTCAGCTAATGTAGGCTTAAGAGAAAAAGGTATAATGTCTTGAAAAACCTGGAACAGTGGTACTGTGGCAGGACCTGTTACTTGTAAAAAAATACACTCACGTATCACACAAAAATTACAAAACGCTGAACGCGTTTCAAGAGCTAAACTATTAATAATAATAAGGCGAAGGGAATGGTATGGCACGATGGAACTGCTAATTTTGGTGGGAACTAATGTCGCGTAGAGGTGACGGAGGTTGTGGGATTTGTTTTACTCTTCTTTTAATTCCTCTAAAGCGAAAATCAATTTTTTGTTCTGCATTTAATGCCTTATAATCTGACAGAAGGGAGATTAAAAACGCTTTATCTGCATCTTCCTCCTCCCATTTCGCAATGTCCAACTTCTCCATCATTTGCTTTGGAAAGCTGTAATGCCAGATTTCTTGCAAGTCCGTTTCGCTGTAACATTCTCATTACGAGGTCCCGATCCAATAGGTTCCTCTTCTTCAATAGTATTGTCATCATCAGATTGTCTTAGTTGTTCTCTCTCATATTCGGCTACGTTCCCTGAAGTGCTGAAATGAAACGTCGGTCACATTCATCTTGATATAGCTCCTGTAGTGTTTTCCAAAACAGACAAAAAAAACTGGGCATTGAGGTAGGTTGCAGAACACATACTATCTGCATATATGTATTTTCTTCTCTCTGTCTCTGTAAAGAAACAGTCCTTAGTCATAATAACGTTGGGAAGGGGGGGGGGGGTGAGTTTGACATTATTAACAGAAGTACTTGACAGAACATTCCACGGCAATTCGACAGGGATTGTCTAATTGGCCTGGGATGCGCCATACTTGTTTGTAGGTAGTTGCAATTTTGAATGTTACACTATGTACAGAGTTTGAAGTAGTATTTTCTGATGACCTAAAGTGATGAGGATATAGCATACAATATTGTCGTTCATTTCTTTTAAGGTATCTGGCAACTGGAACAACCTTCACTGCTTTGCAGTATGAATTTTATTTCGCGAAATGCACGATCGCCGCAATATTAAGGGAAACTTGTCAAGTTATTTGGTCCTGTCGAAAGAAATTGGAGATGCCTGAACCAATAGAAGAAAGGTGGCTGGAAATAGCTGAAACCTTTTATAAGACAACCAAGTTCCCGAATTGTGTTGGTGCCGTAGATGGCAAGCACATTTGGTGTACAACACCGAAGAACTCCGGCTCGAACTTTTTCAATTACAAGAAGTTCTTCTTTGTTGTTCTTATGGCGGTTGCATATGCAAGCCTTTGCTTCATAGCTATTGACGTAGGCGCATATGGCAAAGAAGGAGATTCTGCTGTGTTTCGAGACAGTGCATTGGGCAGAAAGTTATATAGCAGCACATTAAATTTATCACCACCTAGATGTTTACCAAATACAAATGTGGATGCGCAGCCCTTTGTCATGGTAGGGGATGAAGCTTTTAAGCTTCATACGAATCTTTTGCGACCATACCCTCAACATGGACTCACTCCGCAACGTAGGGTTTATAATTACCGACTATCGAGATGCAGACCCTCTGTAGAATGCACGTTCGGGGTTCTCGCAAACAAATAGAGAATTTTTCACTCACCAATTTTTGTACAACCCGATTTTATTGACGATATTGTGAAGTCTTGTATATTACACAACTTCGTACGCAGAAGAGATGGCGTAAATTATGAAGACACTAACACATATCCATTTGTGGACGTGGATAACTGTGGCTCGAATAGGCAAGGCCAAGGAACGACAGTTAGAGAATTCTTTTCTAACTATTTCATGGGAATCGGAGTTGTTCCATTCCAAAACAATCATATGTATTAATAAGTCTCATTCATATATGTACATTACTAACATTAATAATAGTTTCACAATTCATGCAAAATAATATGTACTTCACTATAGCAATAACACTTATAATTAAACCATGCATCATTACACGTCACTTTTTATCACGTTTTTAGAAAAATATAATAAGTAGATGTCCTCACCTTTTTCCTGCAGCACTTATTACCATCCGCATTTCATACATATTTTCGCGTATCGAAGTCCAACATTTATCTCGTACATTCTTATCACTATAATCTTTCAACTTTTTGTCCCACAAAGCAGTATTCTCTTGCACGTTTTCAATAAACCTGTCAACGTCGAACATTTTTTACAAAACGCGCGGTACGACAGGACAGTGTGAACAGTCGTATTTAAATGTGTGCATTTTTGTCGCCGTCCGGCCATCCCGTCCTCCAGGCCGACCTCAGCATGACGAAGTCGCCTCCCACAGGTACGGCGCCACCGGATAATGTAAACGATCACGTTTAAAACCATGTGTTTTGCTCGTCCAGCCGAAACGCTCCCGCTAAACGGGACCGGCAAAACGCATAGTGTAGTCAGACACTTATACGTGTTGGTGTAAAGTAGGCGGAAATAATAATAATAATAAGTAATAAGTCTGTTCGAAAACTTTTGTCATGCAGTCAAGAAGATTAGTATTAAATCTGCAATTCATTTGGATCAAAAAACCTCTCAATAGACCATTAAAGGTAACATCAAAAAATTCTGAAAAACAAATGGAGGTTACCAGAAAATACTAAGTGCCATCTGGGCAGGACAGTTATTCAGAGAAATGAGCTTAATCTAATTTTAAAGCATTTAAAGGATAGGGAAAAGACTAGAGAATCTAATTTAATGACAAAATACGTAAGGTAGAGGAGGGTTATAAGGCTTGTCGATAAAAATAAGGCCCACATTTAAAATTCCCGCCTATAATGTATGTATCGAATTAGCCTTGCTCGCGTTATGTTGTCTGTTACGTCAGACGAAATACAGCTGCCAAAACGGGTGTGTGCTGTATTTCCAGTAATTTTCGTGTGCATATGTTGTGTGATTAAATTATAAGAAATATATCAAGGTAAATGGCTTACAATATAGGACTTTAACGTATTCTAAAGCTGTAAGTATATCTCGTAGACTTTCGGTTTCGAGTAATGTGAGGTTAGATTGTATTTCAGTTCCAGTTGGTTTTGTTATTTATGTATTTCATTAATTTTTGAAAATAAGGTCCAGGTCTTATTTTCAGAAACTTTACTTATCTTAAGTTACGTTTTTGATTTTTGCAAATGTGAAAATATAAATGCCGAGGCTTACGTGCTAATTAGAACAGTGAAATGATGGAGGAAGCCCTTAGACTTTTACTCACAGGCGAGTATCTAACAACAAATCGGCTTTCCCCGACGTATTTTAAGAATCCTTTTTAAAGTGCCCCAAAAGCTCTCCGAGAAAGTGTTTTTAATTTTGTTAAAATCATTCGTGTTGATTTATTTCGGAAGAAAGGAGACAAAGGCGTGAATGGAAAAGACTTCTAAAACGTCATCCTCGCATTAGCAGACGCAAGGCGCACCAATGAATCCTGCTAGGTCTGCTAAATTAAACCGACCAATAGTAAAAGATTACTTTGAAAAATTGGATACCATTTGATAACAGTTTAATCTAAAATATTCACCAGGCAGACTCTACAACATGAATGAGAAGGACTGCAGGCAATCTGTCCTAGCTTTGAAAGGATCTAAGAGGGTGCATTTAGTGTCATAAGAGCATGGAGAGAATGTGACCATTGTAGCTTGTGTTAATGCGTTGGAAAACCGCGTTCCTCCAATGATTTTATTTAAGGGATGTAGTCAAAAGCCCGCCAGCTCGGATAACATGCCAGTGGAAACGAAAGTTTCTATGAGTCCAAAAGAAAGCATGAAAACTTCACTATTTTGTGAATGGTTGGAACACTTCTCAAAATATAAACCTACTGAAAAAATTATACTGGTAGTCCATGGTGCCAAGTGCCATTTGAACATTTCAATTGCAAGCAATCCAGAAACACCTGATATTGAGTTGCTGCCCAAACCACACGGCTCATGGGTTACATCCTCTCGATAAGGCTACATTTAGATCATTTGAACACTTTTGGAAAGGCGAGTTGCTAAAATTTTGGGGCCAACATCCGGACTGCGGATTAAATAAGGACAGATTCTCAGTAGTATTTGCACCTGTTTGTTAAAAGTCAAACACAGTAGCAAATATAACTAGTAGATTCCAAACTATGAGTATTTATTTTCTCATTTAATCTAATTGTCACACCAGACGAAGCCTTTGCTCCATATACGAACTAAAGAAATTTCATATATATATATATATATATATATATATATATATATATATATATATATATATATATATATATATATATATATATATATATATACCATCAGCGAGTAACGCTTATCTGGTGAAAGTGAAGGTAAATGTTATGAAAATCTAATGAGTTCTGAGTAGCCTAAATGTCCTTGATCGTCATTATTAATTAGAATTTTCTGTCCAAATAGATGTCTCGTAAATTTCTTAATCCCTCATACCAACAGCCTTAGTGTTTCAGATTCGTATGAATTTATTGATAAAATTAAAACCAATGCACTTACAGAAGATGAAATTTTAATCTCATTCGCCGTTTGTTCATGGTTTCCGAGCGACCCAATAGATCAAACTTTAGTTTATTTAGAAGGTGATTAAAAACAAAACCATCAGGACAATGTAGAAGGAGAAGAATTTCTTAAATTAACAGAGTTGTGGACGAAACAAACCTGTTTCAAAATTAACAATCAATTTTTTAAACAAGAACATGGTACAACAAAGGGCAATAGCTTATCTCCGTTTATGTCCAATCTATTTATGGCTAAAAATTTGAAACAGACTTAAAACGCGATTTACCTTAATTTCCTAGAGCTTGGATTAGATACGACGATTATGTGTTTGCCATCCTTTGAAATTTTTAATTTCCGGCAACCAAATTTACCTATAACATAGAGGCAAATGACGATTTCACGTTTCTTGGTGTTCTGGTAACAAGAAATATTTATCGTAAGGAAACTAGCATAAAAAGATTCATAGCCAATGACTCCAATCACTGTAAGCATCATAAACTCGCGGCTTTTAATTTTTGGTTCATAGATTGCCTAATTTTCCTCTTTCAGTTCAAAATTGTAATAAAGAATTGCGCACTGTTAAAGGAGTCGCTGCATACAACGGGTTTTCAGATGAAGTGGTTATGAATATAGTTAGGAAACAAACACATAGGATGAGGGTTAATAATGCAACCACATTCTGTAACGCTAGAGAACAAATAGAAACAAATACGAAAATGTAAACTTTCACCATTAACACTCATAATAAAATACTTATCTTTTTTGGGGTTTTTTAATGGTGTACTTTAAATTATACAATCTAAACGTTTCGATAACACTTACATTTATCTTCGTCAGTAGTGATGTTTGTTAAAAATTGTTAAAGATGTCAAATTTGAAAAATTAAAACATGAACATAAGCCTGCTATTAATATAACAGTTTGAGAAACGTATAAAGCCAACTATAAAATTTTTAGCAAAGAATAACTAGGTCATAAAAATTAAATATTGTTAAACTGCCTCAAAGATGACAAACCAGAACACTTTCTACGACGAAAGCTAACAAGGAAATTTGTCAGCCAAAAAACACATTTAACAAAATTTAATCGAGTTATGATGTAAGTTTAAAGTTGTGCAAAACTTCAATTTGAAAATGATAGAAGCATTCACAAATCCAAACATTACATCAAATAAAATAACCCAGTTAAATCTAACAAAGAGATATCTTTATCAATAATTGGAAGTGTTACTAACAATGAAAAGCACAATGCAGAACGTTCTTTGTAATTTTTAATTTTAATTTAATTTCAACTACTTATGTTAAATTATGGTGCTGTGGTAATTGAACATATAATTGGTAAAGCATTTGCTTCAAGGTCTAGGAAAAACACAGCAAAAAACCTAGACATACCAAAAGTTAAAATTAAAATCAAAATTAAGACGTATCATTATGCTTTTTTTAATTATAAGATGCCAAAACCTATTTAAACGGAGATTTTCTTCTTGTCTATTAAAATTATTCGGGTGTTTATATATTTCAATAGCTTCACGTTGCAAACGAACATAATAATGAGTTTGACTTGACAATATTTCCATATTGTCAAATTGAATGTCATGATTTAGATTATTCAGGGCATGGTCAGCCACAGCAGACCTCTCTGGTTGACCCAATCCACAAAATCTCATATGTTCTTTGCGTCTTGTATCAAAGCTACGTTTTGTGGTTCCGATGTATACTTTTCCACATGAACAAGGTAACTTATACACTCCGGAAGATGATAAAGGGTTTGACACATCTTTAGGTGATCTTAAATGTTCTTTAATTTTTCTTGTAGGTTTAAAAATAGTCCTAATGCCATATTTAATTAGGATTTTTTCAATTCTATTTGTAACATTAGCTATAAAAGGAAGAAAAGCAGTACCAACATTAAGAACTGGTTTTTCTTTAACGTTACGCCTAGAAGGTGTAATAACATTATTAATATCTGTAAGTGAATATCCATTATCTTGTAAGGATTTTCTTAAATATTTATATTCATCATTCAAAAATTCAGGGTCACAAATTCGTTTTGCTCGATCTACTAAAGATTTAATTACACTAATTTCTTGACGTGGATGGTGGTTGAATAATTTGTAAAGGTATCTATCAGTGTGTGTCGGCTTTCTGTAAACCTTAAAAGATAGTGAATTATTATTTTTAGATATTAATATGTCAAGAAATGGTAAACTTCCATTAGTTTCTTTTTCCATGGTAAACTGAATACTAGGATGTATACCATTTATAAAAACCAAAAACTCATGCAGTGCTTCTTTTCCATGTCTCCAAATAGCAAATGTGTCATCTACATATCTATACCAAACTGAAGGTTTTTTAGGTGTATTTTGTAACGTTAATGTTTCAAATTTTTCCATATAAAAATTAGCTATAACAGGACTAAGGGGACTACCCATTGCTACACCTTCCATCTGTTCACAAAATTTACTATTCTACTGAAAATAAGTTGTAGTAAGACAGTGCTGAAAAAGAATGGTTATGTCCTTTGGAAAAAGATGATCAATGTATTCAATAGTTTCTTTTAGAGGTAGCTTTGTAAAAAGTGAAACAACATCAAAACTAACCATTATACCACCCTCTTCAATTTTGAAACTATGCATTTTTTCAACAAAGTCGGCAGAATTTTTAATGTAATGGGGTGTTTTTCCTATATGAGGTTGTAATAACAATGTAAGATGTTTTGCAAGGCTATGAACAATTTTAAGCAAAAATGATTATGTGCAATTTTTCCCAATTCCTAGCCCCTAAGGAGACACGTGCGGTTGAAGAAAAATGTAAAAGTAAGTAAAGAGAATACTCTTAACAGCTGCTTAAGTATTAAAATCATCATAAAACTAAAGTTTTGATAACAATTTTCATTAACAAAATAACAAGAACACAACATAGCACAAAAATGCACATAAAGTAATGAGGCGACAAACAAAAATGGTTACAGTTGTTTAAAATGAGATCCATCAACCTTCACACATAATACCACACGCCTTCGCAGCTCTCTTTTCTTTTCTGATTTGTTCGGCTCCGTGTTACTCGAATCGAACACGGAGCCGAACAAATCAGTTGGAGAAGGAGAAAACTTGAAAATGGCAAACGAGACTTTGCCGAAACGTCGTTTTAGTACTGACAGGAGTCAGAAACATCACCAGTAGACGCAAGACAACGCTCGGATAAACAACAGTGTTTCATATTACACTCGCGGAAACCTAAAATCAACCATATATATATATATATATATATATATATATATATATATATATATATATATATATATATATATATATATATATATATATATATATATATATATATTGAACTGAAAATTAGATTCATCAAAGTAAATACTAACTGTAAATAATAGGCTTAACAATCGGATGTAATATCTACTTTAAAATTATTATATTATAATTATTATTATTAATATTTATATTGCCCAACTAACTTTTAAAAACAGTCGCATGTAAAGACTCGTCAAAAGGAATAGGGTTCAAAATTTAGAAGAGACTTTAAATTTATATGACAAAGTAAATTATTATTTTGTTGATTTATTCTAAGATTTTGAATATTATAATTATAGGTAATGTGATTAATACACATTGAGTTATCGCCCATTTATATTTTATTATATCTAAATTATTCAAAGAAATGGAATTATAATTTTTAATTTGCATCAATATAGGTGCAACTCCCTGTATATAACAAAAATTCTTCAAATGTATACTTGGGCATGCGCTGTGAATACGCATTCATGTGACTTTTGATTACAAGCAAAAAGAAATTCGCCATACATGTAAGTATAAATATGTTTGAATTTATTCAATATTATATTAACCATTTAAATTTTAGCTCAAAGAATATTCCCTTTGGACATGCATACAAATTGTCGCACATCATGTTTGTTACAAAATATGAAAATTATGAACACAACAATGAAAATATCAATGTCAACAATAAAGTACAAAGTCATAACACTCACATAAAATGTCCTCCTTATCTGGTCACTGATGATGCAGTTGATCGTAGAAAACAGCTCCTTCCAAATCTAACTCTGCTTCTTGACATCCAACTTCGCTTCTATTTTAACTGCTTATACGTTTACGTAAGTTTCACTAATGTTTCTTCATATTGATGAATCTTTATTTTTAGGATCATCACGCTTATTATTTTTATTTCAAAATAAATTTTGAAATGCATGGATAGTTTGAAGGTTATTTTAAATTAAACACGCTTCCAATAAATAAAATGTATAATGATAATAACACGAAGAAAACACAATTAATATTCGTAAACAAAACTTAAACACAACCAAACTTAAAAACAATGTCGAATCTGCGGAAATATTTTTAACTCGCTATCGATAACAACCGATTTTTATTTTAAAAAGGTAAACTAACCTTAATTTATTATTTACCGACAAATGAATATCACTTGTTTTTAACACTGCCGATACTAAAACCGCACTTTATTTTTATCGAAAGTGACGTTATTTTCTTTAAAATAATTTCAAGAAAAATTTGGCAACATCTTGCTTTAGCGTAGAAACCAAAATCTTCGATTGTTATCAACAGTTACATCCAATGTTTCCTCAATTCTGATTGGCTAAAGCATTTCTTAAATTACAATTTAATTTCAAAAGCTCATAACTTTTGCCCCCTTAAACCTATCTTAAAACTAACAACATATTCGGAATCTACATAAATTTTCCTATAAAATAAATCCAAACACGAACTAAATCCTCCAATTATTAACCATGTTGATTTTCACATTGATTTATTGATTTTAAGCTAATTTTATGTACTCTACAAGCCTGGAATTGATTTCCACATGAATATGGGATGCTACTACATATAAATATTCATCTTTTACATGCCTAGGGCCAGTTTGAAAGGAAAATTATTTGAAATTTTCAAACACCCTTAGAAACTAAATTTGGCAAAATAGTCACAAATATAGTGAATTGTGACTTGAAATTGAAGCTACTTTACTATTTTTCCCTCTTATAATTTATTCTGAACAAATTGTCTTAACCTATAACAACTTTTACATAATTTTTATGTGAGGAAATAACATAACCTCAAATTAATATTATAATTTTTAATGTATAATTTTACACTTTTAAGCACTTTAAATGTTTGTGAAAGTGTTTATTCTTAATGTTTATGTCTCAATTTAATTTATTCTCACATTTTTATAGGTTTATCAGTTCTTCTGATACTAGTGTCGAATTGTTGCAAATCACTAATTTAAGGTCTGTAAATGTTGATTAATCACAATAATTCCAGAACTGCTGGCTTGTTTATGTTTTATAGCTAATCACCAATGTATTTATTCTGTTTTTATGTAATTTTAGCACTTATATACGTTTATCGCACTAACACGAACGTTTTCATAATTCTTGGCTGCGTACATTGAAATTGTGCCATTGATACATGCCTAATCCTAGTTTTTAACATTATTTTTGTAATCTACAACATGTACCTCATGTCGCTAGGGAACATTATGTTTAAATAAACTTACTAACCAAATATGAACTTGATTTAATGCATAACGATAACTAAACATACCCTATACTTAAATGTAATATGTTGTCGATTATATTTATTTTAACATTTTATTATGAATTATTTAAATTTTCATCCATCTCAATGTTAATCAATCATTCTTATCTAATATTATATATAACGAAATTTACCATTTGTACAAATTAATGAAATTATTTGCTATGTGACTTACATAGCTACACGAATGTAATTTAAATCATCTCAACATATATATATATATATATATATATATATATATATATATATATATACATAGGCTGTCCGCGAGGGAACTACGAAGAATTCGTATACGTATTCTTTGAACAGTTTTAAGCAAAAATGATTATGTGCAATTTTTCCCAATTCCTAACCCCTAAGGAGATATTGGCGGTTAAGAAAAATGTAAAAGTAAGTAAAGAGAATACCCTTAACAGCTGCTTAAGTCTTAAAATTATCATAAAACAAAACTCTTAATAACAATTTTCATTAACAAATTAACAAGAACACAGCATAGCACAAAAATGCATACAAAATAACGAGGTGACAAAAAAAATGGTTACAGTTGTTCAAAATGAGATCAACACTGTAAAAATCGTATTACCACAATAATCTGAGAAAATTATTTGAATTATTTGAATATAAATGCAATTTATCATCTGCTTTGTAACAACTAGAATTAATTTAATTACAATTAAATCATGCCTTATCAATTTTCAAACGAGGAATATAGTGATATGGTATTCCTGTACGGCGTGTTTTACGGTAACTGTAATGCAGCAGCAGCAGAGTACAAAAATAGTTTTCGAAATCGTCGTGCTCCTACTGACAAAACGATAGCCCGGATTCTTCACTCCCTTCGAGAAACAGGAAGTTTTCTTACACATCGAGGTGATCGAGAGTCTCCAAGGCATGCATTTGCAGAAGAGGTGCTGAGAGAAGTTGAAATCGACAGCCGAACGAGCATTAGACGAATAAAAGCAGCCACTGGTAGAAGCAGGACCACCATTTCGAAAATTTTTCGCGAAAATGGAATGCATCCGTATCACCTTCTTCCCGGCGATTTCGCCCCAAGAGTTCGGTTTTGTGAATGGATGATCACACATGATGATAACATTCTTGTTGCACTTTTTTGTAATGAGGCAACTTTTTCTCGGGATGGAGTGAACAATAGTCACAAATGAGCACGTTTGGTAAGATGAAAATTCTCAAGAAATTACTTTTACCGGATTTCAACATCGCTTCACGGTAAATGTTTGGACCAGGATTATCGGAGACAGTCTCATTGGATCCCACATTTTTAATGGGCACTTAAACTTCGAAATGTACGAACAATTCTTGGAAGAAGATTTACCAGCATTTCTTGAAGATGTTCCCTTAATTGTATTTTAAAACTGTTCAAAGAATACGTATACGAATTCTTCGTAGTTCCCTCGAGGACACCCTATATATATATATATATATATATATATATATATATATATATATATATATATATATATATATATATATATATGGTTGATTTTAGGTTTCCGCGAGTGTAGTATGAAACACTGTTGTTTATCCGGGCTTGTCTCGCGTCTGCTGGTGATGTTTCTGACTCCTGCCAGTACGAAAACGATTTCGGCAAAGTCTCATTTGCTTTTCAGTTTTCTCCTTCTCCAACTGATTTGTTCGGCTCCGTGTTCGATTCGAGTAACACGGAGCCGAACAAATCATTGGAGAAGGAGAAAACTTGAAATGGCAAATGAGACTTTGCCGAAACGTCGTTTTGTACTGGCAGGAGTCAGAAACATCAGCAGCAGACGCCCGGATAAACAACAGTGTTTCATATATATTATATATATATATATATATATATATATATATATATATATATATATACAGGGTGTTTGGTACACCGTTGGCCAAAATAAATGTGTGATAGCGGGGCCTATTCTGAACATGTTTGCTTTAAGAAGTCCTAGCCTAAGTCTTATGGTTTGTTAAATATGATTTTTTTTGTATTTATTAAACAATTCCCAGTTTCGCATTATTATGTCTATTACTTATCTTTTGTATGTTGTAAGTTCTCAAAATAAATTTTGCTCTCGTCTTTGAGACGGCCTCGTAATAAATAAATGGGTATTTGATGCAGATATTAAAGAAAAAATATACTATGAGGCAACAAAGTCCCGGTGGTGGGCGAAAAATAAGTCGGATACAATCTTTTCATTACAATTAAAAAAAAACAAAAGCGATGAAAATCTTAAAATACTTTTAAAAACTTCTTTGGTTCATCCCCTTTCTAGTGATATGCCACACATTAATATAGATCTTTAAAAATACTGATATTTTTAATAAAATGCTAAGAAATCCAAAAATTCTTAATAATGCATAGTTCTTTTTATTTAATTACATTCACACTTCATCTCACGAACATACATGTTACACAAGTAAATACATTAGGTTTGTTCCAATCCAGTCAAAAACCGTTCATGGTACTGTCATACTCATGCGCAATTCATACACCGGTGCAAGGTAATGTTTTAGTACATTCTGAATCGGTCGGCTATGTGTAAACATTTATTCTTTAGATGTAGGAAATTTAAATGAAAAAAGAGAAAAAAAAACATTTTTTTTTATTTGGTACAAATCCTGTTCAAATTGTCTTCCCCTTTTCTTAAACATGCGCGACATGTGCGAGGTATTTCTACCGTGGTAGTACGAAGCCGCATCTCTTCCTTCATTATTACAAATGCGGCATCAATTTTTTGGATTAAGTCCTCTATATATAAAATTGCTTGTCTATAGACGAGCTACTTAGCACGTCCCCATATATGATAATCCAGAGGTGTTAGGTCTGGAGAACGCGCGGGTCATTGGATGGAGCCAAGTCTTCCAATCCAGGAATTAGGAAAGACGTCGTCGAGATACTACCGGACGGTTACTCTGTAGTGAGCCGGACAACCATCATTTTGGAAGACAGTAGGTCTGTCTTCATTGACGAGTGGTACATCAATTAACAATTGTGGAAGATCGTTAATTAAAATTTCTAAGTAACAGTCTCCATTCAGGTTGTGCGGCAAGTAGTAAGGCCCATTGAGATATCTCCCGATAAAACCTGCCCAAACGTTCACGCTAAATTGGCGTTGAAAATTTATCGTCCTTTTGGCATGGGGATTTTCATAGGCCCAAATGTGCGAATTGTGTAGGTTGACGACTCACTCCCTGCTGAATTTCGATTCATCCGTCCACATAAGTGATCGTAAAAAAGTTGGGTCGTCAGTGTGAAAAAGAAATCTACAAAACTGTAAACGCCTATCATAATCCGCTTCCTCGAGACCTGGAACAAAAATGAGGTACATTAATGTACTAAATTAAGAACTTTAAAAATAGGTCTTTAAAAAATTTGTAGCCATTAGTGAGAACGCAGTGCACAGGTTACAGTAGGATTTAGGCGACTAGAGTATTGTCTTTATAAGCACCAAAATAAGTTCATTAAAAAAAGTACATCTAAAGAAAAAATTTTTACACATAGCCGACCGATTCAGAATGTATTAAAAAAATTACCTTGCACCGGTGTGTAGTGGAAAGCATGTCTTCCATCTCCTCGAACTACTTTCCAAACTTTCCAAATACTGACACCCAGCATTCCAGCTATATCTCTTATGCTTCTGGTGGGATCCGCATTAAAAGCTTCGAGTATGTTCTCATCGACAGCAACATTATGCTGTCTAGCATTTATTCTGGGTGCGAGTTGAGTAACATTTCCTGTCTCTCGCAAACGTTGGTAAGTAAGGGCAAACGTATTGCAGTTGGATAGTCGACGGTTAGGATACTGTTGCTGATAAGTTCGTCGAGCTTCACGGGCAACTCCACTTATTTGCTCGACTATACGCCATAATAATATCAGTATATTCTTCATTAGTAAACGCAGCCATTGTAACGATAACAGCGACAAAACACAATTAATACACTTAAACGAAAACGTAACAAACGTCAAGCGTAAAGCGACTGCCTGTATTGTGATTGTACGGTCATGCTCATACGTAATACATAAAATGAGTCCCATTTTATGAATTGCGCATGAGTATGACGTACCATGAACGGTTTTTGACTGGATTGGAACAAACCTGATGTATTTACTTGTGTAACATGTGTGTTCGTGAGATTAAGTGTAAATGGAATTAAATAAAAAACATGCATTATTAAGAATTTCTGGTTTTCTTAGTATTTTATTAAAAATATCAGTATTTTTAAAGTATTGTATTAATATGTGGCATATAACTAGAAAGGGGATGAACCAAAAAAGTTTTTAAAAGTATTTTAAGATTTTCATCGCTTAGGTTTTTTTTTAATTTCAATGAAGGAATTGTATCCGATTTATTTCTCGCCCTCCATCGGGACCTTGTTGCCTCGTAGTATTTATTTTTTAATATCTGCATCAAAAACCCATTTATTTATTACGAGGCAGTATCAAAGATAAGAACAAAATTTATTTTGAGAACTTACAACACACAAAAAAAAGTAATATGTATAATAATGCGAAAATTTTGTGAATTCTTTAAGAAATATAAAAAAAAAACATATTTAATAAACCATAAGACTTAAGCTAGGAGTTCTAGAGCAAATATGTTCAGAATAGGCCCGGCTATCCCACATTTCAATTTGGCCAACTGTCACCAAACACCCTGTATATATATATATATATATATATATATATATATATATATATATATATATATATATATATATATATATATATATATATATATATATATATATACGACCTATCAAAATTCATATCAAATGCAAACATTTGCATAAATCAATTTCCGCATGTATAAAAGATCATCACTTGAGAACGACTTGACTGATTTGGCTGATTTTTTTGTTCTGTTCATAACTGTCAGGAAAAGGTTTGTATGAAAAAAAATTTTTGGAAAATTCTCTGGAAAAGACGGAAATTTAGATGGTATTTTTTGAAAATATGACATTCGGTTTGACAGTTCGGCTGTCACATGTTTCCTTAACAACAGCAAATTCAGTATTGGTTATTGATATTTTGATTAGATTGAATTGAAAGCGTTATTTCAGTGATCATATCAATTGAGTGTGGTGTCAAAACTGTGGTCAAACATTTAAAGAGAGTAGAGAAGGATATTATAAAAGAAACGAGGGAAGAAGCAGGGAGGGGGAGTAAAGGTAAGAGAGGACATAATAAGAAGAGATAGAGACGCACAAAAGCAAGAGAGATGGGCAAAAATAAAATAATCTAAGTACAATGCAAATTATAGAAAGATTAAAGGGGAAGGGATACCGGAATGTTTGAAAGGAGAAGGTAAGAAAGGAAATTAAAAAAATTATAGCAAGGTTCAAATCCGGTAATGAAGAGTTGGGAAATGAGTATTGGAGGAAGGAGGAACAAAGGATGTGTGGATTATGCCGGGAGGGATGGAGAATATGAGACATACGATAAAAGAGTGTAGGGGGTTAAGGGAGAATGGCTGGAGTGTAGAAGAAATACCAGAGGGAAAGGGAAGGGGAGCGTAGTGGGTGGACGAAACATGGAAAGGAGAAACCTGATGATGAGAGATGGGACAAAAGGGAGAAGAAGATATATAGAAAAAAATACACCATACATTCAATCGATAATTTGAACGAGAATGACAATACGATCGAGATGCATTGAGTCAATCAGAACGAATAATAGTCCCACGTTTGAATCAGCAGAAGAAAACCGCATGCGATGAATTGATAAGCAGTCAACGACGGGTACAGAGGAATCATCTTCCTAGATGAACCTGGCGGAACTGGGAAAACGTTCCTAATTTCATTGACTCTAGCTTCGATTCGTGCAAAAATTCAAATCTTCATTAGTAACTTGCACCCGTACGAAGCCGAGTCGGGTCGCTACTGTTTCATAAAAATCATGTAGTAGTTAATGTATCTTTAATTATACATGTTAGTAGGAAGTACGAGCTTGATTGCTATGAAAGTTGAGAAATCTTCAAAAACCAACAAATTCTAATGAATAATGACGACCAAGGGCTTTTAGACTGCTCTGAACTCATTAAACTGTCACCACTTTCACTTTCCCCGTCACCAGATAAACAACGAACCGTTACTCACTGATAGTATATATTAGAAATCTCTTTAATTCGTCCCAGTCGACCGCTGATGGTGATAGCTTAGCAAATGAAACGCATTCAGTGTTTTCTAATTAATTTTTGTGTGGTACGTGGGTGTATTCTGTTTGTTACAGGTATAGTGTCAATTAAAAAATGCCAATGGTTTGAACATTATTCCTGAGTACTCAATTTTGTAATTTACATTAAGTACTATTAATTAAAAAAATACACCGTAGGTATCTCAAGTAACCTCACTAAACTGTATTGCTTCGGATCACAGTTTATTCTTATTAATAAAACTTTAAATAACTCTTTGTATGGGTTTACTTGGGACATTAAGGATGTTTTTCAAAAACTGTAAATGTCAAAATAACACAAAAAAACAGAAAGAAGCAATTTGTACAAACATTTATTGAAATAAACAATAACATGATTTTTTTTACAAAAAAAAAGAAAACTTAAAGGCACAAACGTGTGCTGTTCGACGGAAAGAACACAAATCTTATATTATTTTCTTCACTTGCTGTTATCACTTTCAGAGAAAGATGACAAGCTAGATTGTCACCCAGAGAAATTTTTGGTAGTTTCTCTTTGTGACGATGCTTTGTGAAAGTAAGGCTATACTAAAAAATCACACTTCAAATAATTTACCATCAAACCAGCCACTTTTTATCTAGTCTAAGTTTGTAATTCAACTAGGTGTTATATTTTCAAGACGATTATTCAACTTTGCAAAATAAGTGTCCAACACAGACTGGCTAACTTCAGCTTGACTTCTTTTGATATTACGCAACCCAACTGACAGTTCCTTATTGCGTTCTAAAATGATGTCCACCAGTCAATCCCAGTGAGGTTATTCTTGAAAGATTTATGGTTCACTCCTCTTCTATCACAATAACCCTTTACAACGTTACGAATGTCTAAGTATGAAGATGGGAAACCCCATTCAGCAGCTGTCGCTAAACCGTGCAAGAAATTTTTCTCTTCATCGGCACTAAGCGCTATAGGTTTTTTTTAATAATTGTGGACCTGAACAAACTAAGTTTAGTTTACCGTGCTAGTAGTAGTGAGGCACTTTAACTTTCACTTTTGACCTTGGGGATTCCCAAGACCGTCCACGTGGAGGCCATATTTTTGACCTTAAGACAGCCCTCGGATTTGACCTTGGGTTTGACCTTTGGGTTTGACATTGAGCCGAAAAAAATCGAGTTTAGCACCTCCGCGGGGAAATTTTAATTTGTATTCTAATAAAGGGTCTTAGTCTTGTAAGGGTGTCATAGGAACCTGTTCGCTGGCTTCTCCTCTGTCATACAAATTGTATTCTAATAATGGGGAGAAGAATTAATAGAATGTAAAGATGATGACAAGTGTTTTTCATAATAAAAAGATATTTAATCTGTATTTATTATTATTAATATTTGCTAGGACCAGTTTTGATTTTTATCAGATATTTCAAAGATATATAAATCCAGGCATAGACCTTAAAAATATCGATTATGTTCTACGCAAACTTTAAGGTTGAAATTGAAGTATTAGCTCCTACTTTTTCAACATCTGAGGTTTACATATATTTATGCTTGTTAATTAATTTCTATCTGACATGAAGTTTAAAATACAATTCTGGTATAGATATCTGTTTTTGTTTTACTATGTGATTTTTCGTAACGAATTTTTTTATAAAAGAGGTTGCATAATTGTTATTAAAACTATTACATTTTTTTTAATTTTCATTTGAAGGTTGTGACCTTACTTATATATACGAATTTTATTTACAGCAACATACGTATTTTACCTTGAGAAAAAGTCAGCTTCAACATTATACATATAAATGAGTAATTAATTAATTTGTTTTACAAAACATGCTTTAAATGTAATGTAAAGTAATTCAACCTTTGTGGATTTTTATAAAACGATTTCACCTCGAGAAAAAATCACCTTCAACATTAATACGTTAATTAAATGGTTACACATGTGCATTATAAATTGTTTACGTTTCATTGTGTGCTCCTTTTAATAGTTTATCAATTAAAAGTAAATATTGAAGGTCGCCTGTTAAAATTATATGTACAAGGTTAAGTAGAAGGTAATATGCATTAATACGTTAATTAAATGGTTACACGTATGTATAATAGATTGTTTTAAGTTTCATTATGTTCCTTTTAATAGTGTAAAAATTGTTTGAATTGTAATAATTGACTGTCTTATTTTAGTATTAATAATAATTAATTGGGGTTTATTTATACCTTACTCATAAGCAAGTGTGTGTTTTAGTTTAAGGATAACGTTTTAAAATCAATTGTATTACTTTTAGCGCCCTGATTGAATTACGTAAAATTCATTATTGATATAGATATCACGCTTTCTTTAAAAGCAGTAAAATATATGCATAGCCATAAAGGTTATAATACCGATTAAAAGTAACAATTCTTTATTTATATAGATCAGGGTTGCAAAAAGGTGCGACGTCTGACAGTAAATGATCGAGAACATCCCAACTGTAGGTAATTCAAAATTTCCTATGTTAAATATTAGTGTGAAGACATTTTCAGCAGTCAAGACTTTTGGGTGAGTGCACTACCCTTATTTTCAAAATTAAGAGCAACGTTATTTAACCTATCTGGATCTTCATAGAGTACATCACTATCATCATCAGGAGTTCGAGATACATTTATCTGATCTATTTCATCGTTTTCATCTTGAGCGGTTATATTGTAATAGCTTATTAACAAAATAAAACTGCTAATGTCCCTGATACTGCTTTATAATAATAATACTCATTCGGTGGTAATTATACTTTAAATACATGCAGCTGATAATACAAAATCTTTATTTGCTATTTGCCTTGTGTCTTCTTCTTTAAGCTAGATTTTGCCTCTCTATTGCATACAAGTTCTGTCTTAGCAGAAATACCTCTGTCAAAAAGGGGTTATAATCAAATTAGTTATATAGGACTCTTATTAGAATACCATCTTTAATCCTCGAATTTTTACCGATAACGACCTACCATTCTATCATATAAGACGTTTTTACAAACAAGTTGTCTCGGCAGAAACACATCTGTCGAAAAAGGGTTTAGATGTATAAAAGTACTCCTAGAAGAGATATTAGAATGTTGATACCAGAAACAAAAAAGTGCACACCATGCATAAATCTACTGTGAGAAATTCACTCGAGGTAGGGGCATTGCGAGTAACATTTTTTGAGTTATGGTGGGTTGAGTCTTGTGATATGCAATCTTTAAGCAATCACAACAGTGGATACAACTACATACTACCGGTTATTGCGGTGTTTAGCAAAAGGGGATATGAGCTATTAAAACCAAGACACTCGCATCTGTAACTGAAGGATTCTTCGATATTTTTTAAGGAAATTAATAATAGTAATACACCGGCAAATCTACAGACTTGTAAAAGGTAAAGAGCTTGTGATGATTGATGTACAACTTTTTGGGGGCTGAAACCGAAGCTAATATCAGCAAGAACACCAGCGTGTCGATAAAGGTCTACACCATGAAGGGTGGTCACATTAACCACCACTACCAGCACCGAACGGATCGATGGTAGACGCGTCATCATCATCATCACGAACACCTTCAGCAGCCGCCACTGACAGCACCGAAATGGTCGATGAAATCCGAAGCATCGGGAGGCCTCGATTCTAGAGGCGCTCCTCAAGGCACCACCTGAAGAGCTTAATTACGTGGAAGAGGAGGACCTGGACTTGGTCTTGAGCAGATTGACACGTACAATAAAGTAATTTTCTTTATATGCTTACATTCAAACGGTAATGCCTCATAGTTTTCAATCCTTCGTCGTTTATAGAAACTTATTCTATACTGTTTAGATCCATGCCTACTTAATATATTGTAACACGTCTCTAACTATTTTCCTATCGTTATATACAAAAATAGAGTCTTTATTATTGCTAATCACCATATCTTTCATCGATTCAAAGTTTATAACACGAGAGTTCTTATAGATTAAGGTAATGCCCTTCACTTCACACAGTGATTTAATTGTCTGTTTACTGGTTGAAAACACATTATAACTGTAGTTTTTCAGTCCCGCACTAACAAACTCGGTTATATAACTTCCTTCACCGTACGCCTCCAGCTCGTCGGTTATCTGGCCAGCAAATCTCGACAAGTTGGATTCCAGTCGTCGGGTTTCACCACAAATATGACAGTCCTTTATATTATTATTTTACATACACATCTGTTTTATTGGAAATACCACCGTTAAGAATGGCCTTAGATTTACAACAAGTTAAGATGTAAGGGTTAAAATCAACGCCTTGTGGAAGATTTGAATTTGTATTTAAGTCTCTGCATTCTGCTTGGTTATGGCGGGCAAGCATTTTCTTATCGTAAACACCTCTGCCAAAAAGCGCCCTAGATCTATACACAAGTTTGAACGCACTGTTTCGTTTTGAAAACGGGCAAATGTCCCGAGGGTAAATCAACAATCTGAATTTCATTTACAATTTTCATACTACACAAGCGTTTTGAAATTAACACAGATTTCATTTCGTAAGGCAGCTATAGGACTCTATTTTATTTTACCCGCGCTCATCATTGTCGTTAGACAACCACAATAACAATAATATCGTTCAAATTAACGTGCATACGGTTGTCGAGTTTTGCATACAGTGATAAAAATACGTTTTACAGTTAAATCAGTAAAAATGCCTATACAACAACAAATATAACCAAACTTGAAATCAGTCAGAAGTCAGTATTTTTTTGAGTTGAGGGTTGGTTGTTGCAAGTTGTAGCTTAATTCAATTGAATTGGGGTCTGTTTTTGAAGTGAGAGCCACAAACAAACCCATATTTCCAGCCAAGGGTCATGACAACGGAGACGAAGGCTCGAAAGCAAGTTCCAAAGCCCTATACCTGTCTTATAAGCTAGCATTATGGCCATCGACCACGACAAGGGGCGAAGGCCCAAGAGCAAGTTCCGAAGGCCTTAAGGATTGCGATACATCGTGACTCATAACTAAAACCAAAATAGATTGTGCGTAATAGTGGATTGAGGCCCAGATGCATACGTCCTACTTTAAAAGTTAGTGTTAGACCCCTTATTTCAACCATAACCCACCATAACCATTACAGGGTCCTGTATGTACTTTTAAAATAAGCCTCTAGGTGAAGCCAGCTATGTTACAGAAAACATTCATTAGTCTATACACAACTAGATGGCGCCACTAACAAATTCAAATTTGGGGCAAGAGGGCCACGACAAGGGGGCGAAGACCCGACAGCAAGTTCCAAAGACCTATACTTGTCTTACAAGTTAACATTAGGGCCCTTTATTAGAATACAAATTGAAATATCCCGCCAAGGGGGTGAAGACAATTGCCCAAGGCCTACAAACAAGTTCCGAAGACCTATGCCAAAAGGTCCTTAATCAACAAGATGGCCTCCAAGTTGGCTAAAAAAATGGCCGACAATATGGCTGACAAGATGGCCGACAAAATGGCCGATTACACATACAACTAATCAGGTAAAAGGATGGGTGTGACCTAGTCTTAACTCCGCCTTAATGAAGCCATAAGGGCCGTATCTAGTCTTAATCCTCCTTAACTCAGCCAAAATTGCTGCTGGACCACACCCTAGGGGCATCCAACACCCCTAACCAGGGGGTTAGACCGTTGAAGAAAACCCCCGAAAAGAAGCCAACCCCATCCACTCAGCCCCAACCCATTGTGCCTTGTGCGGGCTGGAGGGGCTTGCCCCTACGCCATATTATCCTGTGCGGACCCCCTTCTACTGCCGTATTTTGGAGCCATTTCTCTAATTGAAGTTTTATTTTCTACAAAATCATTTATGGCGGCCTGAACTGCCTCCGCAGAAATGCTCCGCGATCCGTTTTCTTCTTTCAGAAAAAAAACATTTTTAATAACTTGTACTAAAGTAGTCTTTTTAGGCTGCTTACAGTTAAGCTACAAAAGTATTCAGAAAAATTAGCAGAGCCTTAAGATGCGTTAATAAAAAGAATTACCTTAGTTGATTGAAAGTTATATCGGTAAATAACTTCTCAATTTCTAACAACACCGACGCCAAACCACTGCAGCGGTCATCAATCAACAAACCCAAGTATACTATTTTAAGTCGCTCAGTTCGAAACGTCTAAATGGGTCCCGGGTCAAAACGTGCCACGATATCTCCTACATTAATGCAAAGCTATTACATTTTAAACTAACTTTGTAGTCTTACATGCTTATAAATCAAAAGAAATTCTACTAAATTCAAATCTTCAGCAATATTAATATAAATCGAATGTGGTAGAATTTCATTAATTAACTATAATTCTCACAGTGTCATCAATAATCGATTTACAAGAAACTTTATTAAACTTTTTCTAAAATTCTAAGACTGTTTGCATCGTTAATTATGATTACTCATCATTTACACATCGTTAGTTGGGTAAATGGGTCTTTTCTGTCATACGACGATGAAATTGTGTCCTAAACAGAAATTATTATCTATACTGTGGCTAATGTTACCTAAGCAAAAAAAATTACAACACTGATTCACAAAAGACAAAACACTAACCTAACTGAACGTGCGTGCGTGCGTACGTGGGTATGTGTGCGTGCGCGTGTGCGCTTTCGCTTTCGCTTTCGCGTGCGTGTATGGATGTATGTTAACATCCACGAATATATAATTTACTCCTATACAGCAATGTAACTTCGTTAGGATTACAGCGACTATTTCACGCACTTGTCAAATGAACCAATCACGAGCTCTATTCAAGTTCGTATTATCGATAACACCAAACTTGGCTCTTGAGTATGATAGACCTGTCAAGTTCGGTGTTTTCAGATTTGTGTATGTGACAGTTAAACGTCAGATATAAATAATCACGCTGTGCATGCATTTAAAAATAAGCAGATTTGGGATAAATTCCATCGAATTAATCAACGAAAAGATAATAGCAATCAAGAACTATTGCAAGTACAATCGGGTGTTTAAATAATCAAGCTCAAAACATTGTATATAATAACTGTACCATTTATAATTATTATTGAGAAATATTTAAGTACGTTATGTTATTATTGGTTTAATTAAATATGTATTTCGTTCGATGTCAATGTTTCCGGTTTGTTAAACTTTATTCTCTGACCAACTTTTTTGCTAATTTCCTCTAATTCTGCCGAATTTCAGATTGTTACCTTTTACTTTGTTTGTAAAATTCCACTCGTGATTGAACTGAGTTTCTTGTAGAAAACAAGACTCGTCCTGCGGACTCATGGTGTTTTCAAGCAACTCAGTTCCGTTATGAAATAAATCGACAGACTTATTCCGAAAATTCAATCACTTGTGGTATTAGTATTGATAATTATATTGAACGTTATAAATTACAGCGGTAATTACATTGCAATGACGTCATACTCAACTACCATAGTAACATTGTTTAGTTATGTATACTTTTTTGTTTTGTGATAAAGCGTAGTTCGTTGCCCTCTATCTGCACCTGTGTAGATTATACATGGGAAATGCGGTGGCTGCAGCCCATTTCATTAGAAATTTGTAGGGAATATCAATTTAGATAAGCGTTATAATGTATTGTTCCTTTCATAATAGCAGGAATGTTTTCTTTCGTTTTGAATTCAGCAAAAATAAAGTTTTGCAAATTATGCGTGAGTAGATTAGAAAGTATTATAGTGGGCTGCTCTATTTAATCGCGTTTTAGATAAATGCTTAAATAATAAAGAATTTGTATTAAAACTTATTTCTATTTAACTTTGTAACATGCAGGAGTATTGTTGTAGAGCAGTCGGTCTATAGTAGTTTTGGTGCGTAACAATTCAAGTTGGTAAACAAAATACATTACAGTTTCCTATGCAAATTATTGAACCACTTCCATTCTACCGTAATCTACAACAATTTATGATCTAAGTAGACGAGTATAAAATATTTCTTTTTTATTAAGACTCACAAGTGATTGCATTTTATACGGGTTAGTATTTGCAACAACCAATCTCAGGTGGCAATTTAAAAAGCTTGCAAACAAATACTATATGGGAAAATAAATATCTTTTTTATTAAAATAGAAATTAAGTTTGTGTACATAACCCACTAAGCAATGAAAATAACGTAAAATTACTTCAATAATATACCTTCACCTCATAACACCAAAAGGCTTAATTTTGCAAAGGCATGATTTTTATATAACTATGTAAAAATATCGATACGGAGGCGCCCGGCACGGGTTAAAGGCTCACACACACTAGCGGGTGTTTTTCGACCGGGCACGCCCCGGGCCCACTTGAACGCGTCGGTTACCACAGAATCAAGTGAATAGCAGCACACTATGTGTCGGCCCGCAGCGAGCCCGCTGTGCGTCAATGGACGGGCCCTGTCGAAAACCAGCCGGTAGGTGCGTGAGCCCTTACGATTGCACCTAACAAACAGTAAACTGCTGTGACAAAAGAAATTTTTATGATTACAAAACGTATCAATTTCTAGATCATACTACTGGAAACAGCATTAATCTAGCGCTCTCGTTTCGACGATTATTACGATTTAATGGCATTTTACCTAGACTATAAACCATAAATTATATTCAAAGGTAAACAGATGTAATATGTACAGGGTGGACCGATTTCGATGGGATTGCAGGGTATCTCTATAACTATTACTGTTAGAGCAAAACTGTTCACGTGGCATTAGGCCAACTTTTTGAGACAAATTAAACAGCGAAAACAAAAATTTGCTATCTTTTTTCATTTTTGATGCAGGGACCAAAATTGAATTTTTCTAAATTTCGATAGGGTTCCACATCTCATCTGTTGATAAAAATTTAGGAAAAAGTGTAAATACATTTCTTGTGCAGTTTTAGCGTAGAATCAAATGGAGTAGTAAATTTTTAAATTTGGTCACCAATAGTCGAGATCCCACATAAACTTAGTTTTTTCTAATGGAAACCAATAGTTGGCTTTGACTTAATTAAAATCCTTATTTTATAAGCTTTTCAATAATATATAGTTTATAGAGGTTCTTTAGAAAATCACGGAATTACAAGCGAATTTGTTAGTCTGCACTTTTGTAAGTAGGTGATGCAATAATTTAAAACAATGAAACACAGCAAATATGTCAAACAAAAGGTATAATTATTTAATTCTAAGAACAAGGTTACAAAATAAACCAACTGCCAAACAAATGACAATATTACTTTTACATAAATTGTTCAAACTGGCTGCCATTTTGTCGAATGCAGACATCGTCGTTGTAATGATGAAATTGCAGCTGATATTTGCAGCGGCTTAATTTTTTGAAAAGCAGCATGTAAATTGTTTTGTAATTCTGCCATAGTATTGTTTGTTTTTTTGTAAATTTCATTTTTTATGAAACCCCATAGAAAACAGTCCAAAGCTGTTAGATCAGGCGACCTTGGTGGCCATGGAATTGGTCCAAAGGTACCTAACCAACAGTTTGGAAATTTATCATTTAAATAATTTCTCACTACCATAGCATTGTGTGCCGGAGCACCATCTTGCTGGAAAAAAAGACCGACTCGTTCTGATAGAGATAAATGATCCAAGAGTTCGTCAAGCTCAATACGTAATAGTTCTAAATATCGATATGCAGTAAGATTTCCTTCAAAAATACACTAGTGTAATTTATTCCTTTTAAGCAACACCAAACATTAAATCCAAACCTGCCTTGATTACGCCTAGGTACCGCTACATGTAAATTTTCATTTGCCCAGTGATGATGATTGTGACGATTGAAAATACCAGCATTACTTATAGAGATGCAGCACATCTATCAATATACCATTGGCAAAATTGTAATCGTTTTCAAGATCGTTTGGATAAAGGTATTGGTTTATATGAATCTTATAAGGTTTATATTTATAAAGTTTCAAAATTTTTAGCGATTTTGTTTTGGAAATACCAATATCTTATTCAATTTCTCTACTAGAAGTATTTGGGTTGGCTCAACACATGCTAAAACTTTTAAGGCATCTTGTTCACGATTTGCTATATCGTTATGATCCGGACGTGGTCGGGTAAATGACCCTAAATTATTTAAATTGTTTTGTAGTCTGCAATAACAAGAATAATCATGTTAGAAAAGCGGCTTTAGAGTCTTTAACGTTTATTTACCTCTTATATATCTTTTTATTAGGCTCATGCCTTTCTGGGAAACTCTCCAAGTATAAACGTTCCGCTTCCTCCAAATTTTCTCCACACCGAATGAATAGTTTCAACATATCATACTTTTCATAACATTCATTTCAACTATCAACAATAAACTTGTGTTATCTGTGTTTTAATGCACAACTGAAGTTTTCACTTTGTTTTGACATATTTGCTGTGTTTCACTGTTTTAAATTATTGCATCGCCTACTTACAAAAGTGCAAACTAACAAATTCGCTTGTAATTTCGTAATTGTCTAAAATAACCTCCATAAACTATACATTGTTAAAAATCTTATAAAATAAGGATTTTAATGAAGTCAAAGCCAACTATGGTTTCCATTTAAAAAAAAACTAAATTTATGTGGCATCTCGACTATTGGTGACTAAATTTAAAAATTGACTATTCTATTTGATTCTACGGTAAAAACTGCACAAAAAATGTATTTACACTTTTTCCTGAATTTTTATCAACAGATGAGATATGGAACCCTATCGAAATTTTGAAAAATTCAATTTTGGTCCCTGCATCAAAAATGAAAAAAGATAGCAAATTTTTGTTTTCGCTGTTTAATTTGTCTCAAAAAGTTGGTCCAATGTTACGTGAACAGTTTTGCTCTAACAGTAATAATTACCGAGCTACCCTGCAATCCCATCGAAATCGGTCCACCCTGTACAGTATACGTTTCTTAAAAGTAAAAGTAAAACGCTGGTTCAGCGCTTACAGTTTGTATTAGTCATCGTAATTTTCGCCTTATCTTATTAGTTCCAAAAGATACGAAGCGCGAAGTGGTTGTTTATTCAGAAATTGTTTTGATTTATTACGTAAGGTGGCGGTGCGCTTTTACATGGGAAATAGTGGCGTCTGGCGAAGGAGAATATTAAATAATATGACGCCCCTTGCAGTCGGTGAGGGCAACTGAGTTTGCACCAATATTACGCGCGCGTCGTGGGAATCACTCGGGAGCCAGAGAATGTAACATAAATTTCGAGTCAATTCCAGACTTTTGGAGAACATAGAACATCGTATAAAAGGGAGCTAAAGTGTGTCAAGAGTCAGTCTGATATTAGCTTTGCTCCTGTTAACATAAATTAATTGAGTATTTGATAGTGTATTTATAAGTGTATATAAATTTGGATTTAACTAATGTTAAGTTAGTGTGAGAACTTGATAGCTTTCGTTTATTTTAAGTGTGAAATAAATAGTGTTAATAAACTCGTTACAATAATTACTTCTAAATAGCCAAGTATAGTGTTGGTGGTGATTCATTAGAGTGGAAGATTTAATGTAATAATTATTTGAAATCACTATACACCGAGTCCAGAAAGTCGCGGATAAACAGTACAGGATGTTATTCTGCACTAAAACTTAATAACATTTTTTTTAATAAACGCATTAATAAATTAGGCAGATCCCGTTTAAATCATTCGATCAAAAAAAAAATTTTCTTACACTCTGTTTCACCTTCTTTCCCAAGTTACCAATACCTATTAAAAAAAACAAAAAGTTTCCTTAACTTTTAGTGTAGTGTAGTGTTCTTAAGCTCTGTAAAAAACTATAAATTTTATAAAAATCTACTGTTTTCAAGTGCTTTTTTTATGAAAAAAAGTTAACAGAACCTCTAGTTCGCAAACAAATTGTTTTCGGGCGTTTGTTTATAAAGCAAAAATGTTTGTTGTGATGTCCCCTACCACCTTCAAAAGTTTGCCGGTATAGTTATGAAATACTCTGTATAAACATGCAAACAACCAAAAAGCGCCTATTCTAGCTTTTCAATAATCATGAAATTTGTTAGGACGAAAACTGCTTGTATGATAGCCATCAGAAACAATATTAAGTCAACAAATAATCAATTATGCTACCAAAACGAAAAGGAGGACAAGAAAAAAAAACTCGAAAGGGCGAAGAAAAAAAGATGTGAAATAGCAACAAAATGCCACTCTCTAGATAATTTGCTCAATCGTTTTTCTGTTCCTCCAACTTCAGAGGTAGAAAGTGATATGAGCGCGGAAAAACAAGAGCAAGAGCAAAATCCCAAGAAAATTTACCCGTTTCCGAAACTGAATTTCAAAGGACTTGGACGACGACATATAGACAAGTGATGAAATCGATAGTGACGCTAATGTGAAAAGGCACTTAAAGACAGAATCTGGCGATTTCTTCGACCGTCCTACAATAAACTACAGCTATTTTTGAATACCATCCAAAGGTACCTGCCGCACAAAAAGATCTACCTTTCAATGTGGAAAAAGCATTTACGCGTAATAATAAATCAAAAAGGAAATGGTTAAGCTATAGTGAAGAAAGATAGGTACTTTTTTGCACAGTTTGTCTTGCTTATTCGATTGAGAGTGATAAAGATGCTTTTGCAAGAGTTATGTCTGATAGGAAGCATCAGAGAATAAATGAGGATGAAAGCTCAATCAGTCATGGAAGAAACTGCGAAACATATTTCATGTATGCTAAAAATCAGACAATTGAGGAAATGCTTTTTGGAAACGTTGAAATGAGAAATAAAAAAGTTGCAAACCAATCGGCACGCCTTAGATGTTATTATTGATAATTGGTAAACGAGTACGTTCTCATCGGGGCACAGTAAATGAAGCTTCATACACCCTAGAAAATGAAAACCTAGATTATGGTAATTTTTAGAAATAATCTTACTTTTATCGAAATTTGATGTTATTTTGAAGAAAAGTTTGGACGCCATTGTTGAAAAAAGTAAAAGTTATCACAACAAAAAAAATCAAACGTCGAGCTGGAACTTTTTACAATTTTTTGTCAAAAACGACTGTAAATTCCATCACTGCCATAATAACAGAAATTATTCAAAAGAAGATTTCTTCAGAGATACAGACTGCCACTATGTTCTCTATAGAAATAAACAGCACTCAAGATACTTCAGTAACAGACCAATGTTCAGTTGTAATAAGGTATGTCAAATTGTATAATAAATCTTCATCTTTGTTTATTTTATTTTATTTCAGGTATGTTTACAACGGAACAATCCACGAACGCCTTCTTGCAGTTATCCCTTGTCACGATTCAACAGGGAAGGGATTTCATACCATGATTCATGACATATTGGAAAAAATGGCCTGGATGAAAAAAATGTATTGCTGACTCTACTGCCGGGCGGCTAATATGCAAGGAAGCTATTCGGGATTCTCCACTTTCCAGGAAAATTCAAATCATGTTCATGTTTGCTGTTATGCGCATATTCTAAATCTTGTGACAGACATTTTCAAATCTCACATCGTTCTTTCATTACTGAATCGTATAGCAGCATTTTTTAAAGAATATCATCAACGCATGGGTTACTGGTTGTACATTGACAACAATCCTAGATCAAAGAAACACCATTTGATAGGAGAAACTCGCTGGTTATCAAAGCAGTAAAATTTTTGGTAATTTTAATAAACCTGATAAAGCATTGTACGTTGACTTAATTGACATTCTTAACAAAATTGAAAATTCATAAAAAATTAAACCAGATACAAGAGCGACTGCTGAAAATTGCAAGGTACAGTTACTGAAATACGAAAATATTTTAATTGCACACATATTCTTAAAACTGTTCTCTATAACTTTATGGTTAATGACTACACTAAGTTTAAAAAAATGAAACGAAATCTTCCAGACATTGAAGCAGCTGCAAATAAATTTGTGGGGTGGGCTAATCTCTCTTTTGAAAGAAGAGATTTCGAATTTTTTATTGAAGAACAATTGCCAGAATTTCGTTCAAAAAAGAAAAAGAAATTCTTTGATGAGAAAACTTCTAATGAAGTCCCAATAAGCCTAAAAGAAAATTTTAGAATTATTTTTTTCAACCTTATTGCGGATACTGCAGTAGAATCAATCAGTAAAAGATTTGCAAACAACGCTGATTATGTAAGGATCTGAACATTCTAGCTCCAAATAATTTTGAAGAACTCACCAAAGGTGGGCTACCCGAGAATTCTCTAAAAATATTGTCAGAAAAATTAATAATTCTTCTGCAACTCCTGCAAAATTGAAGGAAGAGTTAGCAAGCTTTTCAAGCAATTGGAAACATATTAAATTAACAATTGAAGATCCATATGGAATAAATTATGCTAGACTTGATGTGGGTTTAAACGATTCTTCTTCTGCACAGTCAGATGTAGAAGAAGATGACTATAATAGAAAAGAGTACAAAATCAAAGGTATGCATCGAATCTAAAAATGTCAGAACTGTGTCATTTGTTGCTACTGTTCCATTTTAAAATATAATTTGTTTATGGGGACTTATTCCACGCTGGTATTGGCTTATCAATATATACTTTCATTGCCGATCTCACACATAGCATGTGAACGATCGTTTTCAACTCTAAAATTTATCAAAAATAGATTAAGAAACTCTTTGTCTGACAATAGACTCGAGTAATTCATGCTGTTGAATATTGAAACTGAAATACTGAGCAACATCAACAATGATGAAAATATTAATCGCTTGGGTCAAACAACTAAATTAATGAGGGACGCTTTAATGTATTCATATAATAAATAACCATTTAGTGATAGCCATATTATATGTAAAACAATATTTTATTTATAGTTTATAACATATTAATTCTTTATTTATATATCTAATATCTTAATACAGAATTTTTTTGCAGCAAACTGTATTTTAGATTCCAGATTCCTTCAAGTTCTCAAATATCAAAAAACCTCTTATGATTGTATATACCGGGTGTCCCTAGCATGTGGCTCATCCCTATAACTTTTTTGTTTTTAAAGATAAATAACTGAAATTCGCCACGTACATACGCGACATAAATACGCATTCTTTGACATATTCAATTGTTTTCTACCACTTCCGGTTTGACCGGAAATGACCTTCACTTTGTAATTTAAAATGGGACACCCAGTATATTTTTGCTTATTTGAATATAAAATGACTACAATGACACCTGATTTGCCAATTTCCGACACCTAACCTCCAAATATTTTTAATTTTTAATTTTCTATCGAGAGTGTCACGAAGGCGATAAAACGGTTAATTTTTGATCAAATAGTCATGGCAAAATAGCTGTGATTTTTTCTTATATATATATATATATATATATATATATATATATATATATATTTGGGCTGCCGACATTTATTATCCCCGTAGAATTTTATTTGCCCATCCGCCCCTGTTTGAATCCACATCTAAACATGTGAATATTGTAATCTAATTAACAATAACCTGAATGTTAACGTGATTAGGGAGCACATCCAACTTAATGTAACGTATAGTGTTTAAGGTGCAACGGTACAAACGTCTGTAAAAAGTTACTGTAACACCTTGTAAACGGCGTATTGATTTCAGAATAAGATAAATATTTAACGCATTTTTTAGAACGCATTTAGGGCGGACATAAAACTTGTGAGTAATTTCCACAATACGTCTATAGTCCTTCAGACTTACTCTGTATATGGTTATATGTTCCTACTTTCTCAATAAAACAAAATATTGTATTCACCGCATAAATCGAAATCGCACAAACTGTGATTCTGGTAGCTTTAAGGGTCCCTGGTTATGAAAAAAATGTCCGCGCGCGTGTGTGTATATCTGTGTGTGTATGTGCGTTGCGTGCGCGCATGTGTGTGTGTGTGTTTCGTGCGTCTGTATGTGTGTGTGTGTGTGTGTGTGTGTGTGTGTGTGTGTGTGTGTGTGTGTGTGCGTGCGTGTGCGTATGAGTGTGCGTATGCGTGTGCGTGTGCGTGTGCGTGTGCGTGCACGTGTGCGTGTGCGTATGTGTGTGCGTGTGCGTGTGCTTGTGCGTGTGCGTGTGCGTGTACGTGTGCGTGTGGGTGTGTGTGCGTGTGTGCGTGCGTGTGTGTGTACCCAAATTTCGCTGGGGTCGCGTCGAAATGGATTTCCCCGAAGATCAAGAGTTCAATTCTGTGTCGCATGAGAGTTGTTCAACTTACTTGTGACAATGAGAAATCGGATTGTAAATTTCTACACATCCCAAATATGTCAAACACTTTGAAATGATAACTATAGCTTTTTCTATTAAAACATCATTACGTTCTTTTACTGTAACGATAAAAAGTAGCGAGAGTCGCCCTGCTCTATATTCCTGGTGCGCGGGAAAATCATATTTTGTATGATTTAATTTCAACAGCAAATTATTACCGACCGCATTTGCTTATCTAATTTTATAATTTAGTATCTCCTTCTAACAATATCCACACTTCTATCCTTAGAAACGCACACATGATATAAATTTTAAGGACACTGGAGTGTTCCATTACTCATCTTATTTAATTAACATTGATTGGAAACTTTCTAACATATTCAAGCGAGCGCTCAGGAACCACAACCTACCTGTGTATCAAGGATAAACTTTAATGATAGTGTTACCATAACTGTACTAGCATTTGCGTACACTATTCTTAAAAATACATGTAAGAGATCATTTGGGATTCGCTACATTGTATTGATTATATGGTAAAATCTAACCTTTAAATTAACATTAACTTTTTAACTTATTCGTTCATAAGAAAAACTTATAACCTTTAAATTGTTTATGTTTGAAAAATCTGGAACACTGAAACTGTGGCAGGATCTGTATTAAACAAAATACACCCACGTACCACACAAAATTAAAAAAAAAAACACCGAACGCGTTTCGATAGCTACGTTATCGTCATCAGCGGTCGACCGCTGATGATGATAGCGTTCGGTGTTTTTTAATTTTGTATGGTACGTGGGTGTATTTTGTTTGTTTCAAACGTTTTTTTTAATAAAAGTTTATCATAGTATTCTCTAAAAAGGTACTTCAGCAAGGGTTTTTAAAATGCCTTTTGTAACATTTTAAGCAATCATTGTAGACCTTTTTCTACCTTAATTTAATTTTGGATGTTCTCTTAACGTTTTTCGCGTAGTAAATAAATAGTCTCTAAAATAGAGTTGAGCAGGGATCGACCGACCGACCTAAAGCGCGAGTCACACTAGGCTGGTTGCCAGCCGCTACTTGTGGAAGACGCTAGTATCAGCCATCGATCAGCTTGGCGTGAGCATAAAATTCGCCGGCGAGTATTTGTTAGCGGGTGGTGAAATTGGACATGTTCAATTTTGGTAGCCAGGCAGTGGCGGCTAGCAGGTCACGTGACTCACTCCCACCCGCTGCCACCAGCGAGCAACGCAGTCTGACCACTTAAACAGCGCATCAACGGCGAGTAAACCAGCACATGACACGTGGTCATTTGTTTATTTTTGTGTATGTTCTATTAATAATATCTTCAATTACTAATAATTATCAGTATTAGTATACTATTATTATTAATAATGACCGAAGCAAACGCTTGAAGAATTACAACTGAATCACAAAAGTCTTGCAGAACCTACACAACTTGCTTCTGCATCAAGAAAGTTTACTCCAAAGCGTCCGCCCACCAATAAGTTTCCACCACAACCAGCAAAAATATTGAAACGTCATAAACAACCGCCGAATAGATTTGAAAATACAATAACCAAATTACAACAGATAGCAAAACTAGCTACAACAGGCACAGAAGACCAGTACGATCAATTTGCAAAGCATCATGCTTACCAAATGCGAGAACTCCCTTCGAGAAGTTTCATTTTATTTCAAAGTAAGATACTAAGCTTGATTACGAAAGAGAGGCTCGCTACCTTATATGAAAGTAATAGCAGTAACAACTATGCTAGAAATACAAAAAAAGTGATGAAACCACCATCACCAATATCACAAAGTTTTGTTGATACAAGTAGTCCAAACAGTTCTTTAAGGTTAGAACCAATCTGTAGTGAATCTGAAAACGCCTATAGCGAAGCGTCCGACTTATGCTTCATTGAGGAAGAGGATACAAATAATATATGGATATTCTCAACCAAGCATTACTCAGCATCTGCAAGGATTCTGAGCACTGCGTTTAGATGTCCTTAATCTTGTTTTGTTCTACGCTATAAGAATAATATCTCCTAAATGTAAGATTTCTCGCAATGAACTATGTGTGTGCATTTTAGGTGATATTTTTGAAAACGTTTAATGCTTTTGGCATCTCTCGCAAAGCTCCTGGAGTTACAACTCAAATTATAAGTTTGTATAAAAAATTAAAAGGTTTAAATAAAAGTTATTTCATACTAAAAACATTTGTATTATTTTACACACTTGCCATAGATTACCCAGGGAAATGTACAAAGTCAAACAATATCATCATGATTGTGATAATTACAAAATTACTCATATTAACTTAACTGAAAATAAAGCTAAAGTATATTGCTTACCTTAATAAATGGTTGGAGAACTTCATAAATAGCCGACATCCTTCAGGTAAACACATTGAAATTGAGTTGTGGGGTAATCTAAACAATAACGCAAGAGATCTAAAACCATCGCCAGTTGCGAGGTATCTTAAAGTAATTTCCAACTTTGTTTTACACGGAATTGCCTGTCTAAATACGGTATCTTGTTTCTTGACCAAAGGTTCAATTAATACCAACAATTCTTGAAATTGAGAGGCCGTCATTCTTAGAACATTTCGGTATATTTGTGGATCCTTTTGTTTTATCTCTTGAAGAAGTCTTGAAGACGCTCCTAAATTTTGCCTTCTTTGTATCTATGGCCTAACCCACCATCGTCTCTGATTGCGGTTAAGGCGGCTGTGATGCTCGTTAAGTATTTCTAAACAAAGCTCCATCACACCTACCCTTAACAACTGCTTAATTATTTGCTTACGTAGACCTACGGACGTCATGCTTACTAAAACCAACGAAACGAAATGGCAAGTAGTAGCAGGCAGTGTGACCAGGTTGCCCGCCGCTGCTTGCTGTTGCTACTGCCCAGTGCCCGCCGCTGATCAAAAGCGACTGGCAAGCAGCCTAGTGTCACCCGCGCCTAACTGTTTCGTTAAGCTTGATTTCAGGTATTTTTATTTTGAATTTGTATTTGTGCATATTATGTAGTACTTAGAATTAGTGAGCAACGTTATTTATAAGGAATACTGTAAGACGGGGGTTACTTGGCAGCCAGTACAAGGAATAACCAGGTACTTTCCATAATATACACCCTTTTCGTTTTTTTGTTATAAGCATTACTTGTTACGCAGCAGTGGTGAATAGAACATTTTCGTGTACAGTCCACTACATTTATTTTATTTAAACACCAGCCCGAAACATTGGTCCTTCGAGCCGGATGAAGATTCGTAATAAAGAAAAATTTGACAGCAGGAAGCGTAGCAAGGAAACAGCGTTGATGAGTCTCTTTCTGTTTATTTAATTATTTCATTTACCTATTGGTTTTGATTTAAACAATCGCGGGCGGCATTTGTATTATAGCGTATTTATTCGACATTATTATACAATTATTCGATACAGTATGCCGGAGGTAGATAAATTAGTAAGTATGTAAGTAGTTCTGATTCAAATAAGTCTATTGCGGAATTAAGCTGACGACTAGAAAAAATCGAGTTATTGTGGCAAGAATTCATTAATATTCAATACAAAATTGAATGTTTTGAGGAAAATACGGATGTATTTCAAAGTCAACAACAGGTAAAATTCGAAGACAAATTTTTGAAAGTACAACAAAGGCAAGGGAGATTATGTTTAAAGCTGTGTCCACATTGACGCAACATAATGCAGCAACAACCTGTTCCAACCCAAAAAGTTTATACTTGTTGCAATGTGTTGTGTTGTGTTGCATAATGTTGGTGTTGCAATCCAACAAAAGTTGCTATATGTCGTATGAATCCGTTTTTAGCAGCAAAGATCAAAAGATAATATGGAACATGGTGAAACTAAGGAAACATTTACCAACATTGCTTTTGATGTGGACGGACTTACTTTACTAACATTTAATAGTTTCTGTTTTTTGTTTGTGTGTTTACTAGCGTTATGGCGTTTAAGTGGGCTGCTGAGAATTGTTTAAATTTAATTGGTAATTATTAGAGAACATCCATGTGTGTGGAATCCAAAGGATGTAAAATATAAATGCAGAGAATCAAAAAATGATGCGTGTTTCGCTGAGGGGTGCCCTCAGGAAGACGGTAAAAGAAAAATTCGAAACCTGGTGTCTCAGTTTTATAGGGAACGAAATAAGTATCACAAAATGAAAAAATCAGGAGCAGGTGCTCAGTTTCATTCAAAGTGCCTTTGATGCCTTATTATTTCTTCACGACAAAAACAAAGTCCGTCCGTGCAAGGAAGGAGGAACTGAGAATATGGTGAGTAAATACACCTTGTTTTTAGGCACAGCTTTTATATTTTGACAATTACTGAAGCGAATAAATAAGCAACTCTATTCCTAAAATAATTAACATTAAATGTGCCAGGAAGGTTGTAAGAATTTTTGGAGAGTGAACTATTTCTTAAAAAATTATGCAGTTAAATACACGCTGTAATAACAACTTCTGCAGTTTCTGGTTCCAAAAGTAAGGATTTTCTAAGTATCCTAAATACTGACTAAAATTCCAAAAACATTTTCTGATATTCTCCTTCCTCTGCTGAGGCGCTAATTGAATATCCGTTTGAGAGGCTGTGCTCCGGGGTACGGTTTTAGTACATTTGGTGACAATGGGAAAGTGTCATCCTCTAAAAACCCATAAGACACTAATTTACTACGTCCTGGTAAAGGGATGTGTTCTGGGAGATTGAGTTTGCAGCGAGTTAGTAATTTCTTGAATAATGTATTTTCGAAAACTCCTCCATCAGATATTCTTTCTTGAACGCCTATATGAAAATATAAAAATCGGTAATGGGCGTCCATTACCCAAAAAAGAACGATGCTAAAAGATCTTGTAATTGAAAAAGTCACTACCACTATTTTGAGGGCTTGCATTGCAACATGCTTTCCATCAATTTTAGAAAGTTCCAAAGAGTATTTAAACCATTAGCAACCATTTCCCATTCTTCTGGGCATCTATAAATGAAAAAATAGCCATTAGTCGTGCCTAAAATGCAGATCTGTGTAATATTTTTATTATACTATCAGTCCCAAAACTTCTTTACCCTCGAGTCTTAGGCTCATATAAAAAGGTGAAAATGCTGTTTTAAGTTTTTTTATTAAGTTTTATAAATATTGTTTACATTTCTTGTTATCTAGTGGACTAGTAATGATATAAAATGTTTTTTCTTTCTTTTTAGGATACACTCAGTGACGCATCCTTCGGAACCGATGAGGATGATTTATTACAAGTGACAGAAGCTGATTTATCACAAGTAACAGAAGCTGCTGAAAGTGGAGAAGAAATTGTTACTGAAGATACAGATGAATGTGTGCAAGAAAAGCCAAACGAAAACATTGCAGCATCTAACAATGATTTTCCGGTGCCTTCCACATCTGGTGAAAAAGCTTTGAAAAACCTCAACAGTACAACTCACACGAATTTAAACTTCCTAATAAAACTAATAGAGTTACGCAAGCAACGAAAAGAAGAGTTGATGATCAGTCTCGAAAAGAAGAGGTATATAATTTAATTCAAGACATAAAGAATAAGTGACAACGAGACAAATTCGATGTATTCGATGTTGCGTGCAAAATTAGGGATTTGAACACCTTATGCGGCAGAAATATTGTGGAAAATCTAATAAGCAATATTTTGTTCGGTGCAAGTATGGGTAAATACAACTAACCCACATGAGCCAATTTTCTCAAACCAAGCTTACGTGGCAAGCTCGCCATCAAGCTCCTCCTATCGTAGTTCACCAACTTTACCACCAGCGGCCTCATACGTGCAAGACTTCGACTTCATCCATGCAAGCTTCTTCGACTCCATCCATGTAAGACTTATCGAATGCTTCGCTTGTTTCAGACATTATTACAAAGGCATTAGAAATCAGTGAAATGCAGAACCCCAAATTTGTAGAATATCTATATTAGTAAAATAAATTCACTTACCTTTACTTGATCTTGAAGTACATTTACTATCGCAGCACACACTTCTGGTACTATCTTTGAAATCGCTTGTTTCGATATTTTAAATAAATACATTAAGCTGGTATATGAATCTCCAGTTGCCAGAAAGCGCAATGTCACAGCTAATCGTTCTTGTGGAAGTATTGCCTTCCTGCAATTGGTATCTGCTTTTTTTATTAGCGGTGCAACTTTTTGAAGCAATAACTCCATATCTGCGCTACACATGCGCAAAAAATTTCTAAAGCATCTATCAGTTCGAAGTTCTAATAGAAGGTCTTTCCTTAAATCTGCCAATAATTCTTTGGCTCCATATTCTTCCCTTTTTTTTAAACTTGGACGAACCCAACATTTCCGCTTCCGTTTTCGTGAATCCTCGTCAAAAATGAAATAAGCCATTAACAAATCTTCCTCCATGCTGTAACTACACATTGACTAATAATGTATGTATGTAGACACAATGTTGCGCTCAGTTTGATAAAGACACAAAAAAAAACATCATGTAACATTGTGTGCCAGTGACGACAGCTTGTTTATTAAAAGTTGCACCAACAAAAACATTTAGCGACGTCTATCAACAAAGTTGCAACTAAAAGTTGTAGAATGTTGCTCCAGTGAGGCCGTACCTTTACAAGTCGCAAGCAACTTGTTCCCAAACGTTCAATAACCCGGCCATTCCTAATAATTACAGTGCAAGTAGCAATATAAAACCTCCTAATATAAAGCTAGTTGAATTTGATAGCAAATATGAACAATGGATGCAATTATATGACACGTTCAATTTATTGATTGACAAAGACGAATCGTTACCAGCAATTCAAAAATTTCATTATTTAAAATCGGCACTACGGGACCGATTGTTAGACTCACTTCGGTTACGGATGTAAATTATGCGATTGCTTGGGAAATGCTTAAAGTGCGTTATTAAACTGAAAAGGCCATAGTAAATACGCATGTAAATAATATTTTTGAATTAAAAATAGCTTAGAGATTTAGCAGATAATTTTTCTAGCAATTTAAGATCAATTAAAAAATTAGATGCACTCAATACGGATACATTTTTAGTACATATAAGTAAATTAGATAATAGCACAAAAAAACAATGGAAAAGAAATGACTGGAAATAAAGATACATTTTCTATAATCGATGAATTACGGTCAATCGGGGTGAATCGGAACGGTTTTCAGTATTTTTAATGATAACTTCTGACAGAAATAACGAAATAAATCAGAAATTGGGAATATTCTTCAAGATGGCAGTTTCTATTGAAACGTGAAGAGAAGTATTTTTTGGTCTGCCGATGAAGTTAAAAAAAATATTTTTGTTAGTGTCCCGATTGACCCTTCAAAAGGGGGAATCGGGACACCCATTTATTTTGCATTTAAAATGCAAGTAACCCCTCTAATGGGGTCAATCGGGACACTAAGCTTTAAAAAAAAAGAAATATGATCGTAGAAAAGCATTTTTCCATGAAAAAGGTCCTTTTATTGTTTCTTTGGTAGGCACATTATGTAACAAAATATAAAACAAAGGCACTTATAAATAACAAGATTTAAGTTTTAAATGAGCTGGGAACTCATATCCACCACGTCTTAGTTTAGTTGGTGATGGCAGTTTTTTTACAATTTGACATAAATTTATAACGCTATGTCGTCCATTGCAGGAAAGGTAAAACAATTTTTCTTTTTCCTATTGGGACGTAGAAATTTAACTTCAATATCATTTAGTTTTTGAATTTGACCAACAAAGAATTTCTTGTCCTTATTGGTTTCAAACTGGACTTCAATAAACTCTCCAATAGACAGGTTTTCCGCGGCCACTTTTCCTAGATTATCCTCTTCTTCTTCGTTTTCCTTATCGATTTCAGATTCGGAGCTTATGTCAGGTTCAACTTCATCTTGATCATAAAAGTCCACGAAGTCTTCCACAGCTGTACTGGTTGATGGTCCAGCTTGCGACGTTTGTGGAAATGCTGGCAACACTTTTTCCGGGTTCAACAGCAATTTTCTTTTTCCTTGTGACTGTTGGTCTGCATACACTTCTACTCTCGTTCAGTAATTCTTCAACAAACGCTGTCCAAGCTTGAGGATCAACTTCTTCCATGCGCCCTGTTCTTTGTGGTAGACGTTTTGTTACCTGGGTTCTATCTAGTCGGTTAATTATGGTTGCAGCAAAAGAATTTATAATATTTGCAAGCATAGTATCTAATCTGCTTATGGCAGAATTTAGCAACCTAGGGAAATACTGTTTAGGTAATGATCCCTTATTTTTTTTCCACTCTTGCTGGACCTTGCGCCAACTTTTCTTCAAGGGCCCAAACACAGCCACATCAAGCGGCTGGGTCAAATGTGTTGAATTGGGTGGTAAAAGACAAAACCGAATGTTATTTTCCTCACAAAGTTCTACCACTCTATTGTAAATGACTACATAGGTTGTCCCCAATTACAACTCTCGGTGATGGCTGCTTTTTTAGAAAGGGAAGTGCAATAGTTATAACCCAATCTTCGAAAAGTGCTTGATCAAACCACCCAGTTTTGTTTCTACTATACTGTGTTCCGTTTGGGCCATTCTCTGTCCAGGTATCATAAATATGTTCACTTTTATAGACCACGAAAGGGGGAAACATCTCGCCCGATGCACTTATTGAAAACATTACTGAAGTCGAAGATTTTGTAGAGTCGATAATGCGCTCTGGATGTTGTGTTTTTCTTTTCACCACTACATATTTTCTCCCTGGATCATCAACGAAGCAAGTTTCATCGTAGTTGATAATGGAATTTTGGTTGAACGTTTTGTAGAACTTCTGCCAGATTGTCAAAGAAGTTGTTCATTAAGTCGGGAGTTATGGACGCACGAAACCGTTTGATGTTCTCACAAAGTCTGATTGTAAGGGCTTGTTGATGTCTAGAATAAAATAAGTTGATTCACTCGGGACCTGGTAAATTGCTGTTGTATTTAGCGACTTTAATTCCCTTTCTATCAAGATAGCCCTTGACTATATAGCGGATATCAATTTTTTCTAAAGGATAGCCCCATTCTGGCATAATTGTAATTAATTCAACAGGCCTGATCTCCTCATTAGCACTTAAAATAGTTTGTCCTCCTTGTTTCTTCACATCCTTGCTAGCATGTCTTTGCAACGTTGATTTTGGTATGTTAAATATTTCGTTTGCTTCTCTAAGGCTTATTTGACCTCTTCTAAACTATCTCAAGGCCGTTTAAAATAAATTTGGGTCATAATTTTGGTAAACCCTGCTACCAGGTTGTTTCTTATATTTTCTGGGCATTGTCCCGATTCACCCCTAAAAGTAACAAAAATTATAAAAAAATTAATTAAAAACAAACTAAATGAAATGTGAAGATTATTCCAAGGTATAACATATTAAAAAACCGAACCTAACCTGTTAGTATAAATGCCTTTTCCTAAGGAAGCTTTCAAGCACATGCAACATGTAAACAAACGATCCACAATTCTTCCTCACCTGTACGCCACCACCACTACAACAATACTGCACGTTGAACATGATCTCGAACACGCGTATACCTCCCGCGCCGATTACATTTATTATGCATCCTAAAAACATCACCTCTTGCGAAATCGACTCGATTGTCCCGATTCACCCCGCTGTCCCGATTCATCCCGATTGACGGTACTAAAATTTTTAAATAGCAGGTGTCACGTTTTGGAGTCTTTAGAGTTAGATTTAGTCAATAATAAAGGACCTCAAAGAAAAATGGTCGAAACAAAAGCGTTCACGCATTTCGTGGCGAATAAACCATCATGTTTTATATGTAAAGGATATCATTACTTATAATGTTGTCCTGATTTTTTAAAATTAAATGTTTCAGATAGGTGGGCGGAAGTTAAAAAATGAAAATATGTGTAAACTGTTTCAAGGACAACCATTTAAACTGCAAATGTAGAACACGCGGTTGCAGAAAATGTAATCGTAATCACAATACTTTATTGCTTCGTTTCTAGCGAAATTAATCATAATAATGATTTGAGAAAAACAACTACCGCGGTCGAAAATACCGATCAGTCATCGACTAGTCTGCGTACTGACAATGATACAGCTCATGCAAGTAAATCAATGCATTGTTCCCAAAACATTAATTACACTTTATTATCAACAGCATTGTTTGATATAGAGGATAGATACGGAAATTCAGTTACGTGTCGGGGACTTCTCGACTCGGGCTCACAAACAAATTTCGTCACTACAGAACAATTTGAACGGTTACGATTAACTATACCTCATTTTTTAACTAGGAGGAGCAAACTCATAAGACTGATTTACAATATAAAATATCACTAAATTTAGTAACCAAAACTATTTGCCGCTAATTTTGAATTTTTAAGAATAGGTAAACATTGTTCACAGCAAGGTTTGATTGTAGCATTGTTAAGGTATTGAGATGGTTAGGAATAGGCATAATAAAGGGGCTAGAGTTTATCGAGCTCAAATTCTATATGGTATGCAAGTTTAAATAAAATTGAAGGAGTATACAGTTCGCTATTAGACAAAAATAGTATACGAGTATAAAAATATGGTTTTGATGCAACAAAACAGGCTTTGTGGGGTATGCACAAGGTTGTTATATTCATAAAAGCAATGAGCTATACCAGTAGCATGTGAAAAAGGTCAACACGATTCATATTAGTGTGTACGATTAGTTTCGTTTAACATGTTTAAGTAATTTCACATTTTAATCAATTTACTTAAGCAATTTAAACACGTGACAGATATTGATTACATGAAGTACGATAATTCTAATGTATATAACATCTATAGTAATAGGCACAATGCATAAACTCTGCGAACTATAAAAAAGGGTTATGATACGAACACAGTATATTGGTAATTCACAGACAAAGCATTTAAAAAGTGCATAAGAAGTGGTTGTGACTTAGAAACATAGCTAATAATATGAGCAAGATTTGTGCAATGTGAGATTTAATATATAATTACAATTTGTATACAAAAATTTACAAAATGTGTTAACAATATGGAAATGTGAAAAGACAAAATTATGAACTATGGAGTACAAATAAACAGTGATTGTGTTAAAGACATATATAAGAATATATTAGATAAACATTTCAAGTGATATAGACGTTTAAAACGCAAGGTAAAAGTAAATTTTATAAAGTTAGGTTAAGTACTATATTTAAGAATTTTACAAATTTATAGTTTTTATAGGATAAGATCAGAATAAATTAGAAAATCATACAATAGTAGGTGTCCCTCATTTTTCACAAAGAAATTAACAGTAAATATGTAATCTAAACATAAAATTAGAAAAGTTGGGTTAACTACCTAAAATTAAGGTATGAAAGTGAAAATTTTGTTAAAACTAGGTAAAATGGGTTGAAATAGATGTATTCTTATACAGTTTTTTATGTAGAATTTGAATATGTAATTAGTTTAGTTGTAAAATATAAAATTTATTAGATATTAGTAAATTTAGATATTAGTTTGTCAAAATGTAAATTCTTGAAGCGAAGTACAGCATGTGAGGTGTCTTTGTGCAGAAAGTTGCCCTGATTCCAAAAATGTATTTAAAAAGTAAATCCGATTTGATTTGAAAAAGTTATGACATAATTTATATTTTAGTTAATTTAACATTTTTGTTTAGACCAATCAGATGCTAGGATCTTTTGTGTGTAATGTAGAAAAAAAATTGAAAATTTGGTATCCATGAGAAAAGTATAAAAGGAATTGCTCCTGAGTTCTCGCTCTCTTGCCTTTGTAATTTTTTGTGACTAACGAGTCATAGTGCTAGTAGTGCTTTTGTTAACATGTAAGTTAAAATTTTCGTTAACATTATCGGATTTGAAACGCGATCAACGTAGAGTTAAGATTTCAGAAACAATTATTTTAACCTATAACAAAATTTAAAACTAAGGTTACCGATTATATGTGTCGATAATATTGTAATTGTTTTATTTCGAAATCGTGTTTAAACATCGGGTGATGCTCTTTTTTATGTCAATAAAATCTTTCAGTTAGTTTGGATGTGATGTTTATTTTTTTGAAAGTGATGGAGATTATAAAATAAATTTAACTTCATAACGGCATCTAAAATAAAAGTGTAAGTAAATATAAAATTTTATATAAGAATAAAATACAAGTTAAATCCGAAAAATTATTAAATATTTAAACCAACATTTAAATATACAAATAAAATAAAAGTGCTTGTCTGAAAGTATATGAGCATATTTATAAGTACATCGTATTTACCACGAGGAAGATTTATCACCAGTTAATGGATTTGGATGAAGTTCTGGAATTTAAGCAGCACCATTTTCAACAGCAAGGCAGTATCATCGATACATGGAAAGAAGTCTACGTCCAATGTTAATATGGAATAAGCCTAATGTAACCACTTTTTGGAAATTGCAACAACACATATGAGTTAACTTTTTCTATCATAACCCAATTATTGCATTGATTATTATTTTGATGCCCTGTATTTATGTCTTCTGTTTGATTATGTATAAATGTTTGTGCGACATGTGTCAATATCTGAAAAGTCAATGAACCCGTGTAATTATAAAAGTAATAGTTTTACTTTGAAGAAAATCAAAATTGTCCTCACTCATTTTAGATCCTTTGGTAAAATTTTTGACAGGCTGCATTTATTTAAGTTAGCAAGGACGCAACGCATGCGTAATTTGTGCAAATTCCAACGAAGTCTGTTTCACATTGAAACTATTAGTTACAAATTACAATTTAATAATCGACATGAATATTTACATGTGTAAAATGAAATTTCTTTTGATTTCACTAAAAAGATTCGATAAGATTTAAATTTTTTTAATAATAAGAGTTAAAAATATTTATTTATTTTATTTGCCAATTTAATTACAAATATGGAACCCTAACCCCAAGGAGACACTGAGTTAGTCCGGAGCATTTTTAAGTTTAACTCCATATATATTGAACCCTATCCCCTAACATTAATAATAATTATTTAATTTTAGATAAAATTACTGATAATATTCCAATCAACTTATTAGTATTAGTACCTAAAGATATCCAGATATCAGATCAAACGTTTAATGTACCAAATAGGATAGATATACTACTGGGAGCTAACATCTTTTCTGATTTACTATGTGTAGGCCGTATTAAATTGAATTTGCAGAACCTTATTGCACAGAACACTAGGCTTGGATGGGTAACTACGGCATCAATATGTGAAACAGAAAATAAGGTTATATCTTGCGTTACGTTAAATGCAGACGTACAGCAGCAATTAGAAATTTTTTTGTAAAATTGAGGAATGGGTGATAACACGTGAATTAACACCAGTAGAGCGCGTATGTGAGGAGTTATTTGTAAATACCGTCAATCGGGATCAAAACGGACGATTTACAGTAAAATTACCGCGTAAACTCGAAACGGTACCTTTAGGTGATTCATTAAAAAACTGTAATTAAGAGGTTCGATGCGTTAGAGAAAATTGTCAAAAGACCCGGCGTTAAAGAGACAGTATAATGAATTCATGCTAGAGTACGAAAGTTTAGGTCACATGACAAAAATCAGCCAAACGGAGCAATCACTCAACGAGGTATTCTAGGTGCCACTTCACGGGGTAATAAAGGAAACGAGTCTAACCACGAAAATGCGAGTGGTATTCGACGCCTCGGCTAGAACATCGTCTTTTCGTTGAACGACAGTTTATTAGCAGGTCCTTGTATACAGGATGATTTATTTTCGATTTTATTGCGCTTTAGAATTTATAATTATGTAATCACCGGAGACATCAGTAAAATATACCGGCAGGTCAACGCGGACGCAAGTCAACGAGATCAACCACTTCGCAATTACAGATAAAATACGCTAACGTACGGCACTGCGCCGGCTTCATTTTTAGCAACCAGGTGCACAGGCAGAGCAAAGATTTCCGGAAGCAAGTCAAATAATCGTGCGAGATTTTTATATGGACGACTTGATAACAGGCACAATTCAGTCGAATCAGCAATTGAACTTAAAAATCCGATTAGCGACATTTTGGGTACCGCAGGATTTGTATTACGTCAGTGCAAATAAATTAAATGTGTCACAATATTATATATTAGATTTAGATTCGGAAAAGAAAACGTTAGGAATTTTATGGAATTCTAAGTTAGACCTCCTTAAATATTCGGTTGGATTCCAAGGTTGCAACAGATCACCAACAAAGAGATTGATTTTATCGGTTATTTCCCAAATATTTGACCCTTTGGGTTTATTAGGACCAATAACTATTAACGCAAAACTAATTTGACAAAGGTTGTGGAAATTAAAGCTAGATTGGGACGGTGAATTACCATTCCCTATTCGGCTACAGTGGAATAAATTAGAATATTTAATAAGTTCGTTAGAAGCGATCCAGATACCTAGGCAAGCAACAATAAAAAATTGGATAACGGCAGAAATACACGGATTTTGTGACGCGTCCGAAGCAGCCTATGGTTGTTGCGTTTATTTGCGAACAGTTGAAGCGAATGCTTTGCGTACGTTCATTAAGAGCGAAATCACGTGTGGTACCTATAAAAAAAATTACGTGTGGAGCAGTTCTATTGGCTCAACTAATGAATAAGGTCTTGCAGTCAATAAAATGTAAAATCGCTGAGGTAAGGTATTGGTGCGACTCAACAATCGTACTAGCGTGGATAGCCTCAGATCCAAATAATTGGCACGTGTTCGTGGCAAATAGGGTATCGGAAATTCAAGTTCTTAGTAATCCGAAACAGTGGGGTCACGTCATATCCTCCGAAAACCCCGCTGATTTGATGTCGCGCGGAGTTAGTTCTATAAGTTCAAAGCATTTACAAATGTGGTGGTCGGGAATGGACTGGCTCATAACAACCAAGATGCAAACTTCTAAATTTATTAGTATGAGTGATATACCGAAAAGGAAAATATCGGTGCTAATCTCATCTACTGCTATAGATACCAATGGCGTCATTTTTCTTAAATATTCATCATTAGGGAAATTACAAATAGTTTTAGCGTATATGTTAAGGTTCGCCAAAAATGTAACCACACATAAATGTAAAAAGGTGTAAGGAGGATTGCAGATAAATGAATTAGAAGAAGCTATGTTTACGTTAATACGTCTAGCCCAATTACAAGATTTTTCAAACGAAATTAATTCATTAAGTGCACCAAAAACATTATCCAGTAGTAGTAGGTTATATTCATTGAATCGATTTTTAGACAATGCAGGCATACTTAGAGTAGGGGGAAGACTGTTAAACGCAAGCGTTAATTATAATCAAAAATTTCCTATAATAGTGTCGTCTTCACACACTTTAACAACATTAATTATTAAACATGAGCACATAAGGAACATGCATACCGGAGTAGAAGGCACCTTAGCAGCCGTACGAACAAAATTTTGGCCACTGAGGGGGCAGAGTACTGTTAAAAGAGTTTTGCACAAATGCTTAGTCTGCGCACGATTCCAAAACGTAGTTAGTCAGCCACAAATGGGGCAATTACCTTCAAAACGATTTGTGCCCGGGAGACCATTTTTAAATACTGGAATTGATCACGCCGGTCCTTTCTTGATTAAAGACGGTAAACTCAGAAACAGAAAAATTATTAAAGCTTATTTATGCATCTTTGTTTGTATGGCTACGAAGGCTGCGCATTTAGAATTAGCAGGAGGCTTGACTGCAAAGTCATCTTTAAACGCTCTAAAATGATCTGTAGCAAGACGTATATATATATATATATATATATATATATATATATATATATATATATATATATATATATATATATATATATATATATATATATATATATATATATATATATATATATATATTCATATATATATATATATATTATATGAGATAATATGTAATTCAAAGTATAAATGATTTGACGATATCAGAATTTAAAATTTATTTACAAGCAAATAGCATTGAGCATTGAATGGAGATTTATTCTGCCAAGGTCGCCGCATTTTGGGGGCTTATGGGAATCAAACGTTAAAATATCTAAGCCACATATGAAAAAAATTATAGCAAATAGGTCTTTAACGTTTGAAGAACTCACCACTGTTATTGTTCAAGTTAAAGCTATAATGAATTCCAGACATCTAACACCTTTATCCCATGACCCTAATGACCTTACAGCCTTAACACCTGGACACTTCCTAATAGGAGACATATTAACTGCGATTCCTGAAAAACGTGAAAAAGTAATTAAAATAATCGATCAGTTAAATCGACACAAACTAATGCGACAAATGGTTATACCTGAAGGTATTTCTAGAGTGGTGTCCATAAAAACTGTCCGTGGCATTTCAAGGTGTGCTGTACGGAACCTGTGTTTATTGTCAATTGACATTGATTAACGTTCATGTTAGTAGATTAGTGTAAGCATTTAGAAGGTTGCAATAGGGAACCTTCAAATGGGGCGGTATGTTTGGTTAAATTTGATTTCAGGTAGTATTTTTATTTTGCATTTGTGCATATTATGTAGTACTTAGAATTAGTGAGGAACGTTATTTATAAGGAATACTGTAAGACGGGGGTACTTGGCAGTCAGTACAAGGAATGTCCAGGTACTTTCCATAATATATACCCTTTTCGTTTTTTTTTGTTATAAGCATTACTTGTTACGCAACAGTGGTGAATAGAGCATTTTTATATACAGTTCACTACATTTAATTTATTTAAACACCAGCCCGAAACATAACTGATATGATTCTCTTTTCTGAATGAACTGAACTAGTTCAGGAGCGTCGAGCCAAATGACTCACTCGTTCAAAGTTGTTTTATATTTAGTTTCGTTATTGTACATAGGCTAACGTGTTTTTTTTACATTTTTGTACGAATTTATTTTCATTTTTTAATGTCTAGTGTTTCTTTTTAAATTTTTATACGGATTTATTTTAATTAGTTTTTATTATTGACATTTGCTTATAAATAAAAAAATAAATATTTTCACTGATTTATTTTCCATCTTAGAATTGGAAATATGACAACGCACGTTTCAAACTGCTTCTGAAACAGATTTTTATTTACTTATTCATCGATCGTTCATAAATCAAAATCGAACTAGTAAACGTTTCGCTCGCTAACTATAATAAACAAAAATCATCCTATTATCCTTAACCTAATCAGAACAATGATAGCGACCTAGATCACCTAACCAAAGTGAACGAGTAAGTACAAGCCAACTCTAAAACATACTTTAAAGTGAGTCTCTAAAGTACCATTTGTAAATATAAAGAGAACAAACATAGATATCCTCATTAAAAATAAATCATATTTCGGTCTTTTTATGAAAGCTTTTGTAGGGTAATCAATAAGCTCAAAAAAAGGTACCTCCAGAAGGGTTTCTGAAGCATTTTTTTTATAAACATACATCAAAAGCACTGCAAATTGTATCAATCCTTCCACATCAAAAATTTAAATTATGCTGTCAAAATGACATTTACACTATTTGTTGTACAGAAAAATTATAGGGACAAAAATACTCAAAATTAGATCAATGTCATTTAATTTATACCAACTTAAATACCATAAATATGGAATGGAAAAATTTAATACAACAGTACTGCCGAAACCTGGTTGCGTCTATGCCTAGACCATTAACATTCCTGATAGAGAAGAATGGAACTATGATTAAGTGAAGTTGTTAAATTTGTTACTAAATTCTAAAATATGATTTTTCAAATTTATTTTTAAACTGACACCGTCAAAATATTTTAACTTCTTTGATAAATCGTGTTCACACTAAGTTCGAGATATTTGCAAAAAACCCATAAATTTTAAACATCGTATTTTTGTAAATAACTCGAAAACTATTAACTTAAAAAAAAATTACAAGAATTATTTTCGATCAGAAATTTGATTTTCTATATAATGCCAGAATTTAAAAGAAAATCGTGTAGATACATAGAGCAAACGCCAAATACGAAGACACCTGCGTAGAAACCGAATATTGCATTAAAAAGAAATGGAATAATGATATGATTGAGAAGTAGATATTATGTTCCGTCCACAAAATGTAGTGTTTTCTAACCTCATTTTTCGTGCACGTTTTTATCAATTGTAAACAGTTTTTTCAAAACTCCTTCCGTTTCAGCACCCTTTATTTACAAGTAAGTTGTATTTGCAATCCACAGTAATATGTATTAATATAATATATTGATTTAGTTCGTTGTTTATAATGGGTGATGCGAGTACATCGTCTGATAGTACATCAAACATTCCAGCAAAGAAGCGGCGTGTCTTATCGCAAGATGCCCGCGAAATTATTTGGAGTGTTTATCAGTTTCATAATAGATATTTATGTATTAAGGGCATAATTAGAAGATTATGGCTCGAGGGCTTTTATATTCCTGAGAGCCATAATCTACAATTATGCCCGTGGTACATACAATGTTTTATTTTATTTTGCACCATGAAACTGGAACAAAATTTTAAAAAGATTCAGTATTTTCGGCAAGTTTTTAAATGCAAATGCAGTGAAATAAAGTCGACAGTAGGCTAATTTGTTGTTACTAAGATACTGTGATATTACTAAATTGTTGCAAAGCTACTGTTTGTTTGTAAATAATTTGCATTCTAAAATGGAAGGTGAAAACGCAAAAACTTATTCACAAGAAATTTTAGATGAATTTGAGGCCGCCCAGGCAAAAATAATTCCAAGTAAATCGAAATATTTACACATAAAAGAGTACGAAAAGTTTTCGCAAAAAATGTGTCCACAAAATGTGATGAAAAAGTTGTGATGGCATACTTGTCTCAAATGGTAAGGGATTGTATATATAGATTAGTCAATTATCTCTATTCAATAAATATCTATTTTTGCAGTCAAAGATCTATAAGCCGTCGTCACTGTGGTGCTTATATTCTAAATTGAAAAAGATGTTCAAGTTGAAGGAAGATGTTGATATATCTCGTTTTTCCATGCTCACAGAATTCATGAAGAATAATTCTGTAGGTGATCAAACTAAAAAGTCCTATGTATTGCAACGGCATCAAATTGAAGAATTCATGTTGAAGGCACCTGATCATACGTACTTGTTAGTTAAGGTATAACGATTTTAGTTTTTTTTTCCAATTCTCATTATAAAAATTATTGTGTTTATAGGTTGTCACAGCCTTTGGTATTTTTGGAGCATGTCGTCGCGAAGAACTGCACGATTTGGCTGTACAGGACGTAACAACTGAGGGATCAGTGCTATTAGTGAAGATCAAAAAAACCAAAACTTATACTTCGAGGCAATTTACAATTGTACCAAGCGATGGATTGGTTGATTACATCTCTTTGTACCGAAAATATGCAGCATTACGACCGGAACATACTAAAATTGACAGCTTGTTTTTGTCGTATCATAATGGCAAATGTAGTGCTCAGACTGTTGGGAAAAACACCTTAGGCAAAATGCCAAGGATAATAGCAGAGTTCCTCAATCTACCGGATGCCCATAAGTACACAGGGTACTGCTTTCGCAGGAGTGCGGCGACGATCTTTGCAGAAAGCGACGGTGATACAAGGGCACTGAAGCAGCTTGGTGTATGGCGATCGGATAAAGTAGCCGAATCATATGTAGAGAATTCTCTGCAAAATAAAATTAAAATTGCTCAGAACATTACTGGTACAGCAGCTATAAGTATACCACAAAACGGCGAAGGAACTGTCAGCTTTGGTGTTGGCTCATCTGGAGTTACAATTTCAAATCCATCCAACTGTATTTTCAATTTTTATAAAGAATAAGTTTCATTACTATTATTTTTATTAATAAAGGTTGTGTAGTAAGGTTGTTGTTTCAATAATTCTTTCAACTTACATGACATATCATGTCATGTGTTTGCTGTCAATCATGCTGCTTAGCAACAATGACATTTCCGTGCTATAAAGACCACATTACGCCCGCATTTGGGGGCGTATAATAGTTATTTACGCTGCAAGGGAGTAATGTGGCATTTTACAGTCGAAGCTTGAGGTTGCGCCCGAAGCGTAGCTGAGGGCGTAACAAGCTGAGACTGTAACCCACATTACTCCTGTAGCGCGTACAATATTTTTCCGCCTGAAGAGATTTTATTTTGCACTATAATTGCAAACAGCATTTTTATTAAATACATATTACTTAATTGTTAGACTGACGTTTATTTGACAAACTATCTACACATTTATTTCATGGCAACTAGATTTCGAGAAAAGGTAAATTTACATCTTTCTAGCGCATTTATTAATAATTTTCTGTCTCTATCTAAAGAATTTTCAGTTTCGATGGTAACGGGAAAGTTATTACGGGCCTATGGGAGTAATGAGTAACATTACATCTAAATTAACGTGGTTGTAATGATTTGATAACATATCGAAAGGCGGAAAAGAACATTATGGTGGCAAAATAAAATAATAGATATTTATGTATTAAGGGCATAGTCAGAAGATTATGGCTCGAGGGAATGTTAAAAGCCCGACGCGAAGCGGAGGGATTTTATATTCCTGAGAGCCATAATCTACAATTATGCCCGTGGTACATACAATGTTTTATTTTATTTTGCACCATGAAACTGGAACAAAATATTAAAAAGATTCGGTATTTTCGGCAAGTTTTTAAATGCAAATGCAGTGAAATAAAGTCGACAGTAGGCTAATTTGTTGTTACTAAGATACTGTGATATTGCTATTATATATCATGTCATGTGTTTGCTGTCAATCATGCTGCTTAGCATCAATGACATTTCCGTGCTATAAAGACCACATTACGCCCGCATTTGGAGGCGTATAAAGAACATTATGGTGGCAAAATAAAATAAAAATATGAATGAAGGTATGTCATTATTGTACGATTAACATCTGTCAGTTTTTTCACGATTACATTTCTTTACAGTTAACGTTCTTGATATCGTTGTGAAAAAAACTGGAGTATCTAAAAGTACCGTCGTTAGAATTCAACGTGGTGAAATAGAATCGTTCAAGACTTCTGATAAAAGAATGAAAACCGCACCAAGATCATCTGTCGATAATTGTGGGGAACAAGTCATTCGACGCATTGTACACAATTTTTATTTTACGGAGAAATGACGACCAACCGTCAATGCTATCTATAATATTACTAAAGATGACGAATCCATTGGTTTCTCTGGGAAGGAAACGTCTTTAAGAAGATTATTAAATAAAATAGGTTTTAAATGTACGAAAACCGTTGACAATCGTAAATGTTTAATGGAACGATACGATATACGATCTTTACCTTGTGCTTATATACGAGCAATAACAAAGTATCGAAGATCAGGGCGACCCATTGTGTATACAGATGAAACATATATACATGCATCGCATACAACGCCACATTCCTGGGTAGATGATTCTAACGAAGTTTTAAAATGTCCCATCGGTAAAGGTCAACGTCTTATAATAGTACATGCTAGTGGTAAAATGGGATTTATCAATAATGCCCTCTTAGTTTTTAAATCTGGCTCAGCAACGGGTGATTATCACGACGATATCAACTTTATTAATTATAAACGATGGATTAAGCACGTTATTACCGAATTTGCTCGAAAAGTTAGTTATTGTTATGGATAACGCAAGTTATCACAACACGTTAGCAATTAAACATCCAACATTTAGCAGTAAAAAAATGGAAATGATAACTCGGTTACAAAAACGAGGGATCGTACATGATGAATCCCAAACAAAAGTGGAGCTGTATGATTTAATAAAATGTAATAAACCGAACTACACGGAATATTCAATTGATGCTATATTTGCGAAACATGGTCACTCTGTATGTCGACTACCGCCATACCACCAGGAGCTAAATCCAATAGAAAAAATATGGGCCATTGTAAAAGCTTCGGTGGCATCGAGAAACAACTTTTAAATTAGCCGATGTTGAAAAACTAACTCGTGAAAAGTGTTCGATGGATTTGGAGAGCTACTGGCAAGAAGTGTGTAGTCATGTTAAAGAAATTGAAGAGGAATACATTAATAAAGAGCATAGGAGTGGAGACTCGTCGGATGAATCTGATTTTATATCAGATTATGATAACGAACAAATAAGTGTAAAGTAGTTGTGTAATATTTTATTGTATTTATATTGTTAATTTCACATTGCACATGTGCTGTTCATGTTCTTAGATATGTTTCTAAGGCACTTTAACTTTTTAAGCACTTTTTAAACACTTAGTGTATGATCTACCAACATAACGTCTTCGTACCATAACCCTTTTTATAGTTCGCAGAGTTTTATGCAGTGTACCAATTATTATACATGTTCTACACATTAGGATTATTGTACTTCATGTAATCAATATCTGTTATGTGTTTAATTGCTTAATTATATTGATTTATATATAAAATTTCTTACTTATCCTTAACACACTAATATGTATCGTGTTAACCTTTTTAACATACTACTGCCATAGCTCAATGCTTTTATGAATACACCATCATTGTGCAAACCCCATAAAACCTGTTTTGTTGCATAAAAACCATCTGTTTATATTCGTATACTATATTTTCCTCATAACAAATTATATAACTTCTTCAACTTTATTTGAACTTGCATACTATCTAATATTTCAATTCGATAAAACTCTACCCCTTTATTACACCTATTTATAACCATCGCAGTATAAAACTGTTTAGCACGAATTATTTACCCTTAGAACTGTGGTTAATAATTAAAATGCGAATTACAACATTTCCGAGTAAAGTTATAAACAATAACCTTATATTTCACTTTTCACAATTAAATAAATGCTTTTTGTTTAAATTGTCCTAATTATAAAATATAAACAATATAATTAAGAGGTTATTAACTAAAAAATGTACAAAACGTAACTTTTACTTTTCTTAAAAACATTAAATATTTTCCGGTTGAATAGTACACGGTCACGTGATTTTTTCGCGCAGCTTGGTGTCTTCGTATTTGGCGTTTAGTCTACCAAAATCTATTTTTTTTTTTAATATTTCGAAAATGACAAAATTTTCAAAAAAATGCAAAAACACTTTTTGTGAGAAATTTTATTTCCTATCTAATGGTCTTTTCACTTTTGAATATGTTAGGAAAAACTTGTTTTTTAAAGTAGCGGTTTTTTGCTAATATATTGTAAACCGTTTGTTGTACAGAAAAATTATAGCGATAAAAAATACTCACAATTACATATTAAAAGTAAAAAAATATACCTAAAAAAATAAAAATTTGTAAAAGGGGTACTTATCCCCCAATTTTGCCCCTTTCTTCTTACTCCTTTCGAAAGTTATGGAGTACACACACACAGACAAGATTTTTTTTGCACAAATTCTGTTTTTAGACATTTTCGAACATTTTAAAGTGATTGAGCTAATAAAAATTTTTGAAAAATTTTTTAGCAATAGAGTATTTCCCATCCATGTGGAAGTAAAATTGACTTTAGAGCAATGTAATGCTTCAAAATGTTTTTTAAAAATGACAAAATTTCAGCAGCTCTAAAAATATATTTCAGAGAAGGCCAAGTATCTTTTGTGACAATATTGAGCAATCAATGCATACAAATCTTTTTCAACATAATTCAATTTGCGACAAGTTATCTTTAAAGTTATGAGCATGGTAATTTCATAAACCCTATACCCAAAACTATTAACTTTTGAGCAATACGTGTAGACATGCGTTTCAAAGAAAATTCAATTTTAGATGTTTTTTATAAAACGTTATTGTCTGGTGATTAAGAAGTTCTTCTTTATCATACTTACACAACATTCTTAAATTAGGCTGTGTTTAACCTAATCCTGCAGTAATCAAATTTTCCAGGTGACGAGATATGAAGTGGTAATTCTGTATAAGGCAAAAAGTATGTATTCCAAATTAAAATACTTAAATCTTTATTTTATTCTAATAATTTAAACAATGTAATAATAAAAAAGTATATTTCAATTCATATAAAAAGACACAAATAATATTAATTACACCATGGTTCTTCTTCCTTTTTATAAGAAGTTAGAGGTAAATCATACATAAAAGGAAATAGATTAACAGATTCTTCAGTCCTTTGAATTTGAAAATAAGTTTCATTAAAATTATGTGGCAAGAACAAGACCCCAATTTCATAAGAGCGTACATAACTTTTGCCACTTTTATTAATACTCGCCCCCAAGCAGCTTTAGACATATTTGCACTAGTTATAAGACACCACGCTAATTTTGTAGTGCAAGGTGAAACACGGCAATATGTTTTAATATGCGGCATTGCACGTGATCTTTTTAAATGGTCGGCTTTCCACACACTAAAATTAAAGTAAATAATACACAATTTTAAAAGTGAATGCTTACTGTAAGTAATCCTTTAGCCATGTCTGTTTTTCATGTGAAGATTTACTATATGGTAAACATCCACCACCTAAAGGTCCATAATAGCTACTTAAGACATTATTTTGAGTTGGATACACGACACTAATCGTTGCATTTGAATTTAACGGTAATGGGCAATCCTTATGGCTTGCAAGAGATCGTAGTAAGCTACTACGTAACCAATCACCTGGAGCTTTGCCTAAATTACCAATACTTGATGATTGTGCTATAACGCCCCATGACAATGGCCCTTCACTAGTTGGTGTAGTTTTTGCTGGTAGCAAACAATATTTTGATAATAACTGTCCAACTCTATGTAGATGACAATTTGACGGCCGTACTGTAGCACTATGCTGTCCTGGTACGGATGTTACTAAATGTACCCTTAAACAATAATAACAAAATAATATAATAATAATATATAAAATGTCTTACTTAACTGCACTAAAATCTGCAAGTTTTACATATTCAATCCACTGTTTTAATATTGGCAATTCATAAGTATTCAAGTAACCCACTAACGAAGTTTTAAAGTTTGTTGGACCATCACCTGCTATTTGAGATTGAGTGGAATTTAAAACAGGACACCGAGGACTAACCCACAAGCTAAAAATAAATAAAGTGAGCAAAATTGACAGTTTGAAAAATAAAACGAACCCTTGATTATAATAATTCCAATCCTCATAATATAAATTCGCAGTAGAAACTACGACTCGTACAGAATTATCTGTATAAACATATATACCTAATTTGCTAAAATTGAAAATGTTAAAATAAAAAAAAGTGTTGTAAATATACTTACGAATGGTGTATACCGAATGGATCTTTTAATTTCATGAAATGCTCGCTTACATTTGGAAGCATGAGCTTTATATATTTTTTCATATCTGGAAATTCATCACCATACAGAATTGTTAACGGTTTTTTTCTGAAAATTCAAAAAATTAATGTGAAACTTTAAGTAACTTATTACTCTTGGCCCATTATTTTATACTGCTCCATTAACCAGGCAATATCAATCATGAAATTAATTTGTAAAGAACATTTTAAATCACCTAAACTTGGGCATAACAACTCTGAAAATTAAATATTTCGCATATAGAAAAATATAAAATTACTAATACCAGAGAACGTAATTGTATTATTGTGTGTTAGAGTTTCTGGTGAGTCTGGTATTGTTGTGAAAAATAAATTATAAGGTGCATTCTTTTCTAGTTTTTCTAACATAGTAATTTTGTTTGCCAAAGGACGACTTGCATTTGCATTTAAATTCGGTGTGTAACTTGTCGATTTTTGCTTTGAAGATTGCCGACCATTTGTGTTTTGAGTGGATGTACTAGGTTTAGAGCTAATTTCTTCTGTAGTAACCTTTTTTATATTTCTTAAATCTCTAAGTATATTCAATTGTTCTTCTATAATTTGTTTTTGCTGAGGGTAATTTGGAGGAAGCTCTAAAGGTTCACCCTTCACCAAAAATTCTTCTACTAAAATTTAAATGTTAATTTAATATTTGATTATTTGATTTCTGTTACAGTGTGGATGATTGTATTCTTTAAAGTGGTGTGGATTTCGACGATAGCATTTCATTGCATGTGGACAATCCTCTAATTTACGAGTCTTTACTGGTTGTTTTTCATTATCTAAAATTTTTAATTAAAAAAATGATTTTCTTAATGTAAAAGAATGTCTTCACCGTTACTGCTTTTGCGTTTCAAAAATGCATCCATGATTTCTTTTAATGATCTTAAAAAATATAATCGATTATAAAATGCTTACTTGCTATAGAAAGTTTGAGATTGAGGTTATACAATGCTTATAATGGTTGTGGAAGTGTCTCAATTGACAGTAACAGTAAAAAATATGTAAACCAGGTGCGAACAGGATCAATTCAAACAGAAGCAAATATTAATGCACTGTAAAATCACTGAAATTGTAACATTATAGCATTATTTAATGTATAAACAATGATTATAGTTAAAATATGAACTGGAACAATTAAAAGTAGTTCAAAAAATGAAATAATTAAATTACAACTTTCTTCTATTGCTAAAAAACAAATTTAATTGATAAGCTAAACCTGCATTAAGCTCGCCGTATATACGATTCACTTAAAATTTACGTAATGATCTTGACAGTCATTTATTGAAAACAATAGAAAAGAAAGCGATACTTTTATAATACATTAACCACAGGTTAGGTCAGTTAAGTGTTATATAGATAGGCAACTCTTTCTACATATTCTAAAGCGCCAGACGCGACGTAGTATGGTACTAAATAAAAGGCGGCATGTTCAAATTTAGTTGGCTTAAATTTGAATTATTCATAAAATCAAATTATAGTGTATCAAGAAAATAACACTTTATTGTTTACCAAAGTGACATACAGACGGATACTAAATACATTATACATTAACTAAACGCATACACAGGCAGGGAGCCCAAAGATACAAAGTTAAATAGCCAACTACAATTAAACAGTATAACACATCATGAGAAATCATTCTACAATAACCCATTTCTTTACATTTATCTATGTTTAATTCCATTCTGTTGTCACAACACCACAAAGGTACGTTATCTAAATCATTATGAAGTTTAGCACAATCTTATTCTTTTTCTACGACGTGATACAGTTTACAATTATCGGTAACTAACAGAAAATTCGTGTTAGTAAGCTGAATCAATATTATTTATAAAAATGACAAACAACCCACTTTCAAATGCTGTACATAAAATATGATTCAAAATAAATAAATTAGTTGTAGTAATTTTACCATAAACAAATCCGTGTTGTTGTTTAATGATTTTAGAATGAATGACAGGCCTAATTTTTGAAATCAACAATTTTTCTAAGATAATACAAAGTTCAGCTTTTCTCAGTCTTTCTTTTAAACTCAAACGTTCTTTGTCGATAGCACGTGCTATTTTTCGCAAACCCTTAGCCAGTCCATACAACGTCCTCGCTTTTGGAGTGAGTTGTAGTTGCCTTGAGCATCCCACTATCTTCAATATAATTTGTCGTTTACGTAAATCTGTTAACAAATCCCAAAAATTTATTATGGCTACAAAGCAGTAATACAATAAGGTGTATACCATTCTGCGATGTAGGAGTGCGCACAGAAACTGAAATGTCCAGAGTACCTGGCCGCAATTCCTTAATCAAATCACTCTCTGGAGATGCTGCAAACATTTGTAAAACAGGTAGTTAATTTTCTAATAAATAATGTAACATATAAATTTTCCTTCTTGTTCTTGAAAACTTTTAAATATTTTATACCCATTGTAGGCCATAAATTCAACTTATATAATTATTTTACACATGTTTTTTATTAAATTAAAAATAACGTGAAGAAAATTTGCCTACTTAAAATAAACAAACTTCTTTAAACCTTCTTCGTAACTCTTACCTGGCTTTTCACATGTTGAATTGACTATAATATTCAGTTTACTATGTGGCAGAATACAGTTTATTGCAGATGAGTTGCCACTGAAACCTGGAATCAAAACAGGATGTCATCAATAAGTGGCATTAGCAAATTTGTAATTGGTTTTTAATTGTTTAAATGACTCACCTGGAACATTGATACTTGGTAAGCTTCGACCTACCAGCCCTGTTCTACGTTTATATTGGGTATCTACTCTACAAACGGTATCAAAATGGGTATCACACCCTGTAGTTTTTATTTACAAGTAGAGGATCCATATTAAACGGTTTTGGATTTTGGATCCTTCGCAGCCACTCATCATACACCTAATAAACATTATAAAACAATAAAACTTTAAGTTTTATTTTAATATTAATTTTTTACATCTATCTGGTAATAAAATAAGAGCAATAAAATTATTGTAATAAGATAAAATTTTGTCTTTCCTTACGTGTTGGTCAAGATGTGGAAGCCTATACATTTTATGGTTTTTGTTAGTATGTAAACACGTTGGGACACAACAAACAAACACCATTTTCACAACTTTAGACCACCAATCGTTTTTTTTTATAATAACGCTTATAAGCTTATTAATAAGACACAAATAAACACACGTGTTGCACTTAACATCAACTGTCAAATATAAACATAGGTTAGGTCAATCACCTTCACGTGATATGCGATCACAGCACCAGTTCCGACGTTGTACGTAACTAAACCAAAAGTTGGAATTATTGGTATAAAGTTCGCACCCCCTGACATTAACTACCGACAACCGGGATAACATTGTTTCTAGGTAGTGAGATTGAGTGATAACTCATTTCATGTTTTAGAGCAATTAAGACAACTAGTGCTTTGTAGACATTTTACCATTGAGATCGTAGTATAAATTCGAACGACGGTAATGAACGAGCATTTAATAGGCAGCAATTTTATCTATCCTTATCCATCACGCCATTCCCTTGCGGGGTAGGGAATTTTGATCTTATTTATACTTACCATGCACAATTTTTCTCCATATTGTCCTGTCTTTACATACCTCTTTCGATTTCACAAGATGCATGCACTGATTCTAACAAGTTTTTTTATTTTCGAAACTCCGGGTTTTTCTTCTGATAATCGCGCTCTCTAATGTATTCAACTACAACTATCAAGGTCTGCCTCGTAACTTTACCTACACATCTGCTATGGCAATCGTTCTTTATTCATTCTTATTTCATTCATGGGCAAAACCAACGAAATTTTTCCGTGCCACAGTCATATATATCATCCACTTATTCCTCACTTTATCCATCGTTATTTCTCAGCACACGCTCTGCACAAATCTTATGCCCACAGCATTTATTTTACTTTCGTGTTTCTTTGGCATACCCAAACCTCACTTCCACACAAAACTGATGTGAGAAAGACGCTATTGTATATCGTTTGTTTCGCTGATATTCTCAAGCTCTCATTTTTCATTATAGTCTATGTGCAGTAAACATTCCATGCAAATTCTCAATGCGCAGGGTTGAACATGGAATCATCTTCTTCATATTCATTATTAAACACTTACCTACATTTTGTACACGTTTAGATCCATACTCTCACTGACTTCTTAAGCATCCTCAGAATTGTTTGAGGCTTCCTCGCGTTCTCGCTGATTCAAACTGTATTATCAGCATACAGCAGAACTTGTATATTCACGTCACTACCCATTAAACCATTTGTTTCAGTTCTTTCTTGCCTAACACATGTATCCATAAATACATTAAACAGTTACCATGACATCACGCAACTATGTCTAACTCCTTGCTATTTTTTAAAGTATTCACTCAAGTTTCAAATCATCCTGACAGGCTCTGCTACCGTCATTTACTACCCTTATTCTATTTATTAGACGTCGACCCCTTCCATACTTGAAATGTCCCAGAACTTCTCCCTATTCACTCTCGGGTATAATTTTCTCCAAGTGTACAAACGCACAGTGCCTCCTCACCTGCTGCAGAGCAACCGTTTGATCCATGCACCCCCTTCCTTGTATAAAACCACCTCGAACATCCCAAATTTTACTCTATGTTATTGCACGTACTTTATCAATTACTACGCTTCCAAATAGCTAAAGAGGTACACTCAACAAAATTATGTCTCATAGTTTTTATAAACACTTACTCCCCTTACCCTTACACAGGGAAACGCACATCCATACTGTGATGTACCATAACTGGTGCATATGTATCTATTTTATTTTATAAATTTGGTGGTTAAATTGTAACCATCTAGTAAATATGTGTGGATGTTGTATATTTTAATAGTAGAAATAAGGTGTACTTGGGGATAGGTTGTTCAGAGAAATAATTGATGGGGTTGTTAATTTTAATATTTTGAATGAACGAAGATGCATTATTTTGTCCGATAAAATAGAGTAGAATAAAAAAGGTAACGCTATATATTCACTAATTGTATTTTCTTTCAGTAAATGCTTATAATATTATGATATCAACAAAAGGGTAACTTAATTATAAGATTAATATAACTTGATATGAAAGGTTCTTTTATAAATTGAACTAAATAATAATTGAAATCAGTATATGATTCGTATTACAATACCATGGTAAGAGTGATTATTGCATCTAATATAAATTAATATCAATGATAATTTGGAAGTTTATATTACATCACAATCTTGTCACGCCTATAGTGTAGCATATTTTAAGATGGATGTTCCCTTGTAAATGTAGTGGAAGCGTAAAACGGCTCTAGGGTAAAACTGGCATAATGCTAACCTAGGGGAGATAACCGGTGCAATACTAAAGCATGTTCTCGGAATACTGTGTGTGTGTGTGTGTGTGTGTGTGTGTGTGTGTGTGTGTGTGTGTGTGTGTGTGCCTGGTATGAAATGTGTTACCTTTTGTTTCTGAATTGTAAATGCAGACCCTTTACATGAGGTTTTTCTTATACTGCAATTAGCCAACTCTATAACTTAGTGATCACCATTTATGATATACAGGCATGTATTAAATCATTACTACATTTATTTATTAAGGTTAGGGTAGGGTAACAGCAATTTAATCTTCCAATAACAGTAGAGTCTGAATACGTATCGATCTAGGTATTTATAATTAATGCTGATACTTTATTTATGTTGTTATTCTTGTTGTAAAAGGCGATGAGGTTTTTCTTTGTAGTTCTTTTCTTCAATTCGTAATAAAGATGATAATACTACATTGCACTTGCTTATAAATTTACATACTGCGTTTTATTGTGTTACCTTTATTTTATCCTCTCTTAGATACCACAACACACGTATCCCATAACAACTCTTTTACACAACGTAAGTGGTACTACCTCGTTTTCATGACGATCATTTGGCACAAATAAGTTCGCGCATTAACTTTGTTCTTGCATTCGAGTTTTGCAGTCACTAGACTGTCCTGGGTATAATGTGTACATTACAATATATCAGCATTTTTTTAACTTTTGTACAGCTTTCTTTACCCCGTTCAACTTAGTTGTGCTCTCTATCTTATTTGCTTTGTTTTTAAGTCTTCAATCAGTTCACTCTTAGTTCCGTGCAACTTTTCAAAATACTCCTGCGAACATTTCCTCAATCCCTAGTTATCTCATACCATCTCACTCATACTATTTAGCTTTGACTCCCGTTTTGCATATCTTACACACTTCCAGAAAAGATTCTTATTTCCCTCAAAATCGTTCAACATTTATTTACCTTCTACCGCCCTCAATTCCTCTATTCATATTACTGTCTTGTTCGCTTCTTTTTTTTAATCCGTACACTTTATATAATCACTTTTTCTCAAGACTCATTTTTTGCAGCAATAATTATAAGATAAAATGGGGTAACATTGACACAACTTTAAAATTGATTTTTTTTTGGCACATATCAGTTTGGTATATGACTGCTTTTGTGACAGAATGAAGATATATTAACCTTTTCTACACTGTATATGATAGAATATGAATATACCAAGTCGTTTACAGAATTTAATTTTTTTTTTTAAAAGTGGTAATGTGTCAATGTTACCCATGGCAAGTCTAACATTGACACACTCATAAAAACAGCTAATATGTCAATATTTTGCATGTATAGTGTAACATTGACAAATGTCCTAGATATTTTTATGGAAAATCATAGAAATAAAACAATAAATACTTAATTAAGAAACGTTATACTTAATTTTAGATAGTTATACACCTACGTATTATAATAAAGCCTAGTTAATCTTAGGAGGCGCTTTATAATTAGAAGGAAGAAAGTTGACATGAAAGTAATGCATTCCCCTTTTAATATAAGGTTCGCGCAGAACCATAGCGACATCATCTACAGATACCAGGCTTTGATCGGGTACATCAGGGTACACAAAATGTATTTTCTTCTTTCTCAAAAAGTTAACCATAATTTCGCTGTCATTTACTTCCAACACTTGTCCAACATAGTGAATGCATTCTTTCTTTTCTACACAACTTTTAGAATTATTAAATCTGACGAGGACCCATGAATTTGCAACTATATTTTGGTTACTTCCGTCGAACTTCACAAATTCCTTTGCTTTACCACAATTATCTTCTTCTGTTACACTGCTATTATTTTCATCGTGTGAAATGTCATCATCTGTATCATGGACAAGTTGTAAACTAGCATCACTATCTGAGGTTTCTTCAGTTTTTCAACAGGCTTCTTGCTTTTTTGTTTTTGAGTTTTTCTTACTGTTGGTTTTCTTTTGTTTTTCTCATTTTCTATCATTCTTAGTCTAACATCGTCCGCTGTTAATGTTTCCGCAAATTTTCTTCTGAGTTTACTTCTTTTTTGTATTACTGGTTTGGCTTCTTGCCGTCTTAATACAGTCATTAGTGATAATTCCAACTTTTAGTAGGTGTAATATCTTCCAACTGTTCAGGAAGTGGAGTAGTTGGTGGTGAGGATTGACTGTAACCTGCAAAATCGGGTGTTGGTGTTTCATTTTCTTTTTCTACTGTGGATGTGGTTGGTTGAATTTTATTTTCTGAAGAACATATGACGGTTGATGATATGGATTTTTTTAATATCCTTTCTTTAGATAAGGGAAAAATTCCAGACCCCTCGAAACCACCTACTGCATTGGCCCTAGAAAAAAACCCAGTTTCTTGAAGTTTTTTTAACAGACCAGGAAACACTACCTTGTCGGCGTTCTTAAACCCAGTTTCTTGATAAAATCTTTTTAGAACATTACGCCATGCTGTTTTAACAGGTTTAAAAACTCCAACATCTAACGGCTGTAGAACATGCGATGTGTGCGAGGGCAAACAGAACAGTTCAAGATTGTTTTTTATAGCCATGTCAATAAGTTTTAGTGTTATGTGGGAATTGTGGCCATCAAATATTAGTAGTTTCGGTCCACTTAACGCAGCAGTAGCTCTCACACAAACATTTTCGAACCAATCTGCAAACTGGGCTGCCTCCATCCAGCCGGATGGAGAACAGTTATACACAGTATTTTCTGGTCCATTTTGACACCATGTTGCGTAAAGATGTAGACCTTTGTAACTTACAAATAAGGAAGATATTCACCGATTGCACTACAACATGCTAGAACGGTGTAAGTAGTTTTTGTTACAGTACCCACAAGTTTCAGTGGGTTGTGTGAACCTCTGCGACATAAAATTTTTTGAATACCAGCGTCAGTTTGAAAGCCTGATTCGTCACAATTAAACACATTCTGTGGCTTATTCGATAATTCCAGCCTTTCAATCGAGGCTTTTAGCTTTTCGTAAAAATCATTGAGCACTTCCAAAGAACAAGCATCTGCCCTATTTTTAAGTAGATTTTGTGCGACTCTGTTACTGAGTTTTTTCTTCCAACGACGTTCAAAAGATTTAATCCAGTCAATACCTGGTAATCCATTTTTAAATGGATCTGGACGATCCATTCGTTTGAGATAATTCTGAACACAAATACGTAATTTAAAACGATCGAGTCCGAAGCCCCAGTCAGCTACTTTTATTATAGCATTTACCAAGAGTTTTTCTTCTTGTAAAGTGAGTACTGTGGGGCGGCCAACTGGTTTGCATTTATAGTTTTTCAAGTGGTTTATTAACGTTGAACGGTTAATTCCATACATTTCACTAGCTCTCTTGACACTTAAACTTCTATTTTTTACTTGACTTATGGCGTTTACCATACTGTCTTCATCATAGGTTTTATATTTTCTGGGAATTTTGCCAACCTTCTTTTTGCGGGGCATTTCTGCAAAGAGAAAAAACATTGACACATTTATAGAGTGTAACATTGACACAGGAGTCAATCTTAACCTTCACTTACGAAAGTAGAACTTCATCAAATTACAGAATTTAAATTGAAGTAAACTAATATTTGTTAACGCGTAATATAAGAAATTACTTACTTGGCCGACTATAGGTCGAATCTTCAAAAAACAATTAACACCGGCAAAGTTTTCCATAGACGTGACTCAACAAATTCTTGTGCTTAACCATTAAACAGACGCTACAAACCATAAAATTAGAACAAAGTGTTTGAAGTATAGGTTACTAGATGGCGGAACTATACACATAATTTTACAACAAAAGACAGAACGTAAATTTCTTTTCAACTAAAATTAGGAGGGAATTTTGAAAATGTGTCAATGTTTCCCCCATGTCAATGTTACCCCATTTTACCTTACACGTTTCTTTTCTTACAAACTGTCTTCTTTACAGATTCACTTCACCAAGCGCTCTCTTGTTGCTTTATCACTGTCGCTCTTCCACATATCTGTGCAGCACAATTAACAACAGTGTCTTTTAAGCACATCCACGTATTTTCAATGTTTTTCTACTTTAAATAACGTTCGCACTACAGTCAACTTCTTCGTTTATACCACCGTTGTCCTAAGCACACTCTAAAAACAACCAAAAAGTGATCCATTCTACACTCCGGTCTCGCCTTCCTTTTGCGTCCCTAACCAAGTTTCCCATGTATACATTCTATAGGCAATTCCACGAAAAAACCGACGCACGTCACCCATTTATTTAGCTAGCCCCAATAAGTTATTCATGCTACTATTTTGTATGCCCCCATTGCTCAAAAGGAGATAGAAACAATCCAGGACGTTGAGGCTACACTTTCAAATGTCATTGTATTATAAAAAATCCGTCCAAGTTTGATCAAGGTGCGGTCATTCAATTTTTGTGTGCTGAGGGTTTGAAACCAACGCAAATCCATTTCCGATTACAGATAGTTTATGAAGAGGCATCCTTTGTCTATCCAACTGTAAAGGAATGGTGCCGAAAATTTAGAAACGGTAAAGAGGGAACAAGAGATGCACCACGACCAAGTGCATTGTGTACTGCATCAACAGACACCAATATAGCGCGTGTGGATGGTTTGATTAGAGAAAATCGTCGAATTTCAATCAGAGCGATATCACAAACTATTGATGTGAGTGTAGGATCCATCCACAGTATCGTACAGAAACTCGGTTACAGAAAAGTTTGTGCTCGATGGGTTCCTCATCTTTTGTCTGAGGATCAGAAATGTTTGCCGATGGGTTTGTCTCAGCAACACCTTACGGAGTACAACGTAAATGGTAATAACTTCTTTTTATCAATAGTTACTGGTGACGAAACTTGGTGCCATTGTTTCCAACCGTTCAGTAAGTTGTCATCAATGCAATGAAACATTCACTACCAAAAAAGTTAAGGCGCAACCTTCCGCAGGCAAGGCTAACATTCTTTTTTAAATAGAAATAGAATTTAAACAACACAGAGTGAATATTAATGCAAATCCATAAAACGAAACTCTGAATAAGCTCCATCAATCAATAAGACGGAAACATCCAGGAAAACTTTCCAATGGTGTCCCTTTGTTTCGCGACAACGCACGGCCTCATGTCTGAAACGTAGTGAAAGAAAATTTGCAAAGAAAAAATGGAGAGTTGTAGAACATCCACCCTACAGCATAGATTTATCGCCTTGCGATTTCCATATCTTTGAATCGATCATACATTCTACTACATTCAGCCAAGTTTTACGCGGCCTACCAGGCCCGACCTTACCTTTACCCTCACCGATATGTATTTGCTTCGTCAATCTTCCGTTTTTCATTTTCTCAATGTGGCCATACCAACGTAATGTACTACCTTATATCTATCCATCATCGTCTTTTCCTCGCCACACTACGTCATTATACACTCATTGTTTATCTTATCCCTTCTGGTTTTACCTTACCACTTGCGCTTCTCAGGAATCTGGTGACCACGGCATTTATTTTGCTTTCCTGCTGTTTTTTGACATACCCATGTCTCTCTTCCACACAGTACTGACGGAACAAACACGTCATTATGGATTGCTCGTTTCGCAGCTACGCTCATTCTTTCGTTTTTCATTATCGTCCACATACTTACAGTCACTGTGCTTCCAGTATTGACCCGTCGTCCAATCTCGCAGTCTATTGTACCGTGTATCCCAAATTCGTAGACATCTGGAAAGAGCTGTCAATAAGTTAAAAAATCCGGTAAGATGCTGCATTCAAGAACGGGCATACATTTTTGATCCCTTGGTGTAATGGTTTTTACGTGTTCTTTACGTCCTTTAGTGTTTAGTAGTTTTCATTGTTTTTTATTCTATATGTTCTTATTGCGTTTTCTATACGAAACGAATGTTCAACTTCTTTCCAGTGGATGTTATGATGACGATCACAATAAAAATCTTCAAAAACTCTTTAAAAAGTTACAGGACCGTATTGAAAACAATTATAATTATATTAGAAGCCTGATGATGACTGTTTGGGTACGAAACAAATACTCCAACCTAACTTATTATATGTTATGGTAACCACAATGAAATAAGTGATTTGAAAGTTAAAAAAAATTCAGGTCCGTATAAAAAAAATTAAGTTGATGATGAATGTGGGAATTTGAAACGTCAGATGGACATATAGATGAAATGATATTAAAGACAATAAAAAATGACAATGAAGAATTGTAAACTGTTTTTTGATTTATTTTTAAATGGCTCGACAAAAAAAATATCCGAGAAATCACTTGTTTTCAATTATCTCAAAAACAAAAGAAAATATTTGAAATCTGATCGCGTATAATTATTGTTTCCTTAAATGAGCACTTTGCCACAATTTAACCGTTTCTCTATCTCTTACCGTTTTCGAGATCCCAATGATACGCCTCGAATTTGGGACACCCAGTACTACTGCAGTGAACATTCTACCCAGATATACCAACTCGCCCACTTGTTATACAATTTCATCATGTAGGGTAAACACTCTCCTTTCACCTTCCCGATTGAACACCACAATCTTAGTTTTGTTCACGTTTACCTTTAGTTTTGTTCACGTTTACCTTTAGGTCCATGCCCTTACAGACCAAAGCAAATTTCTTCTGTGTTGTTTGTAGCTCATTCTCATGGTCACTTAATGAGACTGTGTCATCTGCATACACCAGAACTCGTACATTTACGTCACCAACCATTACACCATTTATATCGATACATGCTTGCCTAACACATTTATCCATGTATACATTGAACAACCACGGTGATACCACACAGTCTTGTCGCACTCCTTGCTATTAAAGTATTCACTCACACCTCCTCTCACCCTAACACACGTCCGTCTAACGCTGTATACTGCCCTTATTCCGTTTATTAGACCTTTATTTACGTCATATTCATTTAATATTTCTCACAGCTCCCTGTGCATACCTCTAACATTCCACATACCGCCATTCATTCCTTACACAGTCGTCAGCAACGGGGCCTGTCTGTTTCGACTTTGACCGCCCCTTGTAGCCAGGTCGATCCGAGGCAATTGTATTGTTCTCTTGAACAATACCATAGCGGGAAGACCTGTTACTATCCAAATCGTGCCCCGGACGATGTAGCATTCCCTACCAATTGTAACGTCCTACTACCGGACAGTTATTTGTCTACTGCCGGACACGTTAGGAAGTATGAAGTAGAAATATATACAGAGTCAAGAAAGATATAAACTCTTTCTATATTTCTACTTCTTATGTATTACTATAGTTGGCTAAATTAGCAGAACCAATAGCTGACACATTAAGGAAAGAAAAATCGTCTTTGGAAGCTTACCCTAAGCAATTAAGCAATTGGGTCTCAATAAATTTTTATGGTACAGTTTCAAGTGTATACTAATTAGAATTGGCCACATATTTAGAATTAATAATTTTCTTTATTACCAAAAAACAAACAAATGTATATGTCACCTCAGTAACTGACACCCTCATTTAAAGATGTACCCAATAGACGAACCAATAACTGATACTCGCAAAAAAGTAAAATAATCTTTATTTAACATCAAAAAGTAGAAAAATAATCAAAGATAGTCATCATAATATAAGCAGTCGTTTTTAGAAGGTCATTTCCAAGTATTTGTAAGACCTTTTTTGCATTACACTAACAAAAGCCTTTTTGTCCGTTAGTGCTTGTTTATGACTCCAGGATAATATTTCCCCTCGTATCTTACAATCAGAAATTCCCCACCTCTGAGACGATTTTTTTTCATAATTGTGGACCTGAACAGGTTAAATTTGGCCTATGATGCTAAAGCACTCAGGAACACTTTTTCATATCATAAGTGAGAGGAAAACAGGAACTAGCGAGATCATTCCAGAGTTTAGAAGCCGTGTAGAAGAATGTGGATTGCGCCCGTTTGGTACAAGTGGAGATTTGTACTGCATACTGATGATGCGAATGAGCAAACCGAGTATTCGAGCGCGACATGGTATCAAAGAATGTAATTCAGCAGCGCAATAGCCATTGTTATACCGATAATACAAAGAAAGAACTGAAACGATTCTTTTGTGTTCAAGGGACTGTATGTCAGAAGTTGAGGACGGGTAATAAGCCTAATCGTCCTCTTTTGAATGCGATCTACGATATCAAGAGCGTACTGGGGACCACCAACCCCGATGTGGGCGTTATACAGCAGAAAGAGTTGTCGGGAAGTAAAGTACTGCTTATATCTGTATAAAAAGTCTATTTTACGAGCAGCTGTTTTGGTAGCTGACAGAAGATGGTCAACCCACGATAGATTTCAAGATAGAGTCATTTCCAACAGAGTAATAGAGACTGAAATCTTAAGATCTGAGCCATTCATACTTACAACAGGAAATGATCGATCTTTTTGGCGGACACAAGGCAACACTGAGTTTTGTTAGCATTAAATTTAACTAGATTATTGCTTCCCCATTCGAGAATACATTTAGTGTCTTTGTTGATTGAATTTGCCATTTCAGCTTTAATGCCTTGAGACATAGGAGGTAGATTTCCATTATCAGTAGACTGAGATGAACTAGAATGAAGAGTGCTGTCGTGAGAAAAACAATGGGTCGGATTAGTTGTTGAAGAAATAAGTTCATTTATGTATGCCAAGAAAAGTGTAGGCGCTACAACTGACCCCTGTGGCACGCCCGCCTTAATGCTAACTTCTTTTAAAAAACAGCCATCACATATTCGTCTTTTATCAAGGAAACTAGAAACCCAGTTGATGAGCGTATCATTTAACCCAAACGAGGTGTGTTTGGCAAGTAAACACTTGGTCAAATGCCTTTGAGATGTCTAAAGCAACAATTGTTTCACCGGGTTGTTCCAATGTATTATTCCAAACTTGGGTTACATATGAAAGAAGATCACCTGTAGAACGACTCTGCCTAAACCCATATTGGTGGTCACTAAGGAGTTTGTTAGTTTCAAGGAACGAAATCAGTTGCTGATTAATGGCTTTTTCCATGATTCTAGACAAAATGGAAGTGATGGAAATTGGTCGGTAGTTTGAGGAATCGGTCTTATCGCCTATTTTGGGGATGGGTTGAACATTTGCTAACTTGCATGATGAAGGAAATTCCTCAGAAGACATAGTGGTCGAATAGAGCTTAGATAGGACCAGTACTAGATCGAGGTAGTATTTCTTTAAGACAATAGCTGGGATACCGTCTAGGCCGATCGCCTTATTGAGATCAAGCCTACTGATAATCGATTCTAGGAGCTTATACCGAAAATGAATCGGTTTCATAGCGTATGAAAAAGAGTTGACTAGTTGCACATATTTTCCAGAATCATTGAGACACGAGTTTAATGCCTCAAAGTCCTTTGTATGCCGTGGTGGTGGAATCCATTTCTAGTCAAAGCCTCTCTTATTTTTGTCATCTCTTCTTTGATGTTGTCGGCGTCTGCTAATTTCTTCGAACGTACTCTGTGAAAACAGGAAAGCAAACAGTGAAAGCAGTGAAAGCAGTGAAAAAAGTGAAAGCAGTAAATGCAGTGAAAGCAGTGAAAGAAATGAAATCAGTGAAAGCAGTGAAGGCAGTGAAAGCAGTGAAAGCAGTGAAAGCAGTGAAAGTAGTGAAACCAGTAAAAGCAATGAAAGCAATGAAAGCAGTGAAAGCAGTAAAATCAGTGAAATCAGTGAAATCAGTGAAAGCAGTGAAAGCAGTGAAAACAGTGAAAGCAGTGAAAGCAGTGAAAGTAGTGAAAGCAGTGACAGCAGTGAAAGCACTGAAAGCAGTGAAAGCAGTGAAGGCAGTGAAAGCAGTGAAAGCAGTGAAAGCAGTGAGTGAACTCAATAGGGTACATAAGCAGCAGCACACACAACAGGAACTTAGTTCAGTTCGAGTAACTCGAAGCAGGAGCCGACAGTTACCAACCTGAGGATGGCAAATAAGGCTTTGCCAAAACGTCGTTTTGCAACGAACGCTCTTTTGGGGACCAGAAGAGATACGCGGATCAACACCCTAGAAACCAGCAGGTACATACAGCAGCCGCGAAAACCTAAAGATATATATATATATATATATATATATATATATGTAAAAGTTTTTCGTACGTAGTTTATTGCGCATGCTGTGCTGTTACTTATTGCGCAGGTGTGATGCTCTTTGCGCATGATTGGTATCCACATTCTATACTAGCCTGGTTTATCGTATTTTATGTCAGAGTTACTTAAATGGCTTCTTTGAGTTTTCGGCGAATTGTATTCTGGCCCATTGCCACTAACTGTATTGATTCGGTGGTCCTCGTCCCAGACATGTTTGGCGATTCTGAACGTTCCTTTTCGCCTTTGCGGACGTTATTCTTAACTTTCAGAGTTCTCACACTCGCCGTACATGTCTGGCAAAGGATGAAAATATAGTTTGACAAACACTCAAAGAAGTCACTTATATCGAACTAGTGGAATATCCGATAAGCCGCGCTGGTATATAAATCAAACCCATATGGATGGCAATAATACGCGAAGAGCTTAAGTGCAACACTCCTGCGCAATAGGGTACTACATAGCATGCACAATAAACTACTACCCTACCACTAAGAAGATATATATATATATATATATATATATATATATATATATATATATATATATATATATTCAATAAAGACATTATTCGGAACAACTTGTGTTTATTAACCTGAAAATATACAATATTCAACGTTTCGGGGACTTACTATGTCCCCTTTGTCAAGAATGATATTTAGTAATGAAATATGAAACAAGCTAACTAATCAATTATAATAATTTTGATGAACGAGTTCTGCTTCGATTTGCAGATCCAAGGTATGACGTTGAATTTGGAATTGTATTAGATGCCGGAATGTTAACAGAATCTTGAGTATCAGGATTTAGAGGTGATGTAGATGTAATATTGGCCGAGATGTTGGGAAGATTTTGAGTTATTGGTAATTTTGAATTTTGTTTAATAAGGTTCTTCCAAATATGCGGTATCCTAGAACTATCATCACGTTTGTTAAGGGCATTAGGCCTCTTCTCAATTTCAATGGCTTCTCTAGTAATCCGCTGGTGTAAATTATATAAAGGAGCAAGTAATCGAATATTGTTTGTGTTAATTTCGTGTCCAGTATCTAAATAATGATTAGCCAAAGATGACGAAGGATTTTGTTGTTTGATGGCCAGTTTGTGTTCATTAGCTCTCACATGTAATTTTCTATTTGTTTGTCCAATATAACTTCTTGTGCACCCGTTGCAAGGTATCTCGTATACTCCTTGATTTTCATTACAAATTTTGTCTTTCGGATTCTTCAAAAGTTGGTGTAAGGTAAGGTAAGGTTTAAAACGGGTCTAAATTCATGTTTGGGAAATTTTTAGCGATTTTATCAGTGATTCCTTTTATATATGGTAAAATTACTGGAATTTTATGTTCAGTATCTAATGAGTTGGAATGGTTTTAGGTTTTCTGATTTTATTGACAATTTTGATTATTTCGTTCTGGCTGTAATTATTTTGAATTAAAATATTATGAATAGTATTCATTTCGTCATTTCTAGAATTTTGATCTGATAGATGATAAGAGCGGAATATTAAAGAGTTCATAACGCTATGTAAATGACTGGGGTGATGATGTGAAAGAGAATTTAGGTATCTGTTTGTATGGGTAGGTTTCCGGTAAACACTATGTGAAAATTTGCCATTATCAAGTCTTGTTATAAGTGTATCTAAAAATGGGAGAGAGTTATTTATTTCAATTTCCATTGTAAATTTAATGTTGTTATGAATTTGGTTAAGGTGATCTAAAAAAAGGTTTAAATTTTCTTTTCCATGTGACCAAATTGCAAACGTGTCATCGATATAGCGATACCAAATCTTAGGTTTTAATGGTGTGGAATTTAGGGCGTTAATTTCGAAATCCTCCATATAAATGTTGGCAAAAGCTGGTGAAAGTGGGGATCCCATGGGTGCTCCCTGTACTTGTTTATAAAATTGTTTATTATATAAGAAGTATGTAGAATTCATGCAGTGGTGGATTAGATTTAAAAAATCTTGATTGATGGAGTGTTTTTCTTTTAAAATTTTCATAGTCTCTTCAACGGGAACTTTGGTAAACAACGATGTAACATCAAAACTTACTAAAATGTCATGAGGATCTAAAGGTACACTTTTTAATTTATCTAGAAAGTCATATGAATTTTTAATGTAAGATTTAGCACTTTCACAGTAAGGTTGAAGGAATTTAGACAGATAACGTGCAAGTGCATGAGTGGGTGAATTAAATGCACTTACGATTGGGCGTAAAGGCCAATTTTCTTTATGGATTTTAGGTACACCGTAAATTTTGGGAACTCTTGAGCTTTTTTCTCTTGGTATCAATTTTTGTTTAATTTCTTTTTCTAAATTGGTACCGTTTATTATAGATTTAGTCTTCTTTTCCAAATAGGTTGTGGGATCACTAGAATTTTTCTTATATTTAGGAGAAATTAGTAATTTGGACATTTTAAGGTGATAATCCTTCGAATTCACAATTACAGTTGCATTACCTTTATCAGCTGGTAATATCAATATATTTTTATTGTTTCTAATTTTATTTAAAGTAGTAAATTCTTGTTTATTAAGGTTTTGTTTAGGAAGCCTAGAATTTTGAAGAACGTGTGCCACATTAAGTCTAATTGTATCAGCTGTTGTTGGTTCAGTGTCTTTTAAGGCGAATTCAACGTTTGTAATAATGTTTTCTACTGTGAAAGTGCTAAATCTTACATTAAAAATTCATATGACTTTCTAGATAAATTAAAAAGTGTACCTTTAGATCCTCATGACATTTTAGTAAGTTTTGATGTTACATCGTTGTTTACCAAAGTTCCCGTTGAAGAGACTATGAAAATTTTAAAAGAAAAACACTCCATCAATCAAGATTTTTTAAATCTAATCCACCACTGCGTGAATTCTACATACTTCTTATATAATAAACAATTTTATAAACAAGTACAGGGAGCACCCATGGGATCCCCACTTTCACCAGCTTTTGCCAACATTTATATGGAGGATTTCGAAATTAACGCCCTAAATTCCACACCATTAAAACCTAAGATTTGGTATCGCTATATCGATGACACGTTTGCAATTTGGTCACATGGAAAAGAAAATTTAAACCTTTTTTTTTAGATCACCTTAACCAAATTCATAACAACATTAAATTTACAATGGAAATTGAAATAAATAACTCTCTCCCATTTTTAGATACACTTATAACAAGACTTGATAATGGCAAATTTTCACATAGTGTTTACCGGAAACCTACCCATACAAACAGATACCTAAATTCTCTTTCACATCATCACCCCAGTCATTTACATAGCGTTATGAACTCTTTAATATTCCGTTCTTATCATCTATCAGATCAAAATTCTAGAAATGACGAAATGAATACTATTCATAATATTTTAATTCAAAATAATTACAGCCAGAACGAAATAATCAAAATTGTCAATAAAATCAGAAAACCTAAAAACCATTCCAACTCATTAGATACTGAACATAAAATTCCAGTAATTTTACCATATATAAAAGGAATCACTGATAAAATCGCTAAAAATTTCCCAAACATGAATTTAGACCCGTTTTTAAACCTTACCTTACCTTACACCAACTTTTGAAGAATCCGAAAGACAAAATTTGTAATGAAAATCAATTAGTATACGAGATACCTTGCAACGGGTGCACAAGAAGTTATATTGGACAAACAAATAGAAAATTACATGTGAGAGCTAATGAACACAAACTGGCCATCAAACAACAAAATCCTTCGTCATCTTTGGCTAATCATTATTTAGATACTGGACACGAAATTAATACAAACAATATTCGATTACTTGCTCCTTTATATAATTTACACCAGCGGATTACTAGGGAAGCCATTGAAATTGAGAAGAGGCCTAATGCCCTTAACAAACGTGATGATAGTTCTAGAATACCGCATATTTGGAAGAACCTTATTAAACAAAATTCAAAATTACCAATAACTCAAAATCTTCCCAACATCTCGGCCAATATTACATCTACATCACCTCTAAATCCTGATACCCAAGATTCTGTTAACATTCCGGCATCTAATACAATTCCAAATTCAACGTCATACCTTGGATCTGCAAATCGAAGCAGAACTCGTTCATCAAAATTATTATAATTGATTAGTTAGCTTGTTTCATATTTCATTACTAAATATCATTCTTGACAAAGGGGACATAGTAAGTCCCCGAAACGTTGAATATTATATATTTTCACGTTAATAAACACAAGTTGTTCCGAATAATGTCTTTATTGAATAATACTACTTGTGGAAACTTAAGTAATAAATATATATATATATATATATATATATATATATATATATATATATATATATATATATATGTATGTATATAGTTACGCCAGGGAGCGTGTTCAAATAAATTGGGGTAGGTTTAGGCGTAACTGTCGAGTTCGATGCATTCTAATTTTATAAAGGGTCTTGGGTTGCAGCTAGCATAACACAATACAATCAAGTTACACATAGCAAAAATAAATATAAACAACTTACAAATGGTTCATCTTGCAAACTACTGTTCTAGGATAGTTCTATAATTGATCAGGTTCGGTTCTAACTAACTTTATTATTACAATACGTATTAAAGCCCTTGAGCATATGACGTGATTCCTGTTTGGTTAATGTGGCTAGGCTTGCCCCTTCAACGAACTGCCTGTGAGTATTCTTGGTGAATATTCCCTAAGGTACTTCTCAGGTGCTTACTAATTACTAATTAACTAATTAACTTATGATAATTGATTGATAGCGTTTGTTGGGAAACTCGTGAGGCCAGCGGAACTTATTATTCATTTGATAAATAAAACGTGTAGTTTATAAAAACATTGAATTAATTAATTAATTTATGTCTTTTATGACATTTACCCGCCTCTAATTAATCATTTGTCCTCAAGTGATACAGGAATCAGTCGTACTCTAGGTTTTACAAAAATTATATAGATGGTACAAAGGAAAGAAAAAAATTATTTTATCCGTACATCCTGTATGTGAATTACTAAAAGAATATACTGTATATGTGTAACTAATTATATAACATATAAAAAAGAGGATGATTATTTCTTATCGTGGCGGGTTTGTGGTTGATAACAATTAATTAACTGTATTATTATTTATTCCTTTTCTGTTTCTTGTCTTTCGGCCAGACTCTTTTCTTTTGTATTGGGCGTCGAAGAGTCTTTTACGCTTTATCATTTTTTTTATAAGCTGGAATAGTCTGTTACCTCAGTACTGTCGTAACTTCAATTTCACAAGATCTAACAACTAATTTATTTTGAATATTTATTTCTGATGTACATGAGACTTACTATCGACACCGACTACCCTTTTTGCCAGTAACTTACGGTAACTTCTAGAAAGATCTGGAAGGATCTGCGAGACTCGGGACTGGAGGTCGACCGATAATATTGCGGGATGCAGACGGCTGATAGCTGTGCTTTTGTCGGTTGATAATGATAGCAGTTACGATTTCTAGACTTGCGGCGAATAAAAGCTGATGTAATGTGCTAAAAATAACTAAGCCGCGATCCGGTTGATTCGTTACAGTGGGTAGCTCATACCGTTTAATCGTGCTTATAATCGTGCTTTGCACAAACCATATGCACTAATTTATTGTTTTCTTTTACTTTTGTTGTATATGCAACAGTGGAAACAGCTCCACTTGTAGCACATATGTACTTTTATTTAAAACCACTGTTTACGCCACTCCTCTTGCCAAATAGTGCCGCCTGTGGTCATTGAACACACTTGCTACTAGGGTGGCGCGTCCCTAAAGTGAGTGTTTTCATTCCGTGCTAAATATGTCCTATGCTATCGTTATCTCTCTTTGATGCAGGTACCTCAATTAAAACGCCTATAACGTAGATAATTCTTCTTTGATCACCACCCGCGGTCAAAAAACAGAATACAAACTTACCTTCTAACCCAAATTCCTTGTGAACGACAAAGACCTATAACCTCACGGGTAGTTTTAATCTAAACGCTGGTAGATTTTTGAAACATCCATTTTACTGACTACCTAATACCCTAGTAATAAAACACATTAAAGATTACTTTAAGGAGACATTGTTCCTTAACAAGTGTAGCCTTTAAGTCGAAAATGTTCTTTACCTTGTATGTTGTAGTTACATTTCTATTTCAAATTAAATAAATAAATGTTTTTTTTTCTCAATCTTGTTTAGGTGCCTCATTTATCCTAAACACTTTTCTATGAAAACAAAAAGGAAGTTATAGAAAATGTGTCAATATTAGCATGTCCAACGAAAATATAAAAGGTAGCGTTATGCATCTAAAAAGCAGTATTTCAATCGCCTAAAACAGTATTCTATAGTGGATCATGCTGTTGTACAATCCATAAGCAGAGTGTTGCATCATTCATCACCTCCGATCTACGTGACATCAAGAACCATATATAATTCATGCATCATATCACCTGAAATCAAATATGCTTAATGTGGTAGCTAACGTGTTCATTAAAAAAAATTCCCGATTTTTTTTATCAAAAAAATGCCTGGGCTCTTCTTTGCGCATTAAGTTGTAAGCGGGAATCCCGTGGAAGGTTTTTTTTTTATATACGTGGATTGCATTTTATGTAGCTTAGTTCCTTACTTGAAAATTTTTGAATTTGGTTTATATAATTTTAACTTTTTTAAGGCACAACCTATGTACCTCGCCGGCCGTTTAGACGGTGATTTCCACATTGTGTAGGTTCGATGGACGGCAAACATATGGTTATAGAGAGCCGGCCTCATAGTAGAAGTGAATATTTCAACCACTAGAAAACGTGCAGTATAGTTCTTTTGGCATTAATCGAAAGCAATTATAAATTTACATTTGTTGACATAGGATGTCAAGCAAGAATTAGCTATGGTCGCATTTTTAACAATTCATTATTATGGCAAAGAATCTGCAGAAAAGAAATGAACTTTCCCACGCCACCCCTACTTCCTGGATCGAATAATAACATAAACGTACCATACGCGTTTTTAGCAGATGGGGCTTTTCCTCTCAGTATGCATGTTATGAAGCCTTACCCCTGAAATCATGAGATCGGATCGCCAAAAAGGACATTTAATCAAAATTTGTCTAGAACCTGGGTTGTAGTTAAAAATACATTTGGCATTTTAACTTCAGTATTTACAAGTTTTAAATCTTGACACTGTGACAAAAATTACTATGACCTGTGTACTACTACATAACTTTCTTAGAAAGAGTAGCACTTCTTTAGAAAATTATACTCTCCCCGGGATGTTGGATGTATACGATAATAATGGTCATCTTATAACACCTGGCTCATGGCGGAATAATGTAACTGAATATAATGCAATACGACACGTGTTCCTCGAAAATCACCACTTAATGCCGTCAAGGTTAGGGGCGAATTCACTTCATATTTTTGTGGGAGTAGATATACCAAAGCTATCTACCTAACCTTTTAACTATCTTACTGTATACCTTCCTACCTATCTTGTAACTTACATTTCAATTTAAGTATGTACCTAGGTACTTTATATTATTAGTATACACTATAAAAATAAATTGTAAATAAAAAAAATATTAAATAAATTCCAAAGTTTTCAAGTATTTTTACTTGCTTACCATTTCTGAGTTTAAGCCCAACTTATTCACGGTATATATCGGCAGAAGAAACGATTCCATCAGTTGATAAGCAAACTACACTGGTTTATAGACAGCTTTTTTTGCTTTTCAGTTCTTTTACTGATTTATCTAAGACGTCGCTGAGGTAGCTTCACGCATCGGCTACTTTTTTTCTATCTTTGTGATTTGTATTCCCCGGCCCCCAAATGCAGGGTTCTGCCTGATAACATTCAAGAAATTTTAAAATGTCACCACTAGACCAGTCACTCATTTTCACACGCGTTTCTTTTAGCGACCAGTGCTTGCTTGCGGCAAATCTCTTTGATTTGTGTCACTTGTGACACTCGATCGGATCGGCTACTTGCAAACCTAGTCCAAGTCAAGTCAAACACCCTATTCACACGTTTGCATTTGTGACGGTTTGTTGAGGTTTGGCAAGCGTGTGGATCCGGCATAATGGGTTTGTGGGAAGAGATATCTGACGAGATAATAATGGAAGTCAGTTTGAAGACGTTTATTTGTCAGACGAATAACAATAAGTTCGATGACGGAGGGAAGCGTGACGAAGAAATTCCAAAAATCGCAGAAACTATTGCTATAGATAGAAATTTGCATCAACCATCAACGTATCGAGATATTAACCAGTACAAAACTCTAGCGTTCGTTTCATTTTTGGCATTAGAAAGTATGAACACATTCCTCACAAATTCAAACAGCTAAACTGGCTTTTTATGGAAGAGCGAAGAGTTTTACATTTAGGAACATACACCCACAAAGGTTACTAGATACAAATCGATTAAATTCCCTAAAAGCTAAATTTACTAAGAAGTCTAGTTTACATAACGTGAACACTAGATATAATAGATATTTATGTATTAAGGGCATAATCAGAAGATTATGGCTCGAGGGAATAAGCGGAGGGCTTTTATATTCCTGAGAGCCATAATCTACAATTATGCCAGTGGTACATACAATCTTTTATTTTATTTTGCACCATGAAACTGGAACAAAATATTAAAAAAATTCAGTATTCTCGGCAAGTTTTTAAATGCAAATGCAGTGAAATAAAGTCGACAGTAGGCTAATTTGTTGTTACTAAGATACTGTGATATTGCTATTATATATCATGTCATGTGTTTGCTGTCAATCGTGCTGCTTAGCATCAATGACATTTCCGTGCTATAAAGACCACATTACGCCCGCATTTGGAGGCGTATAAAGAACATTATGGTGGCAAAATAAAATAAAGATAATAATAATGTGTCTAGCCATCATACAGCCACTTTCAAACGTTCATTTGCATATAGTTCGGTATTCAGTTAAACTGTATAATAAGCTACCTAGCGAACTTAAAAATTTAAACATTGGGCAGTTTAATATAAATTAAAGCATTTAATTATATAAAGTACTGATATACAGATCCTAGTAGTTAGAACTTACTTACTTTACAGTTAAATTAAAAAACAGTAAATATTATAGATAGTTAAGTTTTTTGTTTTCTCTTTGTCTGTTCTCTTTATTCTGTCTGTTATGAATTTATCCTACTTTCGTATGTATGCATACAATTATTGTGTTTATACATAAACTTATTTTATGCAATGTCTAGCTGGTTAAGTGGAGTAGCCAATCTGTGCTAGATTTCACCAGCTATGAGTTGAAAATATTCTTTTCTTATTTAGTAAGTAGTAAATTATGCTACTTTATAAATTACTCTTCAATAAAAGTCGTTATTATATGTACTACGTAGTAGTGAAAAAAATAAGGAGGTAAGTAAATAAGTCTTTTTCAATGTTTTAAGTGATTGTTTTGATTTGAAATATTTTTCAAAATAATATATATTTTTGTTATCAAGCTGAGTGTACCAATAATAATGCCTCGATTCAAGATGCAGGTCCCAGCTCACTATTACCACCAAGTCGGCAAGACAGTATTGTTCATATATTTATATTTAAAAAATTTTCGATATTTTATTTTTAGATCAGTCAGATTAGTGAAAGTGTTATTGCTGATCATGTTGACAAGTCTAGTGATGAAGAAGTGTTGAGCACTATAAAGTGAGTTACTGCTGATTGGTCCAAGATTTTGATGTTACTATACATGTAACTGGAATAAAAGCTGAATATTATGAATAATAAATAAACAACTACTAAATGTATTCAAATTCTTCATCACTAATTAATTGCATGGTCGATTAAACAAATTTATATGCAGGACAACAGCTACAGAAAGAAACTAAGACAAGAAAAGGTCACACTAAGAAATGGCTTCCTATAAACCATACAGAAATGCAGAAATTTCTTGATATACTTGTGTGGATGGGATTGCTTCAGGTACCCAGAATACATATCCTATTGGAGCACCAACTTTTTATACTGTAACAATATGAAGCAAATTTTGTCAAGAGACACAACTGTTTAGAATGTGGCATTTCAACCATAACGAAGATGATACTTATCAAGAGGATTGGCTCCAAAAATTAACACCTTTGATAGATAAATTAGTTGAAAGATTCCAAAAAGTTTTAGTTCCTGGCACATCGGCATGTATAGACAAAACACTGGTTCCATTTCGTGGCTACCTCAAGTTCAAACAATATATCAAGGATAAGCACCACAAGTTTGAAATAAAGTTGTAGGTACAAGCTATGTGTATACTTATAACTTAGACATATTGCGGAAGAGATACTGAGCCCAGTGGCAATGTATCCTCAAGTGTTGTTATGAATTTGATGGCTGAACTTTTAGACGTAGTGTGTACTTTGTACACTGACAATTATTATATGAGTGTCTCTTTGGCATCTCAATTACTCCAGACAAAAACACATTTGGTTGGAACGGTGAGGTAAAATCGAAAAGGAAACAGATATTGTTAATGCTCAAATGGAGAGAGCCCTGTGATGTTCGTATGCTCACAACACGACATACAACTGAACCAACATTTATTGATCTATCTGCAAACTTTTTCTCATTACCGGAAAGGTCGTAAGTGATACAGAAAGTTAGTGGTTGAATTGATATTTGGTTCTGCTATTGTAAACTTATTCCTAGTTTATATAGAAGGTACTCAACAGAAACTACAAATAACTGAAATTAGGGAACAGCTTGCTCTTGCATTATGAGTAAATGATAAAACCCAGCAACAAACATTTGAATCTGAACAACTTAAAATTACAGTGTTATGCTAAAAATAACGAACAGTTTGAAAGGACTATTGCCCAAAACAGAACACCCAGGATGACACGGCATTGCATTTACAGCAAGAATTATTGCATTTCATTTCTTTAAAATATGTGGCTGTGGGTGCTTTAGCATAAGTGTCATTTTATATATTATTAGTGCAGTATTTTTAAGTTTATTTTACATTTAGATATATTAGTAGGTGTGTTTTATTTACAATAAAATTTGCGCTTTGGCCATTATTGATTTTAACGTACTCTAAAACCTAAATTTCCCTGGCTAGATGGCATGCATGGGTCCCTTAGATGGCTACTTACTATTTCCCTTTTCAGCTTTTCAGTGAGGTACTTCGTCAAACCACCCCACCAATACTAAAAATGGTGAGTGGCACATTACCGTGGCTCGCCACCTGAAGTCTTCAGTCAAGGAGTTACATGTGATATACCACACGTACTTAATATGTTAAAAGAACCTATTCTATAAAAATGCACAATATTCCATAATAAGCGCTATATTAAAAGAATTAAATGCTTTTGTATAATTGTTCTATATTACATTTATATTTAAACATGATATATACAATAGCTACAAATAAACAAAATGACAAATTTAAGATATTAATCTAAAAATAATTAACAATAGTAGATATCAATTAGTCATTCTTTTATCTCATTATCCTTGAATAAATAATTTATTATGTTTGTTTATTTTCTTAATATTCAAATGAAATTGTAAAATACAAAGTAAAATTAAGTTTGAATGTAAAAATCATGGAAATTCAATTTTTTGACAAACAACCTTGCCAAAGAAGTCCACCACAGGATAACGAAACTATTATGTAAATAATCACAATAACAATCACACCAAGAATCACATACAATTTTACGTTTTTCCAAAACATGGACCGAGCCAAATTTCTACTTGTTTTACGATAAGCGAGTGACTAAAATAACATAAACATTATATATAATAATAGAAACAAAAGATTTCTTACGTTATTAGTCAAATTTTCAGTTTTGTTTATTAGTAGCTCCAATCTTTCACCTCGCATTGCAATATTATCTAAAAATCATTTATTTATTAATGTACATATGAATTTATATAGTATCTACCAATATTCTTAACCATAATGTTTTTCAGTTCATCTAATTCTCCATGAACTTTAGAAATCGTATCAACATCAGTCGATTCAGAGTAATGTTTCATTTCGTTTGCCAAAATTGATGCGAATTCTGAATTCATTGCGTATCCCATTGCATGCTCAATATTTGAACCATAATTAGTTTTAAATCGCCTTTTAATCTCGTTAAGAAATAAAAAGGCTCGTGATCTTTCAAAATCCTACAAATGATACATCTATTAATTGCATTTCACATTACAGTCTTAACTTACATCATCGGTAATGCACATGTAAATAATTCTAGATTCACAGATATAATGAAATAAATAGTTGCCATGAGTATATGTTAATTTATTATCTTGCAAGGGTATTTTTGATATTATTTGTTCGGTAACCTCAGGAAAATTACCTGCACAAGACGCATATTTTGCAAGCACAGTAGTACCTCTGGATATTACGCTGTACAAAATTGGCATCTAAAAAATAATTAGGCTGTAAGTTACTTATGTTTAGTTACTAAGGTTACTAACCTTTGTTCTTTAACTGCGTTTTAACTTTTTTTATTTCTTTTTAACTGTACCTATGATTTAGAATTCTGTAAATTATTAAAAAAATATTTTAATTTCGAATTTCTAAATAAAAATATGTTCAATCTGCAGAAAGAAATAACATTTTTGTAGATAAGATGACACAGAGATAGTTGGTACTTGTTAGTCTTGTGGTTTGTGTTGTGTTGTCATTGTTGGTTGGTATCATTGGTTCAGTGAGCACAGTTCCGTATTAAGGAATTTACATGTGTCCTACGTTCAACGTTACGAAATGAAATTAGTTGACGTATTTGTTTGAATTGTGTGGCGCTAAAATAGAAACGACGGACGTGAATTTCTCCGACATTGTAGTAGGACTGAGAATTTTATGAGATTGAATTTGGGTAATTTATTTATATTATTCGTACATAAACATCAAAACTAAACCAGTCAGATATAGTAGCGCCGGGGAGAGGTGTCTCATGGCGGACTAGAGAATGGGGATACAATTATTACTGTGAAATGCATCTGTTTCCCTTTATCTTAGTGCGAAGTTCCTACTTAAAGAAAGACGGGTTAAAATTTATACGTCTGCTATATATTTTAAATGCAAGACTTAAAAACGTATATCGATTCTAAAGTCAAAGCACATGACGCTGTCAGATGTCTTCTTGGCTATTTAACCTCAAATTATTCTTCGTATTTCGTTTCGTATAATCGCATCGTGTTTTTTAGTTATAATAATTTATCTTTCGCTTCGTAATTTATTAGTTTCCATTGCATTTGTAAACAACAGTTTTTTTCAAAACTATTATTATTAATATTCACTATTACGAGGTAAGTTTATAATGCAAAATGCATTTCCAATTGATTGAATGCATTTATTTATTTTGCAGCAAATAATAATGTCATTAAAAGGTAAATCTTTGAAAAGCCAAACTCAAGTAATGTTAATGAATATACTACATTATTTGGAGATGAATGCGATAACGGGGGGCAAGTTCACCTTTAACTTCCATTATCCAGGTACGCTAATAATTTTCACTATTTAAATTTATATTTATGTAATTTTATGTTGCAGCGAACTGCTCTCGTATGCGGCATTTCCGAAAAAACCGTAACTCGGACAAATGCAAGAATGGCTCTCGTTTTAGAATCTGGGCAATCGACGCCGGATTCACCGCAAAAACATAGGCTGCGTTTGAAGTCAGAGGATGTCGACGAATACGTGAAAGACGTTGTGAAACGAAAAATTTACACCATGCATGCAACTGGTAAGTAATTCAGAAATTATTGTTGAAATGGAGTTAATCACTCTTTAATTTTAGACGCACACATTACTATCGAAAAACTCCAAACTGAACTTAAAGAAGATACCTTCAGTAAAACGAGTTTAAAACAATTGTTACACAAAACTGGTTTTGAATTCAAAGTTGACGATGGAAGAAGGCGTTTAATGGAGCAGGTTCATATTGCTGGTGCTCGAGCAACATTTTTGCGAAAATATTTTGTTAATAAAAGTTCTGAAATTAGTTACGGATCTGTCTTATTGGATGAGACGTGGATTTTTAGTCGAGGAAGCGTTCGAAATTCATGGCATGATAATGATTTGAAAAGCACAAATCGCTAGGAGAAGGCAAACGGTAATTAAAATAGTCCGATTTGTTAAAAATATTTTTAACCCAATAAATTTTAGTTGAGAGTGCTGACAACAAGGATGGTTTTATACCTAATTCATCAGTGGTATTTTCCAGTAAAAGTAAGGCAGCAGACTACCACGATAATATGAACGCTAATTATTTCAAAAATGATTTCAAGAACAGCTTTTACCAAATTTAGAAAAACCAGGTTTGATAATTCGTGACAATTCCAGTTACCATTCTACATTAGTAGAAAAATTACCTTCAAGTAGTTGGAAGAAAGAAGATCTTCTTCAATTTTTAAGAAAACGCATCATTCCTCATTCGAATGATATGCTGAAAGGTTCCAAAAATATATGCAATTGATGAAATCGCTCATCAATGGGGACATCAAATTTTACGTTTACCTCCGTATCACTGCTAATTCAACCCTATCGAGTTGATATGGGCAAATTGTAAACAGTATTACAACAAAAACGTTGGAAGACAGGGGCTTCATGGACGAGAATGTTTTATCTCTATGGAAGGATTCTTTAAACCAAGTAACTGGAGAACTGTGGCAAAAGTGTATTTTTACATGCTGAAAAGGAAATGAGCCAGTGGTGGGACGTTCAAGAAACAGCTGAGGAAATGGTAAAACCTCTAGTAATTAATGTCGGAGAATCGAGTGAAGATGATAGTGAAAGTGAAGGTGATCACTAGAGACGGGCAAATGCATATTTGCATATTTTTTGTTATTGGGCATACGAAACTTTTTCTTAAGAATATGTACGTTTTTTAACATTTAGGCCCCAAAATCACAAATTTATTTTGCATATACTGCATATATAAGGCGTTTTATGCTATTAGAGCATATACGAGGTGGTAAGAGCATGAAAGTGCATATTTGCGTCTTTTTTCCGTTCTTTCTTATGTTAGAAAATAAATTTACCAATATTTGTAACGAGATTTTTAAAACTTTAAGCTTGTAATTTCGTTAACTCTCTGGAAGTTATTTTTAACAGACACAAAGATTTGTTTACTCAAATCTTATACCTGCTTTTATACTTTAAGCCTCTTTAAAACTTTTTAGAAACTTAGGTATTTGGGAACTACGTTAATCAAATTAGTACATTAGTAATACGCACAATAACTACATTGCAGTTATTGACGAAGGTACGTCGGTATTTTTGATGTTGAAAATCTTGGAATTTCCGTTTTTTTTTGTTTAAGACTGGTGTTTGCAAAAATTTCATTCACTTGTAGCCGTTTGAAGTCAACATGCCAAAAGTGGGCAGCTCTAGGAACGATCTAATTAGAAGGTGGTTGAAATCGTATTCCTGTTTTAAATACGATGGAAGTGTAGTGTTTTATATTATTTGCGAGAAGGAGGTATGTATGACATGCACGCTTTGTTCTAGTGATATTGTACTCATATTAAAATAAACCTAAATCTTGCTAAATAGTTTTAAGCTGTTTTTGTGTTCTTTATGGTAATTTTCATTTATTATTCTAGACAAAATTTTGTAAAGGTTTTATTTAATTGAAAAATGAGTTGCGAATACATTAATTAAACACGTGTTTGTTAAAATATGTTCTTCGCTGCCCTGCAGTAATTTAATTAATTAATTAAGTACTCTTACCAATAGTCGTCTTTTGATAATTTTTTCATTTTGTAGATATAATTTTGGATTTACAATTGTGAAATAAAATTCACATATTTATTTTGTTGTGTCAATTAATAAAATAACGAGATTTTGGATAATGCTTTAAATAAACAACAAATCATTAATTTAATGTTTACAGCAGTGGTTAGTCTAAAGATAATTTAAAATTTATAGATAGTTTTGAAATATTAGCTCAGAAATAATAAATTGAAATTATTAATGTGTCTTTTCTAACATTCAACTTCAAGTTCAGTAGGCAAACACATTTTTTTTGACTTTGTATGCAATTACTAAATAACTAATATTAGAAATATTTTAAAATTAATATTTTTGTAGGTAAAAGTCAACAAAAAGTTTCAATTACATGTCAATACGGGTCCACATCAGAAAACAAAAAATGAAAATCGACAGCACAACTATTACTTACTTATGTGAGCCAAACCGAAAATGTCAATAACTTTAGCAAAGATCTGTGTAAAATGATGGTTTCGTGCAATATTCCATTCCACAATTTGGAAAAATCTGAATTCACAGGTTTTTTAGAAAAATATACTAAAGAAAAGGTACTTTCTCGACGTACAGCTATCAGGTCATGTCTTCCACAACTACACGAAGACGCTATTAAAAACATAAGGGATGTTATTTCAGATAATTATATCTGGTTTAGTGTCGACCAAACACTCGATGCTAAAGGAAGATATATAGCAAACTTTGTTGTTGGTATTCTAAATGGTAACCCTTCTTTTAGTTATTTAGTTGCCGTCAAACAATTAGAAAAAACAAATTATGTAACAATTTCACGTTTTATGAATGACACGCTAGCATTTTTATATTTGCCTAATCAAATATCAAAAGATCGCATTTTGTATATGGTGACCGATGGTGCAGCGTATATTATAAAAACAGGTCAAAATCTAAAGATATTTTTTCCAAATTTAATTCACAATACTTGTTTGGCACATGCGCTTAATCGAGTTGCTGAATCAGTTCGGGTGCAGTTTCCTTTAGTAAATAAATAAAAAAGCAATGAAAAAAAAGTATTTCTTAAAGGACCGCTTCGCATCCAAATTTACAAGGAACAACTAAAAGTGGTTGCGTTGCCACCCCAACCAGTTCTTACTAGATGGGGAACTTAAATAAAAGCGGCTCTGTTTTATTGTGAACATTTTGCGGCTCAAAGTGTAGAAGACTGTCAAAGTAGAAAAATATACGACAAATTGGACAATTTAATAAAGAAAAATGCTGGTTTTTCAACTATAAAATTGTAAACTAACTAAAATTGTATTACAACTTGTAACCTTAAAAAATTGTATTATCGCCAAATTGTAATAACAATAATGTAGTTAAAGTATAAAATAAAGTGCCGTTGACTCATCAGTAGATTGAGATAGGGGGGTTCAATTAACGCACCTGAAATACTGCCTGCGTTTCAATAGCTTCATTATTTTACTTATGCCTAATTAATAAAAAAATTATGTATTAATTATAAAAAATATAATTAACTGCATGCTCGAGCGCCATGTTATCTTTGTCCAGGAAAATAACAAAACCCTAAATAATGAACAATAATAATTTTCTATAAATAATAAAAATTAACAATGTGCAATTAAGTTTATTTACTCAATAAATGGATGGTTAAGGAGAGGTAAGAAAAGGTTTTAAAGCTAAGCTTAAAAAATATAAAATTTACCACATAAATTCCACAGCATAATAGTTTCTATAGACAGCTTCCTGTGATTAACTACGGATGCGGAACGGTCAATCAAGATGAAAGCGTTTCTACTTCTTTCTTTCTTACTCTTGATGTCTTATTGAATTAAAATTGCATTTTAATATATTATTTGAGTGAAGAGAAACTTGTGTAAATAAGTAACTTAAGAGCCATCCAAAATATAAATATAAGTACTATAATGAATATACATAAAGGTACTTAAGTACGTAAAATAAAAGTGGAAAGGTAGAAGTGAAAAGTGGAAAGGTAGAAGTGCCTAAAAAAGCAAAGGCTTTAGCTAAAATATAATGAATTACAAAATAACTCACCACCAAAATATGATGGCACCCTCTATAAAAATTAAGTAAAAACCATTATGACAATGACTACTGCTTAAACATTCTGCAGCAAGTGAAGAAAAAATAGAGGCTTTCAGAATTGCTTCTCTAAATCCCCCCTCAAGGGGTTGTCACGCAGTCCGCGGCACACAATGATCGGAGTCCAATTTTTAAAAGAAAGGGAACTATATTTATATAATATTACACCCAAAATATATGTTCTATGAAATGCAATTTAAGTTGCCTTTCTCAAATTTTACATGTAAATAATTAAAAACTCCTCTAATTTTACTCCAAATAAATTAATGATCTTAGATTAACGTATTTTTTAATACAACCACAAAAAAAAGGTTGTTACACACCCCCTCCTAAAATTTGGACTCGGAGATCACCAAAGCGGAGATTCCAAACACTAAGCTAATAAATGAAATTATTAAAATTTAAAAAAATACAAAATGTTAAGCTAATTAAAATATAAGCAATATTGAAAAAATAACAAGAAAATGTACGAAGAAGTACGGAAAATGTGGTGACGTTGGTCAGGAAAGACCCCTCGCAACACCAAAAAGCTAATGACGCGCTACCACCCGCACACGCCACTAGTCGAGAATCAAGGACCCGAAACCTTAAATAAAGTAAAAACTTTAACTGGTGGGGTTAGTGAAGCAAACCACCATCAGAAGAGCAAAATGAGTATCCAGTAAAAACATTTGATTCTAAGGTAAAAAACGAACGGAAACCGTAACCTACCATGACCTGAAGGGACAGTGGGCAGAGAACCCGGAAACGGTCATCGTGCAACTTCATAAAAAATCAAGGCTAAACGCCACTCTACTCGAGAGTATAAGTATTAAAAAAAAATCCTTGCGGACTAACAATAAATAATCGCGAGATTTGGAAAGGTAGAAGTGAAAAGTGGAAAGGTAGAAGTGCCTAAAAAAGCAAAGGCTTTAGCTAAAATATAATGAATTACAAAATAACTCACCACCAAAATATGATGGCACCCTCTATAAAAATTAAGTAAAAACCATTATGACAATGACTACTGCTTAAACATTCTGCAGCAAGTGAAGAAAAAATAGAGGCTTTCAGAATTGCTTCTCTAAATCCCCCCTCAAGAGGTTGTCACGCAGTGCGCGGCACACAATGATCGGAGTCCAATTTTTAAAAGAAAGGGAACTATATTTATATAATATTACACCCAAAATATATGTTCTATGAAATGCAATTTAAGTTGCCTTTCTCAAATTTTACATGTAAATAATTAAAAACTCCTCTAATTTTACTCCAAATAAATTAATGATCTTAGATTAACGTATTTTTTAATACAACCACAAAAAAAAGGTTGTTACAAAATCTGTTAGAGACATTTAAAATGGCCAATTTCCAAATGACAATGGCGAAACAGATTTTTCTGTTCAAAATGCTCACTTATTTAAATATTTTCCTATTACATCTTGTGATGTAGAAAGAAGCTTTTCACATTACAAGCACATATTAGAAGATAAGCGCCATAATTTGCGTATAGAAACAATTGAGAAAAATATGATTATTTATTGCAACAATCTCTAAATTTGATTATTTTTCTTCTTGTGCTGTATTATGTAATGGGTTTTATGTATGTAATGTATAACCAATAAAATATAATAAATAATTATTGTTAATTTCGTTATATAGTTTTTAGGAATATATAAATAGTTGTAACAATTAGTAATAATTGTAATAAACAAGAATTGAAATAATTGAATTTTCTTAAAATCCTGATAAAAGTAAAATTTTTTAGCGCATATGTGCATATATGGCTATATTACTTCATATTGAGTGCATATTTCTTCATTTTTTTATTGCATATGTAAGTGCATATATGCACTATCTTTGTAGCATATCTGCCTGTCTCTAGTGATGACTTTTAATTATAAGTGTCTAATATTTGAATTTAAAGCAAAAATTAGAATCTTAGTTACTTTATAAAATTGTAAAGAATTATTGTATTTAACATATACCTCTGTAGCTGTACTTAGGTTTACATTCGTTTTATATATATATATATATATATATATATATATATATATATATATATATATATATATGTACTGAAATTTACCCCTAACACTAATATATTTAACGTAATTCTAATTATATTATTATTAATATTATTTAAATTATTTTTATAATTGAAATTATTATTAATTGTTATAGTTATGATAAAAATAACTATAAAATCCGGTAGAAACAATGAGACTCATCTAACAGGGGATAGGGATCAATAATTTAGAAGGAACTCTACTTTTAATATTGTAAAATAAATGATCATGAATTGAATTATATTAATTGTTTGAATATAATAATCATAGTTAATATGATTAAAATTACATTGAGTTAATGTCCTATTTATTTTTATAGTATCTGAATTGATTAAATAAATTGAATTATAATTTTTAATTCGCATAGATATCTGTGTTACACCCTGTACATAACAAAATTCTTTTAAAAATATACGTGAGCATGCGCTGTGAATACGCAACCATATGCTTTGATCATAAAGAAAAGTGAAATTTGACATACAAGCAAGTATAACGACGTTTGAATAATAAAAAAAAACACAATTAATATAAACCATTTAAATTTTTAGAACAAATAACATTCCCTTTTGACATGTATACCTGTTGTTGCACATCATGGTTATTACAAAGGATATAAATTATGAACATAACAATAAAGTATCAATGTCAACAAAGTACTCACATAAAATGTCCTCCCTTCGTGGGTTACTGCTGCTGAAGATGATTGAAGACAATAGCTCCTGCGAACTGCAATTCTGCTTCTCGAACATCCAGAGTTTTCTTTTAAATAACCAGCTTAATCACTTAGGTAGGTTTCACTATTAATATTAAAATATTCACGAATCTTTATTTTAGGCTCATCACTTCTTTATTAATTAAATTCAAAATAAATTTTGAAAAGCATGGATCGTTGATGGTTGTTGTAAATCAAACACACTTTTGATACACACGGTGTATAATGATAATAAAACTTGAAGACAACACAATTAAATATGCACATCAACATAAACAATATAAATTTAATATGAACAAAGTCGAACTGCGGAAATATTTATATAACGTAACGAAAACTTCCGATTTGTGGTTTGAAAAGGTAAACTAACCTTAATTTAAATTATTTCACGAACAAAAGACTATCACTTGTTTCGTGACCACTTCCGATACTAACTCGCACTTTGTTATTTTCCCGAAGTGACATTAATTTGTTTTTAAATTATTTTCAAAAAAATTTCACAACAGCTTACTTTGGCAAGTTGTTGCAAAAGATGAAAATCAAGAGAGTTTGTGAAGCTAAACCACTTGTATTTATATGGTTTTACTCGACAACCAAATCTTCGAATGTTTTCACTAGTTACGACAAATATTTGCTGCATTCTTATTGGCTAATGTAATTCTTAAATTACGATAATTCTTTAAAGCCCTATAACTTTCGCATCGTTTAACATATCTTAAATCTAAAAACATTTCCATAATCTCCATAATTTTATCTTTAATTTGAAACCAAACATGATCTAAATCTTACACTTAATAACTACGTTAATTTTTACCCTTATTTATCGACTTTACACTAATTCTATGAATTTTATAGGCCTGGAAATTACCTCTACATGAATAGGGGATACTACTACACCCAAATATATATCTTAAACATGCCTACGGCCAATTTGAAAGGAAAATTGCTTAAATTCTACCAAAACTCTTACAAACTAAAATTAACAAAAATGGACATAAATATAAGGAATTATAACATGAAATTGCGGCTACCTTACTATTTTTGCCTCTACTAATTTATTTTCTACAAATTGTCTCAATTTAAAATACTTTTTACAAAATTTTTTGAGCGAGGGTATAACATAACCTCATTTTGTTTTTATACTTTTAATGTTAAATTTCACACTTTTAAACACTCTAATTGTTAATGTAAGTGTTTAAATTTAATGTTCAAGTCACAAATTAATTTATATGATCACTTTCGTAGGTTCATAAGTTCTCCTACGACTAGTGTTGGAATGTTGTCATACACTAGTTTTAGGTCATAAACTGTTGATTAAACACAATAATCCCAGAGCTGCTGCATGATTCATGTTTTATAGTCACTCACTAATGTGCTTGTCTTGGCTGCGTACAAGTGAATTGCGACATTGATACCAGCCTAAATCTAGTTTTAACATTATTTCTGTCGACCACAACCTGTATTACATGTCGTTAGGGAATATTGTTTAATATAAACTTACAAAACTAAATGAAAACTTGAATTAACTCATAAACGAAAACAAACATCCCCTATACTTCTATGTTCTGTGCTGTCGATTATTTTAAACTAACATTATTAAAATTATATTAAGAAATATATAAATTTTTCAAACTCCTCAATGTTTATTAATCATTTTCTTCTAGAATTATTAACTGAAATGTACCATTTTGTACAAACTAAAGTAAAACTTCACTATGCAAATTTCATAGTTACATGCACGTAATTAGATTCATCTCAATATATATATATATATATATATATATATATATATATATATATATATATATATATATATATATATTATATAGACAAACTGTAACCTGAGATTTCTAAAATCGGTTATATTATTAACTAATAATAAATCTCAATTTTAACATCCAAATTAGATATAACATATGAATTCGACTCAAATGCGAAAACAGTCCTTCTCAGGACTAAGCCTGATGACGGAAGCAGAGTCCGCTTCCGAAACGTCGCGCTCAAAAAGCATAAACTGTGGAAATAGGCCGATCAACTCCACTAATAGGAAACCACAGTTACAAAACATTTATAATACAGAATCCAATACAGTGTATTTATTTATGACAAAATCAGTTATTTATAAGTTGCTTCGATAACCAAATTACAGTCGACTCTTTTGACGCAGTGAGATCTGTCGGCTAAAAACTATCCTTCGCAATTAACCACACTTTTCGCACTTCATTCGGGCACTGCCTACTGCTAGCTAATTCGTTTCTTATTGAAAATTATTGATGTAATTAATTTGTAAAAGAGATCCAAAACGAAATTTTGTTGACCCGGTCTCGGTTCTGATAATCGTTCACAGTTATACAATATATTTTTATCATATGACTACTCACACTCGGTGGACTTACCAATTATATGTTAAATTACCACAGCACTATAATTTAACATAAGTAGTTGAAATTAAATTAAAATTAGAAATTACAAAAAACCTTCTACATTATGTTTTTCATTGTTAATAACACTTCCAATTATTGATAAAGATATCTCTTTGTTAGATTTAACTGGGTTATTTTATTTGATGTGTTGTTTGGATTTGTGAATGCTTCTATCATTTTCAAATTGAAGTTTTTCATAACTTTACACTTACATCATAACTCGATTAAATTTTGTTAAATGTGTTTTTTGGCTGACAAATTTCATTGTTAGCTTTCGTCGTAGAGAGTGTTCTGTTTTTTCATCTTTAAGACAGTTTAACAATATTTAATTTTAATGACATCTAGTTATTCTTTACTAAAATTTAAAATTTAATTTTTATAGTTGGGTTTATACGTTTCTCAAACTGTTGTATTAATAGCAGGCTGATGTTTATGTTTTAATTTTTCAACTTTGACAAAATTGTTTACAACATCTTTAACAATTTCTACAAATATTACTACTGACGAAGATAACTGTAAGTGTTATCGAAACGTTTAGATTGTATAATTTAAATACACCATTAAACACCCCAAAAAAAATAAGTATTTTATTATGAGTGTTAATGGTGAAAGTTTACATTTTCATATTGCAGATTAGAAGTTTGCAAAATAAAATATTACTAGAATTCACTAAATACGCTTCGCGTGTATGAAAACGCATGCTTGGCGTTTATGCACATCTAGGATCATCCCCTCCAAATAAATAATTCAATTCCGCAACCCTCAATCCGCCGTTGTGAAAACTAAGCTTAAGGATGTATTACCTACTAATAATATTGTCAACTTCAACTAATACTCCACTAATAATACCAGCAGATACATAATTTACCTAATTGTTGTACAAGCCTAACTTATCTCTAAAATTACAAAGTAGGTAACTTCTTCTCCAATGGTTTAGTAAACATATCTACTGCTTGGTCTTCAGTTTTTGTATAATTTAGCTTAGCAACAACTTTATCTTTAACAAAATGGTACCTTGCGCCTACATGTTTTAATCTATTACGACTTTCTCAATTTTGTGCTATCTTAATTGGAGACTGATTGTTCTCAAATATTTACTTCTAAAGTATTGCTCCAAACTCGTATCACACATGAAAGAAGACCAAAATGTACGACTACCCAAAGGAATTTTAACTAGTTCATTACGTTTTCGTTGTTCAAACAGCTTTACTAATATAACACTTTTGCAGCACCAACGTAGTCTGCATGACTCTCGACTATTTTGTTGGTTTTTTATTTGGTATCACTTGTATTTTTTAAAGGTAATGTATCAGTATAAGCCCAATTAAATCAGTGTTGGGAAGGAGAATGACATACTGTTTTGTTTTTGGGAATGGATAACGTCATGCTCATGAGGATGACATCATCAGATACTGAAAAAACAATGTCGGAATACCAGAACGACATAAAACATACTTACGCCATGGAAAAGTTGAAAATAAATTGCGAAGATCACTCCATTAACTGACTTAAAACACCGCAAGGTTCTATCAGTGTTGTGAACAACAGAGGACTTTGGGCCAGTAGTAGCTATTTCTATTGAACAAGTGGGTTTGAGTAAAAAAGGTCTAGATAATGTGGAGTATGGTTAGGGTTATCAAGGATTCTAGTGTTCTAGAGTTCGGAAATCATTTGTGTGAGATCACAAATATTTCTGCACTATGAACAGCCGGATTAATGGTAAATGAAAATTGACACCCATTAGAGTTATGAACATTGAAGTTTTTCAGAAGTGAGGTATGGTAAAATAGAAACTAAAACAGAAGTTAGTCAGCTTTCAAACTAATGTAATCAAGCGTGTTGACCTATAGATGCAACAGTGGAATTTCATAAGCTTAGGACGTAAATGTGAAAAAGCGATAAGGTGTGTTAAACAAAACGAATTGTAAATATGTGTATATATATATATATATATATATATATATATATATATATATATATATATATATATATATATGTGACTGTAGTGCGAACGTTATTTAAAGTAGAAAAATATTGAAAATACGTGGATGTGCTTGAAAGACACTGTTGTCAATTGTGCTACATAGAGATGTGGAAGAGCGACAGTGAGAAAGCAACAAAAGAGTGCTTGTTGAAGTGAATCTGTAAAGAAGACAGTTTGTAAGAAAAGAAACGTGTATAATTATTGCTGCAAAAAATGAGACTTGAAAAAAAGTGATTATATAAAGTGTACGGATTAAAAAAAGAAGCGAACACGACAGTAGGATGAATAGAGGAATTGAGAGCGATAGAAGGTAAATAAATGTAGAATGATTTTGAGGGAAATAAGAAGCTTTTCTGGAAGTGTGTAAGATATGCAAAACGGGTGTCAAAGCAGGTTGCAATAGGAATGCTAAATAGTATGAATGAGATGGTATGGGATAACTAGGGATTGAAGAAATGTTCGCAAGAGTATTTTGAAAAGTTGCACGGAACTAAGAGTGAACTGATTGAAGACTTAAAAACAAAGCAAATAAGATAAAGAACACAACTAAGTTGAACGGGGTAAAGAAAGCTGTACAAAAGCTAAAAAATGCTGAAATATTGTAATGTACACATTATTTAAGCCAAATAATCGTCATGAAAACGAGGTAGGACCACTTACGTTGTGTAAAAGAGTTGTTATGGGATACGTGTGTTGTGGTATCTAAGAGAGGATAAAATAAAGGGAACACAATAAAACGCAGTATGTAAATTTATAAGCAAGTGCAATGTAGTTCTGTCATCTTTATTACGAATTGAGGAAAAGAACTACAAAGAAAACCTCATCGCCTTTTACAACAAGAATAACAACATAAATAAAGTATCATCATTAATTATAAATACCTAGATCGATACGTATTCAGACTCTACTGTTATTGGAATATTAAATTGCTGTCACCCTACTTTACCCTTAATAAATAAATGTAGTAACGATTTAATACATGCCTGTATTTCATAAATGGTGATCACTAAGTTATAGAGTTGGCTAACTGCAGTATAAGAAAAACTTCATAACATGTAAAGGGTCTGCATTTATAATTCAGACACAAAAGGTAGCATAATTCATACCAGGCACACACACACACACACACAGTATTCCGAGATCATGCTTCAGTATTGCACCGATTATCTCCCCTAGGTTAGCATTATGCCAGTTTTACCCTAGAGACGTTTTACGCTTCCACTACATTTACAAAGGAACATCCATCTTAAAATATGCTACACTATAGGCGTGACAAGATTGTGATGTAATATTAACTTCCAAATTATCATTGATATTAATTTATATTAGATGTAATAATCACTCTTACTATGGTATTGTAATACGAATCATATACTAATTTCAATTATTATTTAGTTCAATTTATAAAAGAACCTTCTATCTTCATATCAAGTTATATTAATCTTATATTTAAGTTAACCTATTGTTGAGATCGTAATATTATAAGCATTTACTGAAAGAAAATACAATTAGTGAATATATAACTTTACCTTTTTTGTTCTACTCTATTTTATCAGACAAAATAATGTATCTTCGCTCGTTCAAAATATCAAAATCAACAACTCCATCAATTATTTCTCTGAACAACCTATCCCCAAGCACACCTTATTTCTACTATTAAAATATACAACAACCATCCATATTTACCAGATGGTTGCAATTCAACCACCAAATTTATAAAATAAAATAGGTACAAATGCACCAGTTATGGTACATCACAGTATGGATGTGCGTTTCCCTGTGTAAGGGTAAGGGGAGTGAGTGATAATAAAAAACTATGAGGCATAAGTTTGTTGAGTGTACCTCTTTAGCTATTTGGAAGCGTTGTAATTGATAAAGTACGTGCAATAACACAGAGTAAAATTTTGGATGTTCGAGGTGGTTTTATTAAACTGTGCGTTTGTACACTTAGAGAAAATTATACCCGAGAGTGAATAGGAAGAAGTTCTGGGACATTTCAAGTATGCAAAGAGTCGACGTAAATGACGGTAGCAGAGTCTGTCAGGATGATTTGGAGCTTGAGTGAATACTTCAAAAAATAGCAAGGAGTTAAAGATAATTACGTGATGTCATCGTGACTGTTTAATCTATTCATGGATACATGTGTTAGGCAAGAAAGAACTGAAACAAATGGTTTAATGGGTAGCGACGTGAATATACAAGTTCTGCTGTATGCTGATAATACAGTTTGAATCAGCGAGAATGCGAGTAAGCCTCAAACAATTCTGAGGATGCTTAATAAGTCAGTGAGAGTATGAATCTAAAGGGAAAGATGTACAAAATGTAGGTAACAGTGTTTAATAATGAATATGAAAAAGATGTTCCACCTGCGCATTGAGAATTTGCACAGAATGTTTATTGCACATAAACCATAATGAAAAATTGGAGCATGAGCATATCAGCGAAACAAACGATATACAATTGCGCGTTTCTCACATCAGTCTTGTATGGAAGTGAGGTTTGGGCATATTAGAAAAGTATAAACTAGATGCTCAGAAGTTATTCGACATTTGTTCCTGCAAATGCTCAGACAAAATATCTTGTAAGTGCGAAAAGTCGAAGAAAATATCGGCTTTAGAATGGGATTTTATTATAGATCAAAGAGGTCCAAGGAAAATGTTTATTGGTAATATATATAGAACGAAAACTAATAGGCTTAAAAGGAAACATGAACGACTGACAAAACGTTGCAATTTAAATGTTGTTTGTGATGATGCGATTCCGAGTACAAGCGGACAACAGTCTTTGACAGGAAAATTCGTAACTGATGATTCGTCAAGCGATTCTACCAGTCCACAAGATGTTGATGAACAAGAGTTTCAGTAGAGCTATTCATTAGACAATGTTGCACAAAGTACGGAATCTCAAAGGAAGCCCAAACAAATAAGAACATCTTTGCCAAGTACAGCAAAAGCCGTAGATCTGACAGGAGTTTCTAACAGAGCGGCCACTAAAATAGTATCTGCTGTCCTGGTAGACTTAAATATAGTCAGTAGAAGCAACCCGGATAAAGTCGTAGATAAAAATAAAATTCGGCGGGAAATTAAGAAAAACAGATATCGTCTTCAAAGTCAGAACACAGAACTAACTCAATATTTAGACGGTTTGTATTTTGATGGCCGAAAAGATCATACTATTGTTCAAGTTGATAATCGACGCAAAGAAATTATAGAAGAACACATAGCTCTAATACAAGAACCCAATGGAAATTATTTTGGACATTTATCGCTTAGTCCACCGGTTAAAGCGATTGATATGGCTAACGTTATATTGTCTTACATTACCGAAAAAGGCATTAACCGTACAGACTTGAAAATTATCGGATGTTATGGCACAAATGTTAATACCGGATGGAAAGGGGTGTTATTCGACTAATGGAAGAGCGGCTAGGAAGACCTTTGCAGTGGGCCATATGCTTACTTCATGCAAACGAAAAGGCATTTATTACAACAAATGGATGATCATACGAAAGGTCCATATAATTACTCAGGGCCTATTGGGAGTCTTCTGAAGAACTGCGAAAAAGCTCCTATTGTGCAGCTTATTGCAGTTAATAGCGACTTTAGCGACTTATAGGATATTGAGATTGACGCCAAAACCTTAGTACAGATCACCAATATTTGTATTTAATGTGCCAAGCCAGCAAAAATGGAAATTTCCCCAAACATTTATCTGAACGAAATCCTGGTAAGCTAGCCCATTTCAGATGAGCAACAACGGCTAACAGAGTTCTTCGTTTATATGTTAGCACAGAAAATCCATCTGAAAACCTTAAGTTCATAACACACTTTATTATGCAACTTTACGCACCTATGTGGTTTAAAATAAAGACGAAACCACTCTTACAAGACGGTGCTCGACACATATGGGAGATGATTCAAATATCTAGGCAGTTTCAAGAAACTTTAAGGAACATTATCTATAAAGTTATAGAAGGAAATTCATATTTTGCATATCCTGAAAATTTACTGGTGGCAATGTTAACAGATCCTCGAGAACATATTATAAAACTAGCAATCAAGCGAATTCAGAAGGCAAGGACAAATATATTAACGGAGCCTAGAGTTTTTAAAACTCCGAAACTGAATTTCGGTGCGCATGACTACATAGATATTATTTGACAGGCAGAACATAAATGTGACCGAGCCTCCAATTACCAAAACGTTTTCAATTGAGGAATTGGCAGAACAATCCGATCAACAGAAGCTAAATTTTGGTGATTATCCTTCTCACACTCAGGCACTTGAAAGGTGTGTCAAAGTTATAACAGAGGCATCCTTGTAAGTATGCGGAAATGTAGCAAGAAATGGATATATCCGCGCAAAAATTGATACTGGGAGAGATTTACCTACTTTTGAAAACAAAGCTCATTACTTTGCTGCAGCAAACGATTAATTTTTTTAAGGTTTATTATTAATTGTTATTAATGTATATTGTAATACAAAAGATCATTATACTGCATATTCGCAAACTCAACCCCATTTTTTCATAAATACCAAGCCAGGCGAAGAGCTGCACAAACATCTTAATTTTAATTAAAGCTGGGCCCGGTAAAAACTTCGACTATTTTTTTGACTTTTTTTTAGCAGATTATTGACAATGATTTTGAACATATTTTCGCTACTCACATCGAATTTTCAAGAAAATAAAAATTGAAATATTGGGTGCCCCGTTAAACTTTTTTTTAATCTGGTCCTCCTTTTGTACAAAAATTACTGTATGCATATTACACATTTTACACACTACGTACTATGGAATTTCAAAAAAATATTTTTTTTAATCTTTTTCGGTCCGCCCTAGTTAACACGCTACCTTTACACATTATTGAATGACTGTATCTCTTCCCCCTCCAAATATTTTCGGCCGGGATCGGCAAAATGGAATGTGTGCCTATCACGTGCCAGGACATTACTTATGTCTGAAATAGTACGTGCAGTTTCCACTAAGGTACGGATCTCCCGCTCAGCTCTCCCGTTTTGTTGTGGAGTATAGACCATGGATCTGTGATGACTAATGCCATGGCGTTTCAATAGATAATTTATTTCCTGGTTTACAAATTATCTAATCTGAATGTCGTCACCTTTTTACTAGTTTCTTTAAATATTTACCTTTACTTCTGATTTGGCTTTTATAGAGTGGCGGTATGATGAAAAATCTTGGTCTACCAAGCGACACACTTTCCATTAGTCCGCAAACAGCATGAACCAATCCTAGTAGAGCACTGGCTCTTGTTGCACTTGTAGGAACTCTATGCTGCTTTCCTGTTAAACACTTTTCACATATAAAGTCCTGTGTATTGTCATACACTCAACTTATCAATTGCTTCACTCTTTGAAACACATAATTTGCTGTCACTGAAGTTTTCTTCTATTACTTTTTCAGTTTTAGTGGTATTTAGTCCATAATAAAGGTCATTTCATAAAGTTTATCTTGACGTGAACGATTGCTCTCACATTTCCACACTGACCAAGTAGCTCACACTCTTCTTTGTTTGATGTCATTGAATATTCCTTATCTTCTGCGAATCCTAGAGAAAATAGATTAAATTTGAGGAACATATAAAACATTCATCAGAAGTGTTTCTGTAAATTTATATCCATTATGGGCATTTAACACTACGGTTACAACTTCTTTTACATCAAGCACACTTCTATCCCCGATTTTTACTTTTGTGTTACTAGTCGTTTCAGTCAACGTTTGGAAAAGTCGTATGTTCCAACACATGTCCTCACTCGCCCCAGAATCTAAGCACCGAACCAACAAATGCATTAAGAGTGGGAGATTTGTGCCTACCATCTTTCTTTCCCTTCTCTTTATTCTTTCTGTACCAACATTCTGCAAGTAGATGTCCTGCTTTCTTACAGTAATTAAATGTTTTTGTTTTTACTCCTGCTCTGGGAACTTCATTTCGCTTAAAGCCATTTTTTTTGTTCAAATGTAGCATTTCCCCGCTCACCTTTTATATAGAAACCTCGTTTGAGTTGACTACTGTTGCTACTTGATAACACAGTCGTATCAGCAGAAGATTTCATTCGATCTTTTTCTATCAAGAGTCTCGAGGTTAATTTATCTAAGCACTACTTTTTTGTCGGTAGCGATTCCCAGGAAAATCGAAAATGCTTGTACGGTTCTGGTAAACCATTAGTATCTTGGTCATTATCGTTCCGTCTGAAATTTCTTCGCCAGTCTGCTTTAACTTATTCTTAATCTCTTCAGTTTGTGACATAAATAAGGATATAGAATCATCCTTGAATTCTAACGAGAAGAACTTTTGTTGGAGTAGGTGCACACTCTCCATTGATTTTTTATCGTAGATTGACTTTAATTTCAAGCAGATTTTTCGATGTGTTACAAGATAAGACGGCGTCTCTTGGTTCATCTTCCGGCTTCACTTCTCACCATTCACTATTTCCAATAAACGTTTACCTCTTAGGATTACTGATACTTGGAATTTCCAGACGACCCAATTCTCCCCGTTTAATTTTAACGTTACTTGAACTGTATCACAATCCATATTTCAGCCATCCACTAATAATTTTTTACCTTCTCACCTACATTTACATATGTAGAGATAGAAGGTTATGCAATCGACTTTTTTTCACTATCGCTAAATCGACTTATAAGCTCATTTTACAACGTTTGACAAAAGTATCGTCAAGATGTGCATGCGGGCGTGCGTGTGTAGGTGCGTGGGTGGGTGCGTGTGCGCGTGTGTGTAGTTTCATGCGTGCGTGCGTACTTGTGGGTGTGTGTGTGAGTGGATGGGTGGGTGTGTGCGTATGTGCGTGGGTGTGTGCGTAGGTGTGCTCGTGGGTATTTGCGTGTGTGTATGAGTGCGGGTGTGCAGGTGAGTGTGTGTTTGGATGTGTGTGTGTGTGCGTGTGTGTGTGTGTGTGTGTGGTGTAAGTGATGTGTGTTGTGTGCGTGTGTGGTTTCGTGCGTTCCTTGTGTGCGTGCATGTGGGCGTGCGTGTGGGTATGTGGGTGCGTGGTGGGTGGGTGTGTGGGTGCTTGCGTGAGTGTATGTGTATGAGTGAATGCATGAGTGCGTTCGTGCGTGAGACTGCGTTTGGATGTGTGTGTGCGCGTGCGCGCGTGTGTGTAAATAAAATTACGTTAGTATCCACAATAACTTCAGAACTCCAATACGTACGTACTTGAACTTTTCTATTTAATCTTCATTTCATTTCTCCTGAAGCTAATTTTGGGAGAAATCCAGCGGCGGACAGAAGGGGTTTATAAGGGGTAGTTATTTGTTTTTATCAAATATTTCTGAAACAGCTGTATATTTCAAAGATATAAAAATACCTAGGCATAGATCTTAAACATGTCGATTAATTATGTTCTATGTAATTTTTTAATACGAGGTGTAATTTGGCTGCAAAAAATCCCAAAGTGTAATTTTATCGTTTATTGAAATTCTTTCAATATCTGAATAACAATTAATTTTATAAGAAAATGTATATTCATATACAAAGTATTTTAATACGAAGTCATAATTCATTAAAAATTAATTAAAAAAGATCGAAAAAGCTTAAACTGTATAATTTATATTTTTATAGAAGCGGGGGCTTTGGATTTTTTTATGCCAGTACATAGATATCTAGTAACCTCTATTTGATATGAAGTTTTAACGTCCTTCTACCATAGATTATTGTTTTGTTTTTACAATGTTGCCTGTTTTTGTTGCATGGGATGTTTGTAAATAATTTTCGTATACCACTCCATTTAGCTGACTTCGAATACTACGAATTTATCAATGTTGTGAACAACAGAGGAATTTGGGACAGTAAAGTTATTTCTATTAGATAATGGTCAGATAGACCTAGTGGGGGAAGACCTGAATTTTATAAACAAGTGGGATTGATGTAACTTGACCTGTATATTGTAGCATTGTATATTAGTTATAACTATAAGGTGAACAGTGAGTTACTTCTGTATCACAGCGTACAAATGACGTGTGCATTTGAAATCAAAACACCAACTTTTAAACACAACTGTTATAGTTGAGGTAATTACCTATGCGTATGTTTTTGTCTGACATATAGGGTTTTTCATATAAGTTCCGTTGCACGTCATGAATCTACGTAAGTAGTGCCAACCTTCTAGATTGTTTCTCTCTCATTTTGAATCGTATTGACGTACTAAATAGCTATATGGATAATTTGTTAGATCTAGCTAAATAAATTTATGACGTGCAACAGAAATGAAAAACACTATACATAAATTGCATAAAAATTACTCAAAAATACACACCTTTGCGATTCCTGGTCCAGAAGTAAACCACTGTTGGCCTACCTGTAAAACAAATACAACGGCCGTAGCCTTAAAATATACAACGTGATCAATCTCAAGTGTACTGTAGTGGTATGACAAAAATTCCTAGTTGTTAATATTTTTGTGTTTTGCAGTTGGCTGCTTTGGATGTTTAGTGTGGTTTTAGTCGTTTTAGTTTATGTCAGTTTATGTCATATTATACCTTCGTTTTTTACTGTTGTATTTTCTCTAGTTATTTACAAACTGTCTATATCAAGACAAATTATATATTCTGAATTTCAAATTGTGATATCGAATTTAATCGTCATGCCGTTTTCAATCGAACACGACACATTCATTGTTGTGGCTCATTTTCGTAGCGGCTTCCAAGATGGTAATGTGCAATGGCATTATTCATTGCAATAATGCATCGATCAATTTACTGTTGAATACCCAAATAAAAATATTAGTTACGAAACATTTAGTCAACATCGTAATCGATTGATAGCTCGATTCATGGAAACTGGTAGTGTTTTAAAACGCAAACGTGAAGCTTCGGCTACTGTCTTAACAGAGGACACCTTAGCAGATATCCAAGCAAGGATGAATGCAAGCCCCAATAAATTTTTGGGAAAGCTATCTGCACAAACACGTATGAAAAATTTTACCATACAAACATAATTTTACATAAATAATTTTTAGATGTATATAGGATACTTCCATAGGGAAGTGTCCACACTGCAGTAAAGAAAAATTTACATTTGTACCCGTACAAGGTGTCGGTATTACAACAGTTGCGAGTAGAGATTTTCAGCTTAGAGTAAACTACTGTCAACGGTTTAACAATACGATGAACAATGATTTACTGCATGTATCTTTTTTTTCTGATGAAGCTTGGTTTCATCTGTCCGGTTACATAAATAGCCAAAATTATCGTACGTGGTCTGCAGAAAATCCACATGTATTTCAAGAAATTACCTTACACCCTATCAAGGTCGGTGTCTGGATAGCAATGTCGCGACAACGAATATATGGACCAGTATTTTTCGATGGCACAATTACTGCGGCAAGATACAGGGAAATACTTTTAGAACCATTTATTAATAATTTGGATGATCGTGAATTACGAAACGGGTATTTCCAGCATGACTCCGCTACCCCACATACTGCACAGGCTCCAATTAATTATTTACGAGACTTCTTTGAAGATAGAATCATTAGTGTAAATCGTTGGCCACCGAATTCACCAGACTTGACACCGTCAGACTTTTTTCTTTTTGGTTATTTAACAAACAAAGTGTTCAGCAGAAGATTGCATACTCTTCAAGAATTGCGAGATGCTATAACTCATGAAGTTCATAATATTGGTGCCGAAATGTTACAAAATGTATTTGCGAATATGCAACGTAGGGTGAACTTATGTTTACAATTGAATGGCGGTCATTTTGAACATATGCTGTAAAGCAAAGTGTGATAACTAATGTGTACCTAAGCAGTTAAAAAAAATTTGTAAAAGGCATTGTCATTCCATAAACGTACTGCAAATTTTATTTAATTATAATGAAATTATAACATTTAAATACTTAAGATTCATTATTTTGTAATGATTTAATCCAATGATTAAATAATATTTTATTTATTTTGTTGTATTTTATAGGGATGCAGTCTAATCAATTACAAAACAGTCATTATTTAAATTAAGATAATATTTTATAATATGTATAAGTTAATGGACCTTCATACAGATTTGCAACTGATTATAGTTTTTACTCGAACCATGCTCTAGAGTAGTCAGAGCAATACAGCTTCTTACCAACCTATTAGTGCTACCAACTTAAATATTTTGATCACGTGGTATACACTTGAGATTGATCACTCTGTAAAATACCTATATTTATATTCCAAGGTCGTAACATGGCGGCAGAACTGCCAACATATCGCAAATTCCGGATGGACGACTTAAGGAAAATCGATAACGTGATTGTCTATATTAGATATGACTGATTAATAAAAGAGGCTAAAATTTGAATGTATAGCAACTGACAGATAATACATTTTTATTTTTTTTTTAATTCTTAATCGTCCTAATAATGTTTTGTGGACGTAAGTACTAATTAGTATTATACACAACAAAAATATATTTATTTTTAGCTTGCCATTTACTTTGCCTTTCGGTGTTACTTGCACTAATTTTCAGTTTTCCTGTCCGAAATTGTATAAATATTGCAATTACCGAGTTGATTAAAGCAGACGAGTCAAACGCTGTAGGTTGTACAAAGCAAGAATCAACGGCGGTAAGTAGAGTTCCTATATAACATTACACAAGTATACAAAGCATTCTGATAAAAGTTTTAATGTGGTTTTAGAGAAGTAGGTATATAACTAAATAAAGTTTTGTGTCCCTTGCTGTCAATCAAATCTAACCAAAAAATATGTTCACGATTGTTCTAAACAAACCAAACCATTACACTCAACGCTAATAATCTTATTTTGTAGTGTATAACACATTGTTGCAAATTTTCTGTTAAATACAAAAACAGTGAAAACCAGTTTTTGGGGTATGGTCAATATAATTTATGACTGCCCTTCATATGCAAAATTCACAATTTTTCCTGTAAACTGTGACGCTAGGAGTAGCATAAAACTGCACGAAATTGGCTGTGTTTAGGTAAAAAGCTAGTAATGGTCCCAAAAGGTGATAATTAATATCAGAGATCACTGATTAATATGAACAAAGGTATGCCTTATTGTTAAGCGTGATTACATTATACTAGTGTATTTGAACGGTCTTCCGTTTTATTATTTTACAATGAAATGGTAATTTGGTTTTTTTTTGGATATGACTTTGTATACCGTTTTAATCGAATAAATTTGTTATTAGAATGTTTTAATAACGCTGGTCCTGTTTGATCTGCAATTATGTGATCATTCCTTTACCTAATGTTTGACTTACTAAGTGTACCTACTTTCTAATTATGCAGGTGCCCTTTAATTAGAAGTACATGATATAAAGTATGTGGTCAATGCAGGAAGTTGTTCATTTGTTGTTATGCAAAAACCAAATATTCTTGCAAGAGAGCTCCACGTAATTGCACAAAAGAAACACTGCTACGAGATTTCTATAGCAATACTATCTTCTGTGAACTGAGCGGTAGACGAAGCGAACCGCTGCTTTCGGTGTGGCAATATCATGGCGTAGAAGAGGAAGCGAGATAGGGGTGGATAGATGCTTCAGGAAACGATGCAAGACAACTGGTTCTGCTTTTGGTAACATATTTGGATACTACGTTATTATTAAGTTTATCAGCGATTTTAGAGATGTGCTTCTTCACGATAGATACTAGAATCAAAATGACTAGTGCATATACTGGAAAGCCGACTTTGATGGATTGATTTACAATCTGTAAAGAAGTTTGTTGGTATCAGTAAAGCGCAGAGAAAAACTGCAAGGTATTATTGACGATACGATACGATTCAGACAGACAAACCTAGGTCCGCGGATCGTAGGAAATACAAGACACAATCAAGCAGCGGAATCAGAGGATTCCAATGTCAAAGGAATCCAAGGAAGCAGAATCGACAACCCATGAGTATTGACTTACCTACTAAAGTGGAAGTTTGGTGTTTTGTCATTAAACGAAATCAGGCTACATTGATCTCTACCATACACGTGTAAGTGGATGTAGGCTTTGGATAAGAAAATATCTCGTTGAATACTACGTACAGTTGAGTAGTACCATAGTACCGTAAACCACTAACAAAATTATGTAAATTTCCGTTCGGGAGCTCACCGTCAGCTAATTGAAAGGAAATGGTTAGATGCGCAGCATTCGTTTGTTTATGGTTATATATATATATATATATATATATATATATATATATATATATATATATATATATATATATATATATATTAAATAAGACAATTTTTCTTAAAACTTGTGTAAATAAACGTAAAAATTAATTCAACGTTTCGGGAACGTCCTTTGTTCCTTTGTCAAGAATTTATTAAGGAACAAAGGACGTTCCCGAAACGTTGAATTAATTTTACGTTTATTTACACAAGTTTTAAGAAAATTGTCTTATTTAAACATGAATACTTGTGGAAATCTAAATAGAAACACATATATATATATATATATATATATATATATATATATATATATATATATATATATATATATATATATATATTAAACACTGTTGTTTATCCGGGCGTTGTCTCGCGTCTGCTGGTGATGTTTCTGACTCCTACCAGTTCAAAAACGACGTTTCGGCAAAGTCTCATTTGGCATTTTCAAGTTTTCTCCTCCAACTGATTTGTTCGGCTCCGTGTTTCACTGCTTTCACTGTTTTCCCTGCTTTCACTTTCCCTTCTTTCTCTTTCTCGGTGTTGGAGGTGCTGCTGTGCATGATGTTGGTATGGATGGTTCTGGTTTGGGTGATCGTTTCCTTGTGTGACGATGTTCTGCTAGTGTTATCTTCCATGTATTAGGCAGTCTTTGGGAATCGTCTCGTGTTAACGTTCTGTTCCCGTTTCTCAATCTCGATCGCCTCTCGAATAGTTCTTTTTGCCGCATAAGTAATGCTACTATCATCTTTGTGTTTTCAAAAGCGATGTTGTGTGATGTTCTACTGGCGTGTTGGGCTAACGATGATGTAGCTATATTCTTTTCGACACCATTCTTGTGTTCCTCTCGTCGAACGTTGATCCGTCTGTTTGTTTGTCCTATGTACACCTTGTCACATATCCCGCAGGGGATGCTGTAGACTCCTTGGTCGTCCAAGTCGATTTTGGTTTTAGGTGTTGGGAGCACTAATGCTATCTTTCTGTCCGTGTTGAACGTTGTCTTTATGTTGTTTGCTGAGGATTTTTGCAATCTTGTCTCTCGTTCCCTTTACATAAGGAAGTGTGACCTTGGCTGTTGGTGGTTCCTCCTCTTCTGTGGGTTTCGTATTTCATGGTCTTGACGCGTTCCGGATGTTTCTCATTGTGAATCCATTTTGTAGTATAGCTGTTGTGAGAGTTGCCATCTCCTCTTTCTTGTGAGTGGAATCCGTGAGTCTTATTGATCTCGTTACCAGTGTCTTTACAACAGACTGCAACTGCGAAGGATGATGGTGTGAGTGTGCGTTGTGATATCTATTGGTGTGCGTCGATTTTCTGTATACTGTGTGGCCGAGGTATCCATTCTTCTTCTTGTAGATCAGTACGTCCAGGAATGGTAGCTGCTTGTCCTCCTCCAGTTCCATGGTTAATCTGATCTTATTGTGGGCGCTGTTCATGTGTTCTAAGAACTTATCGAGCTGTTCTCTTCCGTGCGGCCATAAGACGAAGATGCCATCAACGTATCTTAACCATAATTCGATATTTGATACCTTTTCTGGATGATTTCTAGTGACTCGTTGATCGGAATGTTTGTAAATAGTGACACGACGTCAAAACTTACTACTAAGTGGTCCTGGTTCACTTCCTCTTCTTCTTAGAGTCTCGAGGAAGTGAGTGAAGTTCTTGACGTATGATTCCGCTCGTTCTGCATGTGGTTGAAGTTGTTGAGCCAGATATTCTTCCAGTTGTTGTAGCGGTGATGATAGCCAGCATTACTCATGCGACAAAAAGAACTATTCGAGAGGCGATCGAGATTGAGAAACGAGAACAGAACCTTAACACACGAGACGATTCCCAAAGACTGCCTCATACATGGAAGATAACACTAGCAGAACATCGTCACACAAAGAAACGATCACCCGAACCAGAATCATCCATACCAACATCATGCACAGCAGCACCATCCAACACCGAGAAAGAGAAAGAAGGGAAAGTGAAAGCAGGGAAAACAGTGAAAGCAGTGAAAGTACACAACACCAAATATAAGCAGGAGACATGACAGCAGGACCTCAGTTCGATTCGAGTAACACGGAGCCGAACAAATCAGTTGGAGAAGGAGAAAACTTGAAAATGCCAAATGAGACTTTGCCGAAACGTCGTTTTTGAACTGGTAGGAGTCAGAAACATCACCAGCAGACGCGAGACAACGCCAGGATAAACAACAGTGTTTCATACTACACTCGCGGAAACCTAAAATCAACCATATATATATATATATATATATATATATATATATATATATATATATATATATATATATATACATACATACATACATACATATATACATACATACATACTTCGAGGATACCTTATTGCCTCCGAAGCGATACATACTAGTATCGCTATCACCTCATATTCATTAGTACCTCCGCTTTCGGAGGCGATGACGTTCGTCAATAGTTATGGCATTGGGGCCGTTCACTATCCTAAAAACAAAGTTACAGCTGGAGTTGTCAAAGTATCATCAGTACCGCCAAATTGGTGTTTTCGTTGTTATATATCCCTGGCGCTAGTATCGAGCACTTATGATGCTATGGGTGCGTAATCGAACATATTAGTTGAGATTTCGCGGTTACTTTTACTCCTCCGAAAATCGGCAACATTGCATTGCAAGCCTTACAAATATGAGACTAAGTTTCATTTTGTTGCTTTTAAGCATTTCTTGTGTGTGTTATATGCCATACGAGATATCATATTAAATTGACCATTTTAAATAATTTGTTTTCAATTCTTGTCTATCGTTACCTTAACTTAAGTTTTGAGTTTGTATTGTTATTGGCAAATATATTTACATTACGTTGGTATATATTTTTTTCAATAATTAAATGTATTTCGATATTTTCACTTTATAATTACGAACATCCCTGTACATATGTTATGATCTATGTTTTGTGCGCAAATGCAAACAGAACAGCTTGATTCATTTCCGTTCTGTCTGCATTTTAATGCATATCGTATCTTAAATTTTATTCCCTGCACAAGGTATGCTACTATGTTTTAATTACATTTTCTATATATTATATTTATTAGGGAACAAAGAAACCGTTTGTGTTAAGAAAAAGCTAAAATTTTAATTAATTTCCTATTTGTAAAAGCGTCGTGCATGACGTCACGGCGTGAATATTCATAAAATGGCACATGATAATGCAATGCCACCTTGAAGAGTATAAATGGATACACCTTTGTTTTGCATTAATAACGCATGCTGTCATATATCTCTGGTTTCAAAATTGCATTTGCATTTCCATTATTTGCATGTACAAAACCTTACATTTATATTATGAAAATTACCTTACCTATATGGTCTACAGTTCGTGTATTTGTACGTTGAATACAAATCTAAAGTATCGTATGTGTAACTTATGAGTGGGAAATGAATTTCTCATGCTACAGTTCGTTTTAAGACGAAGTTATATTTATTTTGAGTACATGTAATTAATACGTATCCTTTTATGCAAAGTACGTTTTAAGTAAGTAAACAAATCAGTTAGTGTTATTTTGATACGGTTATATAGGAACAGATGTTTTCTGTTCCTAAGATAAAACATTTGAGTTCATAACCTGCATTAACCGTAATATTTGTTGACATAAGGTCAGTATACGTTTTATTATTGAATACAGTGTTGATCATATTGCATTTTGAATTTTAAGTAAATATAGATTATAAGCTTTAGAGTTGTGTTGAATTTAGTAATTTTAGTATCGTAAATGTGTTATACAATTAGGTACAGACTTTCGACTTAGCTTAAAATAAAGTAAGAGTATTGTTAAAAATTAAGTGTCGTTCTAAGATTCAGCAGATTGTTATTTAAATTTTAAATCAGGAGTTCGTTTGAAATTTCGCACATTGCGCTTAAGTACCTAATTAAGATAAATTTTAATTCATACAATTGACGAACCTTGCACATAGTACATTCATTTGTTGTATGATTGTAACGGGAGTCTTAGAAAAATCAAAATTTCGCGCTAAATTATACGAGATTAAATGTTTATATATTATTTTTCTGGATGAAGAAACAGTTATTGTTTATTTGTATCTGAATGTAATAAATATTAAGATGAAAAGCTTGAGTTTATTTTAATCAGTTATCTATATATTCAATTTGAAAATATTTAAATACGCGGCATTTGCAAATGCATTAATGTGGTGGACGGGAAGGACGCTGTTATAATAATCATCAATTTTAAGTCAGTCGCATATAGTGAACGATCACAAACAGTCGCGATAAGTAAGCGAACAGAAAGGGTCGCATAAAAAATAGGCGATCATTAATTGATGAAAGAAAATTAGAAGCGTATTCAACTACGCAAGGGTATAAGAAAAGATACGGAAAACAATAAAGAAGCGGTTCTAGGGTTCCGGTAGGTGACATCATCGGAGAACAGGCTCTAACCTTTCTGAGACCCCTTATCAGCGGACAAAGAAACGCCAGCATTACATCACCCGTTGCAACGAAAATAAGTAAGAACCTTTATTGTTTGTATTAATAAATAAAACTTTTTTGTGTTCGATTTTCTCGAAAGTTTCTTTACATTTGATTATCACAATTAAACGAGAACAATGTGTTTAATTCTGATAAAGATTTTATTTGTTATATGTTAGCTTTAAGAAGGTTATTGTTGATTTAGGTTTGATTTTATAAATGTTTATAACCAACATATTGATGCATTTTCGGTTCAGTAAATAATATCATTATAAATTGAACCCATTCAGTTTCAATAAAACGTAATGAAAAATAATCTCAATCATTAAATTTTATTTAATGATGTTGGTATTATAAAAAGGTTTAAAATAACTCAAATCTTATTCTTTGGTGCGGTTTAAACAAACAAAAGCAATATCTAAAGGTGCTACGCCCGTTGCATGATACGATCAATTTAATTATTATATTTATATACATATAACATCAACAGAACATCTAATCAATAGAACATTAAGAATCCACAGAAAAACCCGTGAAACGGAAAAAAGAAAATAAGCAGTGAAGCAGAGAAAGTCATTAATTTGCAGAAATAATAATATACCATATTATTATATTCAGTGGAACTTCCCTTAACACTTACCCAGGCTTAGGATCGGCAGCAAAATGCTTTCGTGTTTAAAAGTTGGTTTGTTGCATTTTGTTTTGTTTTTTGAAATCTTATTTTTACTTTTCATTGTTTTTTAGTTTTTAACATATTTTTTAGATTTTAAGATTTGTATTCTTTACTTTATTTTAATAGCTTAAGTTGTGGATCAGGTCGTGTAAAAAATTATCCACATGTTCTAGGTTGTAATGTTTAACTAGTGGTTCTACCCTTTCTGCACAATGTACCTGTACTTTTTTCGGATGGGTGGACCTTCATGACCTTCTGAGGTTCGTTTAAACTTTGCTCCTTCTGAATGGCTTCGTAATTCTATGTATTAGTGCGGTCAGCAGCAACTTGTTGCTCGAAACGTCCGTAGCATGCTTCAGTGGAATTCCTAGTTTTAGGTAGACCTTCGTTTACTCCATCGAAACAGTTCTCAATAGAAAAATTAGGTGTTCGACGACCTTAACGTCTTTGGACGCGTCCAATCTAAGTATCTTCAAAGTAATTAACCACAGTTGATGCTTTAGGAGACAATATGTTTTTGTGTCACACTTCTTTTCAAAGGCGTCGATTGCATCTGCTGTTGGGACAAATGCCATTGAGGGCAATAAGCGTAGATGTAAAACAAAACCTGGACCTGTGTCGTGTCTACGTTAAAGCCTCAGGGTTAAATTTTACAAAGTAATCCTATGTGAAAATTGAAAAAAATATTCTCGATGTTTAGATTCCGGAAACTCATGTACCATAGAAGTTTCAAAATCTGTAAATACTTTATCCCATGTATTGTATACAGATGAGAAAATAAATAGGGTACGGTCTGCATGCCAGTGGCCAGCCTAAGCAGAGAGTAGAAGATTCCTTCTAGTACAAAACATTAAAAATCTTCCGTCGGTCATTGAAATAAAAACACTATTTAGAACTAAACACTGAACGAAAATAATACAAACAGGATGAAGCATACAATGAATACGCTGACATATTTGTCAAATTCGCTTCAAATATCCTTTGATAAAAATCGGTGAATTTTAATTGTTTTTGTTTAATACCATTGAAATTGCTGCCATCTTGTATTTTATAAAAATATTGACTTAATATTCTAGGGTTATAAAATATTCACTTAGAGGTTCAAAATGAGGTATCGCAAGACCCCCTTTTCCATTTAAATTTTTACTTCAAAATGGCATTTAGCCGCCGTCTTGAAATTTTCAACCTCAATTTTACACTAAACCTTGTATTTATGTACCCATTACCCTATACTAATTTTCAAATCTTTAATTTCATCCTTTCAAAAAATAGAAGGAGGGGTGACATTAAAGAAATGCACTGTTCTTCAATAGTGCGTCAGAAATTCGTAGCTCCTATACCAATTAAGTTAGGAATTTCATTCAAATGCAGACCTATACTATACATATGACTGTATTTCGGGAAAATATTTTTGCATATACAGGATGGTCCAAAAAAGTATGACGACATAAAAAGGTTTTTTTTTTCATGGTACATCCTGTGTTTTTCTTGCATATTTTAGTTCTTTTTTGTGTTCTTTCTTATTTTTGAAAATCTTATTTAATTTTTTAGTTTACGAGCAATAAATTAAAAACGATAAAAAATCGTTCTGCACGCCTGGAAGAAATTATTAAAAAAACCGTCTTAGATCTGTTTTGTCCGAGCTGCATAATGTGAGCTTTAACACAAGAAATCTAACGATACTTAAACATTAAATAGATTTTTTAAATTTTATACAGGGTGTCCAAAAGTTCGTTTCTGAATATGTCACAAAGTAGTTTTTCTTAAGATTTGAAAATAAATCACCCTGTATATTATTTCACTATCTATTGCAGAATTTAAATACAAATATTTTTTGTATTATCAGTGTATTAAAATTCTGGACCGTTATCCAGATATTTTCCAAAAAACCACGAATATGCCCATTTTATTAGTGAAGCATTAAAAAATGTAGTCAACCATGGAAAAATAACAATGTTTACTTAACAAATAATTTGGACATTTATCTTAAAAGGTGTTCAAAATGTCTTCCATTTTGTTTAAGGCATTTATCTATTCTTGCATCTTGGAGTATTGCGGGTGTAATTGTTGTAAACGCATTTATTATTCTTTGTCGTATGTTCTGATCAATTGGCCAACGTTCCGTATAAATAAAGTCTCTTACATACCCCCCATAAAAAAGTCGAGTTTGGAAATATCGGGCGACCTTGAAGGCGATTTAACTGGTCCTCCTCTTCCAATCCAACTATTTTCGCGAAAAATACGCTGGAGCTCCATATTGTTGTAACCACATATTTTGTGCCTGCACATATGGTGGTCAATTGAAAAGCAACACAGGTAAATCGTTTGTTAAAAATTCGAAATAAAATTGACCGGTAAGGTGATCGTTAAAAAAGTAAGGGCCTACTACATGTACTCCAACAATTCCTGCTCAAACACTTACTGACCAACGATGTTGGTAGTCGATTTGTCGTATGATTTTGGATTTTCCTAGCGTATTAGTGAAAATTATGTTTGTTGACGAATCCATTGTTGTAAAATGTGGCCTCATCACAAAATAAGACGTTCATAAAAAATAATGGATTTTCTTGAAGGCGGAATCGCTCAACTCAACTCTATACTGAAAGTTATTTTCACTCAGAGCCTGGTACAGTTAAATGTGGTATGCATGAAAATGATTTTTCTCTGAACTGATCTACCTTACTAACGAAATAGGAATATTTGTGGTTTTTGGTAAATATCTCGATAACGGTCCACAGTTTTAATGCACTTGTAATACAAAAATATTTGTATTTAAATTCTGCATTAGGTAGTGAAATAATATACGGGGTGATTCATTTGAAAATCTTCAGAAAAACTGGTTTCAACGTTGTCAGTTTTGGAACCAAATTTTGGACACCCTGTATAAAATAAGAAAAAACTATTTAATTTCAAGGTATCGTTAGACTTTTTGTATTAAAGTTCACACTATGTAGCTCGGACAAAACAGATCTAAAACCGTTTTTTTTTAATAATTCTTTTCCAGGCGCGCAAAACGATTTATTATTGTTTTTCATTTATTGCCCGCAAACTAAGCAAATTAAATAAAATTTTGGGGAGGAAGAAAGAACTAAAATATGCAAAAAATACAGGGTGTACCATTAAGAAAATCCATTTTATGTTGTCATACTTTTTGGACCACCCAGTATATGTGGTGGATGTCTGACGCACTATTGCAGGACCCTGTATAACGACTATTTTTGTATGTAGGTTCGTTTAATCTACATGTGTTGATGTTATAGAATACATTATTTTATAATATTTCAGAAATGGGAGAACATTAATAAAGACCACGGAATGTACATACTCAGTTTTTATTACTACGGATATATTTTATCCCACTTACTGGCGATTCCAATACTGAATGAATGCAACGAAAAATTAATTTTTGGAGTATCTGTGTTAATTCCTTCCCTTTTGACTGGCGGGTTACCGTTAGTTGTTAAAAAATTTTCCGCGCGTTGGAACATACTCTGTGGTTTAAGATTTACCGCAGGCCTTTTTCACGTAGGTACTTATTTAATGAGGAATCAAAACTTGATTATGGTTTGTGTATAATAGGGGCCATTACTTACTTCCGCCGTTAATATACTTAGAAATTCAGTACCCCACCACCAAGGTGCAAGCACTGCGACTTTTTTATTTGTGCTACCTCATTTTGCTAACGTCTTAACCTACGCTGGATCTTTGGGAATATTCCTCATCAATCAAAATGTGGAAATATCATTTTACGTTTGGGGAGGTATAAGTCTTGGATGTTTTGTATTGTATACGTTCGCATGCTGTCAGCCAAGGTGCTCCAAGAAGGCAGGTCTAGTACAATGTATTCTTTCCACAAATAAAAATAAATGTTTGACACGATTTTATTTTAGATCACCTACCAGTGCCAACGACGTCAATCTTAAAGATTACGTGCAATATGGTTACCATGTCCATGGCTTTAGGATGGGCTGGTCACTCATGCATTTATTTTTTTTACACCGTAAATTTCCCTACATTTACTAGGAACGTACTTCAAACTAACTTTAAACGCAATTCACTTATGAACATTATTCTACATTTTGGTCTAGTTGTTCATGGTTGCATTTGGAGGTTGCTGGCAACCAAAATAGACATGACCAAAGCAATGGCAAGAAGGTGTCTTACATGTATGGGTATGTAAATTTTCATTTACTTAAAAACATTTAAAGCAGTAAACGATATCAAAAGGATAGAATGTTTATTAGGTTATACCATACATAAAATAAGTATGGACAGTTTAATGTGGAGCCTTTGTAGTGCGTGTACTTAATTTACATGAGTTTATATGAGTTCTCGCGCCTTTTCAATTGTTATGTAAAAGATAGCAATGTAATCTTTTGAAAGAAGAAAAAAATAAACATCGTATTGTATCTGAATAACACAAAAAACAAGTCTTACGTAGAAACTTATGTTTTGTTGTCTTTGTACCTAATAATCAGACCAATGGCAATTTACACTTTATACACGAGCTATGTAATAACTACAGTTGAGATGAAACTAAAATTAAAATTTTACTAAAACGTTGAATAACTATAACCGTGCCTTGAAGAATAATGGCACAAAAATTCTAAATGTATGGTTATTGCCCTACAATCATATATATATATATATATATATATATATATATATATATATATATATATATATATATATAGTTCAGTTCGAGTTACCAGGAGCAGAACACGAAGACTTGAAAATGTCAGATGAGATTATGCCGAAACGTCGTCATTTCAACATCGGTTCTTTTAAGAACCATGGAGGAGAATCTACGCGAGACCAAGCCCAACATCAACTTCATATATATATATATATATATATATATATATATATATATATATATAGCGTGTGCAGGATAAAATGTTCAGCATGGGGATCTCATTTACCCTTCTTAAGACTAGTAAATTATTATGGCACTTTTCAAGAGTAATCAAAATATGAACTGTAGATCTTGGTACACCAGTAATATTTCAATTTGTTGAGTTGACGTTGATAGATTTTCTACAACTGTCAACAAAACCGCATTTCCATTTTGAAGACTATGTCCTTCTTTGCACTTTCGGACAGGTTTCTTGAAGCATCCGTCGAGCTTTAAATTATCACATAGCCTTCTGAAAACCATGTCACAAGGCTGCCATCTTTCTGGGTATTTGTTGAGGTACATTCGGCCAGCTTCTACAGAATTTTTTTGCTATAAAAAGTAATATGACATTATGTCAAACTTTTCACTATTACTTATTGTTTCCATCAAAAACTTTCAGCACGAACACCAAGAGCACTTGTGATAGATAGAGTGAATGAAGTGTTATTTCTAGATATGTCATGTCACACCTAGCTACGAAATTTTAATTGTAAAGCTAACTATTCAGAATTAAAGAAATGCCATATAACAAAATGAAACGACTTAAAGACACATGTGTGATAGATTGTTGAAAAGAGGAAGGAAAATTCTATCAGCATTTAATACTACGACTGCCACGATCCATAATAATTTGGTTGATGTTATTTTCAAGAAAACTTGATGTACAGTCAGCGCCGTAGAAATCGGAACACGTAATGTGTTGTTTTGTAATTTATGATTTATTGTTGGAAAATTCTAAAATTATACTGGTTTTGATATTAATATTCAATAGCATAAAATTGACCAGCAATTTATTTAACAAACAATTATATATAATACAACAAAAATAACTAATACTTTGTCATTGCACCATTATTAACAATTATTGCCTCTAAACGTCTTGGCATGGAATTAATAAAAGCTAAAAGAACATTTTGATCTAAGTTTTTCCAGTGCTCTATAGTACAGTCACGCAGTTCATCATAACTTCTGGGAAGAAAGTTGCGTCTACACATATTCTTAACCATCAAGCCCCACACATTTTCAATGGGGTTTAAATCTGGGCTCCTAGAAGGCCATCGTAAAACTGTCACGTTGTTGTTTTCAATCCAATTCCGAACCACATTTGAAGTGTGGATCGGAGGTTATCATGCTGGAACGTGAACTCTTGAAGAATTTGTTGAACTGTCGGTAACAATATGTTCTCTAAAATGTTAACATAAACGGGTCCAGTTAACCTTTCTGCAATATCGCAACAGATTCCAGGACCTTGAGAATTTATCCAGGCCCACATGTTGACACCGAAATGACCACTTCTTCTTACTTCATGGATGTATCGTTCGTCATATCGTGCATTAACTGGCCGATAAACTCTCACACGACCACTGTGGCATGATTGAAATAATTTTTCGTCTGAGAAAATAAAAATAACGTTGTTCCAAAATCCAGCATCCCTGTTAATGTATTCGTTTGCAAAGGCCAGTCTCTCTTGCTTACTTTGTTCAGTTAAGAATGATTTATTTGCCACTGAACAATTTTTTAGCCCACTTGCCTTTAAACGCTTCCAGGAAAATTTGTCTCTTCTACTGCAGTACTTGCAAATTCGAATGGGTTTTCCCTTATGAAATTTACCAGAGCTTGATCTTGCTCCACATTAGATACACTTTTGCGTCCCGTTCCAGGTGTTCTTGACAATGCATGTTCTCGTGTCCACTTCTGCCTTATTCTGTCTACTGTGCTTTTTCCAACGTTAAACTGACCCGCAAGTTGTCGTGTAGACCATCCGTCTTCCAGTCGTTGACGTATTCTTGCTCTAGTAACTTCATTAATATGAGCTGCCGTAATAATTTTGACAAACGTAAAATTCTAACAATCACACTCAAAACCATAGGAACTACAAATGTCTGGTTAAGTCTGGTTTACCCAATACAAAAAAAATGCATGAGAATTTATTACAGTACTTGTCCAGATTTCTACGGCGCCGACCGTACATATATTGTAGTATCATATTTTGATTCCTCTTGAAAAAGTGCCTTAATAATGTATTACTGTTAAGACCGTATTTCTCCTATTAGCTGAGTAATTAAATAAATACTAAAATCGACAATTTCAGTTTTTTGTTAATATGAAGTAAGCCATGACCAGTACATCAAATGTCTTTATACTATTAAATTAGGTCCAGAATAAGGCAACTTTTTTGTAATTTGACTTCAATTAAGTGAGATCCCCATGCTGAACATTTTTTTATCCTAGACGCGCCATATATATATATATATATATATATATATATATATATATATATATATATATATATATACAGGGTGAGTCAGTTTTTTGTAGACAAACTTTAACAGGAGATAGAACACATGTTTCTAAACAGAAAAGTTCCTCTAAACATATATCGTAGAAGGCTTCGTTTTCGAGATACAGGGTGTTGAATATAATTTTTTTTTCTCAAATTTTCATTATAACTCATAAACGAATGCTTACATTTTTTTCATGTTGGGGGGATAATGTCTATTAATTAAGGGGCATAAAACAAGCGATAAGAATGTTCACAAACTTGCACAGTGGCGGAATGGAGGGAGTGCTCAACCCCTTTCATAAACAGAACTTCTACGCCAATGACTATTTTTTAAAAAAGCTGTTATTTTCATTATCTACATACAATTTAACAAAAATAATCTACCTTCTTCTGTTTCGAAATTCCTGTGCGTTTCCGAGTTATTTTGATTTTTAGTGTTTGATGTGGTACTAAGTTAAGTAATGTGCTTTATGTGAATAATTGAATATAAAGTTTAAAAAAAAAAGAGCCATTTTAGTACCTAACGATCGTTTCTTTAAAATTTCAAATACATTTTCATTTATAAATAGGTAGGTTATCGGTTTTTTTTAGTATCCATTGTTATTATCCTCGTATAAAAAGAAATGCATAATTATTATTGTTATGCGGTCAATACTTTCTGTATAATTATGTATGTATCAATTTCGCCATAAACATGTATGTAGTTTTTAAGTGAGATTATAATAAGTTATAGACCGCTGCTCACTTGCTCTCATTAAAGAGACGCCACTGTATCAAGCCATACTCAAATACAAGACTTTTGTAAATTGAAATCTGTTTAGTACACTAATTTTAACAATCCTTATTTATTATTGTAACAATACTTAATTAATAATTGTGAAATTAATAAGAATTCTTAGCAATAACAATTTATAAATAAATAACAATAACACTAGTATAATAAAATTAGACACTTTGTTCAAAATGTAAACCGTTCTTTTCAATACACATTTCACAGCGACGTACAATAGAACGTCTTAAGTTAACTAAATGATGCACCCTTATTTCATTGCAGCAAAATATGATACTCCTTGGAAAACAAGTAAGTATTAAATTTTATATTTTGAAACGACAGTTTGACTTTTTACAAACACTTGCTTCATCTTGAATAAATTCACTGTTATTAATTATTGTTTTTAAGTTCAAAAAGTTATTTCATTTGATTTTCCAGCTTTTAATTAGTGTAACATGCCGTTTACATTTACAAATAGCGAACAAGCCGACATTCATTTTATTTATGGGTTCGCAAATGGGAATTCAAGGTACGCAGCTAGGGAGTATCGGAGAAGATTTCCAAATAGACGACAACCTCATCATTCCGTTTTTGTGTGTATCCATCGTCGATTTGTTAACCAGGGTTTGAAAAATGTACATGGGGGCCGACAGAACAACCGTGGACGAGATAGAATTGGAGAGGGTATATTGCGTGAATTTAATAGGAACCCCACGACATGTACCCGACGTACTGCTGTTGCTCTTGGTATTTCCCAAAGTAAAGTTTCCCGGGTTCTAAAACGGGATCACAGACGCCGATATCATTTTCAACCTGTTCATGGTTTATGTCCAGGTGACGCCGAACGAAGACTTAATTATTGTAGGTGGGTTCTTAACTCCATTCAAAATAATAGAGATTTCTTATCCAACATACTGTGGACTAATGAATCCTGTTTTACTCGTCGTGGTATCGTAGACTTTCACAATCTGCATATATGGGCACATGAAAACCCACATGCCATTCGACCAAGAAGTTTTCAACATGACTTTGGTACAAATGTCTGGATTGGAATTTACGGCAACCACGTGTTTGGACCTTATTTCTTGCCACAACGTGTAAATTCAGAAAATTTCCTACAATTTTTAGAAAAAGAACATGTTAATATGTGGGAAGACATTCCTTGGTTTCAGCCAGCCCAGTCCGGCCCATTATGGCAGAAATGTAAGAAATTGGCTAAACAATAACTACCTAACCGGGGAGGTGGATAGGTCGTGGAAATCCAGTGGCGTGGCCTCCTAGATCCCCCGATTTAACGCCACTTGACTTTTTGTATGGGGATTCATGAAGGAAAAAGTGTATACCACTCCGGTTAATACACTTGAAGAACTTGACAATCGCATCAGAGATGCTTGCAATGAAATAAGGGTGCACCATTTAATTAACTTAAGACGTTCTGTTGTACGTCGCTGTGAAATGTGTATTGAAAAGAACGGTTTACATTTTGAACAAAGTGTCTAATTTTATTATACTAGTGTTACTGTTATTTATTTATAAATCGTTATTGCTAAGAATTCTTATTAATTTCACAATTATTAATCAAGTATTGTTACAATAATAAATAAGGATTGTTAAAATTAGTGTACTAAACAGATTTCAATTTACAAAAGTCTTGTATTTGAGTATGGTTTGATACAGTGGCGGCTCTTTAATGAGAGCAAGTGAGCAGCGGTCTATAACTTAGAATCTCACTTAAAAACTACATACATGTTTATGGCGAAATTGATACATACATAATTATACAGAAACTATTGACCGCATAACAATAATAATTATGCATTTCTTTTTATACGAGGATAATAACAATGGATACTAAAAAAAACCGATAACCTACCTATTTATAAATGAAAATGTATTTGAAATTTTAAAGAAGCGATCGTTAGGTACTAAAATGGCTCTAAATGTTTTATTATAACTTTTTTATTAAAAAGTTTATATTCAATTATTCACATAATAGATATTTATGTATTAAGGGCATAATCTACAATTATGCATGCACCAAATATTAAAAAGATTCAGTATTTTCGGCAAGTTTTTAAATCCAAATGCAGTGAAATAAAGTCGACAGTAGGCTAATTTGTTGTTACTAAGATACTGTGATATTGCTATTATATATCATGTCATGTGTTTGCTGTCAATCATGCTGCTTAGCATCAATGACATTTCCGTGCTATAAAGACCACATTACGCCCGCATTTGGAGGCGTATAAAGAACATTATGGTGGCAAAATAAAATAAATATTATTATTGTTAAATTAATAAAGGTTGTATAGTAAGGTTGTTGTTTCAATAATTCTTTCAACTTACGTGAAATATCATGACATGGGTCAGCTGTCAATCATGCTGCTTAGCAACAATGACATTTCCGTGCTATAAAGACCACATTACGCCCGCATTTGGAGGCGTATAAAGAACATTATGGTGGCAAAATAAAATAAAGCACATTACTTAACTTAGTACCACATCAAACACTAAAAATCAAAATAACTCGGAAACGCACAGGAATTTCGAAACAGAAGAAGGTATATTACTTTTGTTAAACTGTATGTAGATGAAAATAACAGTTTTTTCAAAAAATAGTCATTGGCGTAGAAGTTCTGTTTATGAAAGGGGTTGAGCACCCCCTTCACTCCGTCACTGTGCAAGTTTGTGAACATTATTATCGCTTGTTTTATGCCCCTTAATTAATAGACATTATCCCACCAACATGAAAAAAATGTCAGCATTCGTTTATGAGTTATAATGAAAATTTGAGAAAAAAAAATTATATTCAACACCCTGTATCTCGGAAACGAAGCCTTCTACGACATATGTTTATAGGAACTTTTCTTTTTAGAAACATGCGTTCTATCTCCTGTTAAAGTTTGTCTACAAAAAACTGACTCACCCTGTATATATATATATATATATATATATATATATATATATATCTGTGTGTGTGTGTGTGTGTGTGTGTGTGTGTGTGTGTGTGTGTGTGTGAGTGTGCTTATTTTTCGGTTTCCGCGAGTGTTGTATGTATCCATAAACTCGTTCCGAGTGTTCTCGCGTTCTTTCTCCTCCATATTCCATTTTGGTAAAGTGACGACGTTTCGATAAAATCGCATCTACCATTTTCAAGTCACTTTTCTTCTGCTTCTCGTGATCCGAATCACGTTATTTAGGCGAAATAAATTATTGCACAAAGATTTTATTGGTAGGTATAGAAATCTCAATTGTCAGGACAAGATCTGCGGGTCGACTAGTACTATATATAATACGTAGTCTTAATTCAGGTATTAAATTGTTAATCTTTTGTTTCAGAAAACCTGCAATTGACACAGTTTAAATAATATTTCATTAAAATGTAAACTTTCACCATTAACACTCATAATAAAATACTTATCTTTTTTGGGATTTTTTAATGGTGTACTTTAAATTATACAATCTAAACGTTTCGATAACACTTACAGTTATCTTTGTCAAATTTGACAAAATTGTTTACTACATCTTTAACAATTTTTAACAAACATTACTACTGACGAAGTAAGTGTTATCGAAACGTTTAGATTGTATAATTTAAAGTACACCATTAAAAAATCCCAAAAAATATAAGTATTTTAATATTTCATTAAGGTTGTGTGTTCATTCCCATTATTGATAGTTATTTATGTAACAAGCGCACGCGACGTGCGTTTGTCCAAAGAGGCCACGTCGAGTACAATGAACAACTTTTGCACGAGTACATACAATATTTTTCTTATGTTCATTAAAAAAATTGTTTTACTAAGTGGCTATAGGTGTCGGTAAATAAAAGTCTTCATTCATATTTTTTCATACCGTAAGTGAGAGGAAAACAGGAACTAGAGAGATCATTCCAGAGTTTAGAAGCCGTGAAGAAGAACGTGGATTGCGACAAGTTGAGATTGTTACTGCATATTGATAATGTGAATTATTGAACTGAGTATTCCTAGCAAGGGTGGCTTAGGAGGGTATCAATAATGCAATTCAGAGGCGCAATAGCCACTGTAATACCGATAATACGAAGAAAGAACTGACACAGTTCCTTTATACCCAAGGGACTGTATGTCATAAGTTAAGGGCGGGTCATTTACAACCCCAATCGCTCTTTTTTAAATACGATCAACGATATCGAGAGCGTATTGGGGAGCACCAACCCAGAGGTGAGAATTATATTCAAGATGAGGTTGAATTTAGACCTTATACAGCAGAAAGAGGTATTGGGAGGTAAACTACTGCTTAGATCTGTATAAAAAGCCGATTTTATGAGCAGCTGCTTTAGTAGCTAACAGAAGATGGTCAACTCATGATAGATTTGAAGATACAGTTATTCCCAACATAGTAGTATATTCTGAAAATTTAAAATCTGGGCCTGTAATGCTTCCAACAAAAAAGATCGATCTTATTTGGTGAACACAAGGCACCACTGGGTTTTATTAGCATTAAATTTAACTAGATTATTACTTCACTATTCAAGGATACGTTTATTGACTTTGTTAATCGAAATTACCATTTAAGCTTGATGGTCTTAATTTGAGATAGAAGGTGGATTACCATTATAAGTAGACTGATATGAACTACAATGAAGAGTGCTGTAGTCAGCAAATAAATGGACCGTGTTAGTGGTTAAAGAAATAAGGTTACTTACCTATATATGGCACAAACACTGTAGGCGCTGTAATTGATCCCCGTGGTACACATGCGTTAATGCCAACTTCTTTTGAAAGGAAGGCATTAACTACGACACGTATTCGTCGATTGTCAAGGAAACTAGAAACCCAATTAATCAGCGTCCCATTTAACCCAAACCAGGTGAGTTTGGAAAGTGAACACTTATACGAAACTTGGTCAAATTCTTTTGAGATTGCTAATGCGACTACAACTCTTTTACTTGGTTGCTCTAGTGTATTGTTCCAACGTATTGTTTCAAACTTGGGTAACATATGAAAGCAGATCACCTGTTAAACTATTCTGCCTACAACCATATTGGTGGTCACTAAGGAGTTTGTTAGTTTGAACGAAAGAGAGCAGTTGAACATTTGCTAACTTACATGATGAAGGAAATTCCCCAGAAGACGTAGAGATCGAATAGAGCTTAGATAGGACTGGTAGTACTTTGGGGGATAATTTCTTTAAGACAGTAGCTAAGGTACCGTTGGGACAGTCGCCTTATTGAGATCAAGCCTACTGATGATCGATTCTGTTTCAGAAAATGAATTGATTTTGTAGTGTATGGGGAAGAGGTAACTAGGGGCACATCTTTTCCAGAATCATTAAGACACGAGTTTGATGCAAATAAATCCACAAACAGATTGGCTTTGGCTGCAGAATCAGAAAACACAGATCGTTCAAATGATGTTATGGGGAAAATTAAGATGTACCAAAGTTTTTACTGATGGCTTTAGTTAAACACCAAAATTTACGACTGTCTGAAAGCAGATGTAGTTAGTTCATTGCATTTTCGTTGTTCAAACAACTTTTTAGCTCTAGTGATATAAGTTTTAGAGGTATTACTAGTCTCGATCATTTTATTAGATTTCCGTTTAGTATAAATTGTATTTTCAAATATATTGCATCAGCACAAGCCTTATTGAACCAGGGTTAGGAACGAGAATGGACCTATACGATTTTGTTGTTTAGGAATGTATAACTCCGTACCCATCAGGATTACTTCAGATACTGAAAGAGCAATATGCGAAGATTATGTAGACTTAAAACAATATTCACGCCATGAAATGTTGCAAAGAAATCCCGTAAATCACTCCATTTACTTAAAATCACCACAAAGTTTTATCAATGCTGCAAACAGGGAAATTAGGGACAATAGAAGTTATTTCTATTAGACAATGATTGGATAGACCTAGAAGGGAAAGAACTGAAGTTTTATAAGCAAGTAGGTTTGATGTAACAAAGAGATCTAGAAGATGTAGAGTATGGTTACAGTTATCAGGGATTCTTGTTGGTTGAGAAATCATTTGCGTGAGCTCATATGAAGTAGCAAATATTTTTGTAGATGAATGTTGGAGACAATTACAGTTATGAATATTGAAATTTCCTAAAATGAAGATACCGCAAGATGGAAACTTAGACAGAAGGTCAACTTTCATATTGGCAAAATTGAAAATCCGGTGAATCTGAGCTTTCAGAGGAGCCTTGAGTTTCAGATAGAAACAAATTCTCAGGTTGTAGTTGTTCAATATGTTGGTGAACAGCACTCAGATTAGATCCGATACAGCGGATGTTGCAATAATGGATCAGAAAGTGAGTACTTTCGATGACCGAAGTTGCTTGTGTCCTGCCTTTCCGGACATCCGATCGGGGTAGGATTTTACACCCGGCATTTATTACCCTAGAAACTACAGCCATGTTTTTTTATTTTTAATTTTGAACTTTCAATCCGATAGAAATACAGTGTGGGCGAGAGGAAGAATAGGATGAAAATATATTAAGGATAAGGGAAAAGGGTGACCGGCAGCCCATTCCGAGTTGAGAAATCGGAGACCCAATATTAAGGAGCCCATGGTAAGGGAGGCGGTACCTCCCCGACTGGCATGGCGTGTATATTCCTCCCACCTTGTAAACTGAATTTTACTTAAACTAATAAATCAGAATAAATAGTAATGAGAAAAAACGTGTTTGTTACCTGTATATAATTTCCGGCAAAAAAAAAGTAAAAATTTAGCGATAGCGTGCGTATGAAACAAACTTCGTACACTAGACCTTAACAAGCGTATTTTCTTTAGAAAAGCTTTAAATCAAATGAAAAATTTGTTCGATTGCAATTTTACTATAATGGCTTAATAATTTTGCAATGGTTTAATAACGTTTTACCTATCTAAACTTTTTGAGTATAGTAATGTAAAATTCTAATTAAAACGAAAAATCTACTGGAGGTACTTTTCCTACCTTGTGATACTTAATCACAGTTAGGCATGGCGTTTGAACAGTAGTATAAACCCACACTTTTCACATTTCCATGTTCAATATGTAAATCCACAAGGCTTGTCTGTCAGTCTATTGATGTTTTATTACCTGTACAAGAAAAGTGCAAGTTATATATTAATATGATTTTAATGTAATTTTTTCATAATAATAAGGTGGTATTGGAAACAAACTTACATCGATAAACGATCACCCCATTTTTCAACAATTTTTCGCAGGATAATTATGCAACCTGTTTGTTAATACGTTTATTTCAAAAACAGGTTACATTTAAAAACAAAGCGGATTCCATGGCTGTAAACGTCTGAACCAACGATCGTCGAGCATTTCGAATAGCTCCGTTGTTGCTTCCCCAGTACAACGAGCCGGTGTCCCATCCAGCTGAAACCAACAAGTACGATATTCTTGAATGGCATATTATCCAAAAAAATCGTTCACCACTGACCTTTGAATTTAACGGTTAATCGTAAATGAGAAATCTTATTCGGTTATCTTTTAAAAATCAAAAAAGCACTAAAACTAAATCTTTCCTGATATCCCATTTCCTTGACAACATTAGGAGTTTGGTCCGCCCAGAAATGCTCGTTTATTGTATTAAAAATGCCTTCCCTGGCAAATTTAGCTTCGCCTGTCGAAATTATTTTCTTCAAAAAAGTTATAATCTTCTTGGATGCTGATCAGAAGTGTGTTCTATTTAGATGATCTTCTGGTTTCAGGACATGAACTTCTTTAACCTGTATAGGTGCATCTCATATTTATCTAGCACCCTTTGAACAGAAGCATGGGTTAAGCCTAAATCCTCTCCTGCACGTCTTATGAAACAGGCTTCGGTAAATGTCGTTGTGCTTTCAGTTTCGACCCATCGCTAATAAAATTATTTTGTAATCGTACAAACCTTTTCTCGTTCATTGGTTGTAAATCAGGGTACATTTCATTGAACTTCCTGCATGTTCTTGCTATAATTTGGTCACAGGTCCATAAAGAATATACAATTTCATCAAAACTTTATTTGAATATCTATTTCCCCCCCATTATTAATCTTTTCAATTCACTATTATTGATAAACAACCGAACGTTCTATTAATTATGCACTAATTGTCAAATTTTTATAATTACATGTGCCACCTTGATCTTTCATAGCTATTCACATGAAATGTGCTAAAATAATAAGATTTTTACGGAATGTTGCTTTTATTTTTTATTTATTTAAAGGGTACTTCAATTTTCTTTCGAGAAATCTCAGCTTTTCATGAATCCAAATACCACACTAATAAAACATTTAAATGGAGCTATGTTTTGAACATAAAATATGGAAGTTGACTAATTTCTCGAAAACCAATGAAAATAGGTATCGTGAAGTGTCACACAAAAATAATAGAAAAACAACGGCGGATCAATAATATACAGGGTGTTCCATTTATTATATCAATGGTGTGGAAGCGACAACGTCGCATTGTTCGAAATGTTTTGTATGGATAGATCAGAGCCAAATGCCCAGGTAAACGTCTAACCTACCATCGACCGTGAGTCATCCAGTATATTTACACCTAAATAAAATGATTCTCTTGGACTTCACGGTCACTAAACGGTAAACTCTATTACTCTGTTGGGAATGACTGGATCTTCAAATCTATCATGGGTTGACCATCTTCTGTCAACTACAAAAACAGCTGCTCATAAAATAGGATTTTTGTACAGATCTAAGCAGTACTTTACCTCCCGACACCTCTTTCTGTGTAAGACCCAATCGACTTCATCTAGAATATAATTCTCACCTCTGGGTTGATGCTCCCCAATTTGCTCTCAATATCGTTGATCGTATTCAAAAGACAGCGATTAGGCTTATAAATGACCCGTCCTTAACTTCTCACATACAGTCCCTTGAGCATAGAAGAATCGTTTCAGTTCTTTCTTTGTATTATGGGTATTACAATGGCTATTGCGCTGCTGAATTACATTCTTTGATACCATCTTGGGCTACCTTTGCTAGGAATACTCGGTTCGCCCATTCACATCATCAATATGCAGTACAAATCTCCACTTGTCGTACCAAACGGGCGCAATCCACATTCTTCTACACGGCTTCTCAACTCTGGATTTATCTACTTAGTTCCTGTTTTCCTCTCACTTATGATGTGAAAAAATTTAAGGTAGCTGTTTATAGGCATCTCTTGGCAATTCAATGTTCCTCTATCCATCATCCTAAGTGTTCCTGAGTGCTTTAGCCTGTTCAGGTCCACAATTATTAACAAAAAATAAAGATAAATTACTGGCAAGTTTCCCTAAGCACAACATAATTTAATAGAATAAAGCTATTTCGTTCAAAAATAATGCAGCAGTAAAAAAAAGAACATGAAAAACCTGAATCTACCAGTCCAAATGTCTCTAAATTTTTCCAGTTTTCTAGTACAGGTACTATTCCAGTTATCGGGAAAATAAATGGTTGGTATAGAAAACGTTTAACAATTCTGCAACTTATCTTGTTACCTACAATACAAAACAAAACTAATTCCAGATAAATTGCAGGTAATTTGGTACCATGCATTTTTATTGGTGCCGCATTCTATGCTATTGAGCGTTCAGATTCAAAATGTAGTGAAACGACGATTGGAGGATTATTTTTGCTAAGCGCATTTTTTATTATTCCAACATATATTGCACTTAAGCAAAGGATATTAATAGCATCCACACATTATCCGCAACAATTAAGCACTGTTATGAATGTGTTAGGATTGGTATGGTACTGTATTTTCGATTTAGTAATACACCTTTGCATTGACAAAACAACTGTAAGTATCTTTTGTTTAGAATAATTTATTTCGTTTTCTATTCTTTCATATAAATATTTTTTAGACTAAGGTCGAAGAGTGGAAAATTGTATTTATAATATTGACTTCAACAACGGCCTTAAGTACAATTATACATATAATTTATAATTTTAACACAAGAGGAAATTATGATATAGAATGATTTAAATAAAAAACGTACTAAAAAACTATTGTTTATTAAAAATTATTATTAATTTTATAAAATATATAAATATAAAATTAATCATAATTTTTAATTACATATTTATTTTTGAACTTATTCGTTCATAACAAAACTTACAATCATTTATTATTTATTAGTTTAATGTGTGTACACAGATTGTCGGTCCAAACCAAACTATAGAAATGGTGACCGTGTTTACAGCTATAGGTTACATTTTTGAGTTATTTATTATGAACGAAAAAATCAGACGCTAACAATTATTTATTGTATAAGGGTATTTTCCAGTTGCAAGTGAGGCTTGCAGTGAACTTTTACCAGTACAAAAATTGTTTGGAAAAAAAATTTATTTAACTTAAATATAATTAATTGTATTTATTGTGGGATGTTTCAACTCTTGGGCGGAATACGGATGACAGCCTATCAGTACCGAGGGATTGATACGCCTAAAAGTGCCTCGGGCGCCACCTAAATATATACCACAGTCCAAATCGTCTTAGGGGCCATAATGATCCTTGTATAATTTCCAAGCTGAATAACTTCACGGTTTGAACGGCGGTTGAAGATGTTACTAAAACAAAATTATTTCGGGCGGAAGGCCGGTTAGGGAGTTAGACAAAGGTCATAATTTTCCCCTTTACGAACACGAGTGCTTTACAAATGATTAATGATGACTAATGAATGATGTCTAGTAAATACAAGCTCTCTTTAGTTCAATTATGCATATGGGGCCAAAACCTAAACGGACGGCTTTTCAGTAGTCATCCATTTTCACTACAATTATTAATTTAAATTACTCTCAAAATTACTTTTTGAGCAAGTATCCACTAAATCGAAGTTAATTAAGTTATTAACACTACTATTTTACCTCATAATTTACACAATCAGTGGTGGTCCGTTTTCACGTTTATTGATTGAAGAGGGGTAAGTCGCCACTTTCTGAAATGAACACGAATATTAATCTAAGAGTCTCACTGGTGACGATTGATACACGGAATATAGGGAGTTCCTCTTGAAAATCTGATTACTACAGGTCTAAGGACAGTTTTAAGCTTGAGTACGTATTTCTGATATGGGGAGGTTTCCCCGAAAACGGCCTCCAAAGTAGCCACCCGGCCATTATGTAACTTTTTCAAAAATTGTTTATATCACGAAAACTATTTATTTTAGCATATAACTGTGCGACAAAATACGTTCAGAATTCATGTGTACTTAGATTAACAATAGTTATGTATAATTATGCAAACAATTTATAGATCAGAAGAAAGGGTTTCGAAAAGGCTAGTTAGCTTACTTTAAATTTTATTAGCTCATTATTAGAAATAAAAATAATATTTTTATGGCTAGATACATTTGTGTTCTCAGCGATGCAATATTACTTGTGGGTACTCCACACACAACAAGAAGAGGAAGGCGATTTGGAACGCAAGCATCTGATTGTCCTGTTTGTCAGTCAACTACCACGTACACTACACTTGCAGGGCAAAAGCAATACAAACGGTTCAGGGAAACAGAGAAGTCAAAAAAGCAAAGAAAAGGAAAAATTTATAGATGTAAAACTGGAAACATCACAAGCATAGGAGAACGGTTGGTACTTCACGGAATCGTGGATACTCAATTGACAAACTTTTAACGTTTGAAGTGACAACTGAATTATACAGAATTTAATTGTATTTAACTGAAGATAGTAATCTATTAAAAGTAAATAAATCAAACTTGATGAAAGTAATTGAAATCAACTTGGAAATCACACTACAATGTCATCCAAACATATTCTGCATGGTTTTTGATTTAATGCTTCATTCCCGCTCAATATCTGTTGCAAAATACAGTACCAACGGTTCTGTAGAACATAGTTCATGCAACACAGACAGATTTCTAAGTTCAGTACTGTATTTGAGTGCTGAAGATGGAGGACAAGACAGAGTGGATGCAGGTAATATATATATATATATATATATATATATATATATATATATATATATATATATATATATATATATATATATATATATATATATATATATATATATATATATATATATATATATACATACTATACTGCAGTACGCGCGCTTTGCTGCGCTCAACCGTAAAACACATTCTTCTTCTCCCCCTCCCTTTTTCTAAAAAAAATCTTTGAATTTGCAATAAAAAATATTGACCGTACGTGGAACTTGAAACAGGGTGGACTCCTGAAATGTTTACAGAACAACTCCCTCCAGATTTTCTTCACTGCAAGACCTGTGCAAAACCAAACACCTGTATATATAGGAAGCATGTGATAGCATGTTCCGGATTGTGAATTCCTTTTCATTAGTTATAGTTTGATGTTCTGTTCTGTATATTACATTTTTAGCATATGTAAAAATATGTTCTGATCAATTTTTGTTCTTTCAACATTTTAAGCTACAACCGAGATGTTTTATTTTGAATTTTGGAGGAATCGAATGATAATATCAGATTTTGAGCCTTGTACCCCAAAAGGGCCCTGTAGGACTCAACTTTAAAAATTCTAATAGGAACCATGCTTTTTATTACATATTTGGATTCAGCCTAAAATGCTATGGCGTTGTCTGAAAAACATAATTTATCAATACCGTCATAATATCTAACCGAATGTTGCAATCTAAGCCAACTATGATTCATTCCCATTAAGAAAAAATGTTTATATTATTACTCGAAAACCGCACGCCCTAGAAAAATTCTAAGCACGCCACTGAATTCGGGACTTCCCAATATATAAGTACCGAAATATATCAGTATAATAATATTAAGCGAGGCATAAGAAAAATTGTAGAAATATAGACGTTTGGCTATATAAGTCGAAAACAAGAGATGCTAAATTTTGGATTTTGCCATGAAATCTAAAGTCAATAAAATAGTACGTGGATGTAAAAACTGCAAACTTCTATCTTTGATAATAACCTTTACAAAAACAGCGAAATCGGGACACACTGTACAATTATTAAACATTGTCTAAACTTCACCTGAACTACGATTTCATTTTTAACGGAAATATTACTATTAGCAGATTTACCCTTGTCTTTTTCCTTTTTTGAATGTTTTGTCTGCGCTGCTCGCTTCATTAGTAAAGCTTCCTCTATATATAAGTTGGTAATTTTCAACGCGTCCAATACCTCTTTTAAATCACTTAAATCTGCTCCAGTATAACCAAAATAGTCGCAGAAGTTCGACGAAAATGCAACAATTCTTGGGATTTTGCCAAAGCTGTGTATTCTGACTACCTACCTTCAGCCTTTCCCATTTGAATATTTAAAGAAAAAGTTGCAACTATCTTTCTGGGCGATATGCAAAATATTTGTGGGTTAATATAACTAGTGATATGCTTATTATCGGTGATAACAAGAGTTAATTGAAAATTGAGCAAGTGCGAAGCACAAGTTCAATTTTCTAAATTCTTTAACAAGTGTTATTATCAATAATAAGCATAGCACGAGTTATCTTTAGGAAGAGAATAAAATTTGTTAATCACATGGGGTCGTTTTAGCCAATGAAACTACATACTTTCCTTAATAATATAATACAGCAAGTGGTAGGAATCTTGCCGCTAATTTTTGTCAGTCAGATCACGAATAGTTGTGATGAAAATCGCCAAGAGCGCTTTAGTATGAGTGGAGATTTTCTAAAGACAACAACTACGAGTGATTCTTGTCAGGGTATTTTGAACACCCTGTATACGTAGTGGGTAATTTTGTTTGTAGTCTTATGCACTTAGTTAGATTCCGTATATACATTTTTTTTTGTCAAGTTATGTTTTATAGTAAATTTGTTTTAACGTGTGTAGCGACCTTTAGGGATGGTAGGTGTGTGGTGAGCTTTAGATTTTTAGTTTGTGAATTATTTTTTTGTAATTTAGGTTGTTTTTCCTTATTATTTCCCGTTTATAGAAGTTTGATTAACGTTTATTTGTATATAGTTGTATATAAGTTTAATTAAGGTTCATTTCGTTTGTTTTCCGTAAAATATAATAGAAAATTAAGTACGTTAAATAAATAGTGTGGAATTATCGGCGTATGATGTCATGTTAGCGACATAAAGACGCTTAAGTATAGTTGTCCAGTTTATTATTAGGTATTTTGGTTTTGATTCATAGAGATTGCATGTGGGCCTTATTGTTCGTACTTTAAGGTAAACATACAGAGGCTGTACAGGATACTTTGGCTGACGTTGGAGTTTTTCAACATTTACTGAGTCCTTACGGACGGAAACGAATTTGTGTATCGGGGTACCTTATTTTCCCCTTCCGTTTTTTTAATTGGTGGAATTAAAGTAGATAAGATTTTTTATGAGTAGTGGGATTCAAAATTCAAAGATGGATTTTTGTGAATAATTTTTGGGATTCTGAAACTGATCGCGCTCTCGTGTACTAGTATTACGGTGCCGCTGGTTACGCTTTAAGGGGTGGTTTAGAACGTTGATATTTTGGGACCTTGTGGTGTTTAACGAACGTACTTTTTTGTGTAGTAAGGGTAGTTTAGCTACTCCTGAAGATTACCTGTGAAAGGGATTTATTAAAATTGTTCATCACCAAAGGATTATACCTAGTGCCGATTTCGGTTTTACGTAAAGTTACCTAGAGGACATCGTCGTGTTGTATAGTGCTTCAGTGACCTCTTTGGTTTATATCGCTTCTGCGGATATTAAAATCATCGTTCTTCCAAGTGCCTCTTATTTACCGTACAAAGCGTGTTTAAAGATAAAGAAACTTTCGCAATATATTAAAAATTATATTTAATTAAATAAAGTTATTAACATTTTGGATTATTAGTGGAAATAAAACCAATTAAAAGCTAAAAGTTATCAAGTAATTGTGAACGCTCAAATTATTATTATTTTAAAAGAAGTTTTGAATTTATGCAGTAACAATTTAACGCGAATCAATCCAAGAATTGTTTGTGTATCATAGAACAATAGTCAACATTTCATTCATCATTTTGCCAGAGCAGGGAGATTTCATTTCCATCCTAGTCGTAACCGACCACCTGGTTATCTTCCACTTACATTGTAACACAGAAGAGGTGTAATTCTAGACCTTTAAGGTAACATAATATTGTTTTTTTTATTGAATATTTCAAGATTTTTTTGTGTTTCGATTTATTTTTTTTTTGTGTTTATGAAAGTTTGAAAGCGGGGGGTCACTTTTTTTGTTAATGTAAGTTGTTGTTTGAAATTGTTTAGCGTAATTAATTATAGTTTTGACGCTCCGCCTTCACATTTTTTTAATTTTAGTATTAAAGGGCAATCGACCCTATTGTAGTGTGGGTATATTATCCACGAATTTTGTATTTAGGTTAAACGATTTAGACTGGCGTAAAAGCAGTATTCTAATCAGACATCCTGTCGCCTTTTTTTGTTTATACGCATCGTATGTTTACTTTTTTTTTTATATTTATCCTTTTATTATTATTTTATTATAGTTTGGTTAGGTTTTACAAATGTGTTTAATTTCTATGGAAACCCTTTTGTGTTACATAAGAGTGTTTTTGCAAATTGCAAATTACCGGCGTTTTAGTTTTTAACGTAACGAAGTTAGTTTTTTTGTTTTATTGAGTAATAGCGTTATTAATATTTAGTATTTTATTTGATTTTTAGTTGAGTATTGATTCAGTTTAGAGTTCATTCTATAGCTTATTTTCTTTTGTTGTCTTGTTTTGATTATTATTTAATGCCTAATTTATTACATTGAGGTGTATTAACGTAACGTTATTGAGTGTTTATCACGCTTTTATTTGACAAGCGCGTAGTGTTTTTTTTGAAGCCCGATTTCAGGTAGTTTGCTGAGTTGCCGTCCAGCACACCTGGGATTGATTGCGGATAGGTAAGCGTATGTTTTTTGTATGTTTAGACACGCTATGTACTCGTAATTTTGGCACGACAACCCTTATTTCGACTACCAAACATTCTGGCGCCCAAACCCTCGATTTTGTCTTCAACCCCTATTGTGACTTACGTAAGATTTACTATTCTGGATGTGCAATTTTTTTTTAACATCTGACCTACACCCATACGCTGGCTAGTCGGGGCAAAAAGGCCCTTTTATCTGTAATCCCGTTCTACCACCCGTTTATACCGTTACATTCTGACCGACAAAAGTTACCAAGAGATTCCTACCACGAGTTGGATTCAGCAAGACAAGCCAAAGAAAATGCAGGAAAATTGAAGGTTTTCTTTAGAAATGCAGTAGTTTATAGTAACTGTGTTATAAATAATTATTATCATTAATACAGTTTATTGTTGAATTTTTTACCTTCATTCTTACCTGCATTATCGCTGTAAGAGCTTGCTCCTTAGTATGGAAAGATTGGCAGTGTAATCAGATCCTAATTGGCTAAAATTCAAAAATTAGATTGTCGGATGGTTGTTAAATTTTGAGTTGGATTTTCGCTGTAACAGACACGTTACTAAAGAAAGTATGCGGTTTCATTGGCTAAAACGACTCCATGTGATTAATGAATTATATTCTATGTACAAATGATCTTAATTACTTCATTTTAATACAAGGTACTTTAGCAAAAAAACTAGAACTCAAATCTTATACCCACCTATGGCATCCAAACTTAATTGGCACAGCCCATCACGATGACATGCGCAGGCAACACCAAATATTAAGGCAACCTAAAAGGAAAACTACATATATATATATATATATATATATATATATATATATATATATATATATATATATATATATATATATATATATATATATATTCTTATTGAGCATGCGTTACTCATTTAGTGTAGACAATCTGGTGTTTCAGTAATAAACGTGTCAATTTCTTTAAGTAATAACACTTTGGACTTCTTGGGTTTGATAATCGTCACTTTGCACTTCAAGGACGCATATAATAATAGACGGTTTCCATTAAAGTTTGACATTTAAATGAGAGTTCTACTCTAGTTGTGTCTCAATTTAGAAGGATGGCCACACAAACGTAAAATATCACCATATATTGGCAATACGTTTTTATTGTTCTAACCTAACTTTTTTTTTAATCGCGCTCTGTTACCTTTGTTTTTTGTGCCTTATTAATTATTCCGTCGTTTTGTATTAATCCTTGTGTTTATATAATCATTATTTCCGTGCTTTTTTTCACATTGTATTACCTACTTCTATCAGCTACCTTTCTATAAAATATCAATAATACATTATTAAGAAACTTTATAAAGAAAAAATTAAATTTTCTTTAAAAAATATGTCTGCACTTTTTCTAATAAAATGAATCGTTATTCAAATATTGAAAAAATTGGAACTAACATTTAAATTGTACCTTAGGAACTTTTTTACCACTAAATTATGCGTCGTATCAAAAAATTGCATAGAACATAAATAATCGATATGTTTAAGGTGTTTGCCTGGGTATTTTTATATCTTTGAAATATGCAACTATTTTAGAAATATTTGATAAAAGCCAAAAACTGACCCTAATAAACCACCCTGTCCGCCGCTGGATTTCTCCCAAAATCTAATCAGCTCTAAACCAAATGAAATCAAGCTTAAATTTTAAGTGCGTAGGTATTTTCGTTTTGGAGTTAGCGTGGGTACTAACATACATCCATACACACATACGCACACGCGCACTCTCACACCCGCACCCACGCACGTACGCACCCATGCACGCCCACGCGCGCACACACGCGCGCACGCGCACACACACACACACACACACATCCATACATCATGGCCGATCTTGACGAAACTTGGCCAAAAGTTGTAAAATGAGTTAAAAAGTCGATTTAGCGACAGTGAAAAGAAGAGTCGATTGCATAACCTTCTATAGGTACCTACATATGTATTTGTAGGTTGGAAGGTAATTAGGTAAAGAATTTTCAAATTTATAAAATTTAATATTACCGTAAAAACGGGTAAAAATTGCACCCCCATATTAGTGTATAAGAAACAATTAATTAAACAATTTAACAAATAATTTTTTTTGAATAACGTGACTTCAGTAATGATTGTCAAATATCAAAGTGAAAATTCTTTAACCGGAAAAAATACCAACTTAACTTTAGAAACCAGTTAGCAACTTAACAACGTGTTTACACTATACTATGAACAAATTTTATTCTTTACAAATTAATAAGTCTATTATATTAAGGTAAATGTTACTTAAATTGTTGATATCCGTTTTGTGATTAGTGGTGTTATATTTCTGGATATAAAACATTTCCATAAATAATCTTTTATGAAAATTGTTTTCGTGTGCTAAAATTTTTTTATTATTAAAATCAAGATAATGGTTACCAAGGGCAGAGTCATTAAGTGTAGTTTTTATGGAATAAAGGTATTGTGCCATACGTTTTTTAATAAATTGTGACGTTTGTCCGACGTAAGACTTAGTACAACTATTACAGTCGATTTTATATATTAGATTTGACTTATCATTAAATGGTATACTAGTTTTAAGTTTGGAATGCAAACTATTGATCGTGTTAAAGTTTTTAAACGTTATATGGTATATTTGGTATATATGGTAGTACAAAATATTTTTTTGGATCATTTTTATCTTTATTTTTATATTTGTCTATTATGAATCCAGTTTATTCGTTTTTTTATATCTTTGTTTATAAACTGTAAAGGAAAATCATTTTCGACTAAAGCATTCCTGACTTAATTGATATTATCTGGTCTAAATTCCGGATGCGATAGGATAACAGCACGGTCAAGTAAAGCATGTATAATATTGATCTTAAATTCAATGTAATTTAAAGAGTTGAAATTAAGGTGTCTTTCCGACCACAAATTTTTAGTATACCAATTGGTGATAATTTTGTTACCCTCATAGATTGATGTGATGTCCAAAAAAAAAGTTTTTGGTTACTTTCGGTTTCAATAGTAAATTGCATTCTTGGATGAAAACTGTTAAAATGTGTAACTAGTAAATCTGTATATCTAGGATCCATTAAAAGAACGCAATCATCGACATATCTTTTGTAAAAATTGATTTTTTATCATTCCAAAAATGATTGTCAAGGATTTTGTTTTCAATATGTTCCATAACTAAATTAGCTACCACTGATGAAATCGGACTGCCCATAGCAGTACCAAAAGTTTGTAAAAGTAATTTTTATATTGAAAATAAGCTGAATTGAGAATTAGCCCTGCAGCTTTAATAAAGTTTGCTTCTGATAATTTTGTAAATTTAGAGATCTCATCCCATTTGTCTTTTATACAGTTGATAGCTAAATCAGCAGGAATATTTGTAAATAAAGATTGGACGTCTAAACTAATAAGTTTGTAATTTTTTGGTACATAATGGTTTTTAACAAACTTATGAAAGGCCCACGTATCTTTAGTAACTTAACTTAACTTAACCTTCACGCCATTCCCTTGCGGGGTAGGCAGAACAATCCTTGCCTCTTATTTATTTCTCATTCACAATCTTTCTTCCTTTCCTTTATCATAGATTCTACTACATTCTGCCCTAACCTCACCCACATATATTTGTTTCGTTAATTTTGCGTTGTTCATTCTCTCAATGTGACCAAACCAACGTAATGTACAACTTTTATATCTTTTATATCTTTTCCTCACCACACTCCGTCATTATGCATTCATTTTTTACTTGTCCCTTCTCGTTTTACCACATGCGCTTCTCAGGAATCTCATACCCACGGCATTTATTTTTCTTTCGTGCTTTTTTTGAAATACCCATGTCTCACTTCCATACAGTACTGACGGGACGAATACGCTATTATAGATTGCTCGTTTCGCAGCTAGGCTCATGCTTTCATTTCTCATTATCGTCCACATACTTCCAATCACTTTTCTTCCAGCATTGACCCTTCGTCCAATCTCGCTCTTAATTGTACCATCTGCAGTATACATTCTACCGAGATATACCAGCTCGTTCACTTGCTCCACAATTTCATCTTGCTGAGTAAATACTCTACTTTTCTTTCCACCTTCCCGATTGAACACCATAATCCTAGTTGTGTTCACGTCCATACTCTCACAGACTGTATCAAACTTCCTCAGAGCGGTTTGCAGCTCATCCGCACTGTCATTTAATAAGACTGTGTCATTGTGTCATTTACATACATCAGAAGTCGTACATTTACGTCACCAACCATTACACCATTTGTATCGGTACATGCTTGTCTAAGACATTTATCCATGTATACATTGAACAACCACGGTGACATCACTCAGCCTTGTCGCACTCCTTGCTCAATATTACAGTATTCACTCACACCTCCTCTCACCGTAACACATACCCGAATACCGTTGTATACTGCCCTTATTCCATTTATTAGACCTTTATTTACGCCATATTCATTTAATATGTTTCACAGCTTCTCCCTATTCACTCTGTCATATGCTATCTCCAGATCTACAAACGCACAGTACAACTTCCTTTTTACCTTTAAACACTTTTCGATCACCTGCTGGAGAGCAACCATCTGATCGACACATCCTCACCCTGGCATTAAGCCACTTTGCACATCCCACATCTTAGTTTGTGTAGTTTCTCGCACTCTATCAATCAGTATTCTTCCAAACACTTTACCAGGCACGCTGAGCAAGCTTATTCCTCTGTAGTTCTTACAATCACTCTTGTTCCCCTTACCTTTATGCAATGTACCATTGCATAAAGGTGATCGCGCTCTTTCAATCACTCGGCACTTTTCCACACATAAGGCATACATTGAATAATTCAAACAATTTTCGTATAAGCTTTGCACCACCATACTTGAGCATTTCACCAGTGATTTTATATACGCCTGCTCCCTTGCCGTTTTTCAACCTTCCTACCGTTTTCTCTACTTCATTTATTCCAATATCCTTCTCAGTTTCATCCATCATTTCTTCTATATTCTCCTTATTTAAACCTTCAGTTTTAGTTTCCTCACTACTGTACAGCTTTCCTATGTATTCGTGTCAGCATTTCCTCACTTCACAATCATCCCATATTATTTCGTTTCCAGCATTCATCACTCCAGTAGCGTTCTGTTTTGGGCCACGTCTTGTATTTTTGATCCATTTCCAGAAGAGTTTTTTGTTTCCCTCAAAATCATTCTGCATTTTCTCTCCTTCCACAGCCATCACTTCCGCTTTACTTATTCTCATTGCCTCCTTCGCTTCTTTGTTTCTTAATCTGTACACCGCATACAATCGCTTCTTCTCAGTCTCATTTTTTGCAGCAATCATTGCCATGCACGCATCTTTTCTCTTACATACTGCCTTTTTTACCGACTCATTCCACCAAGCACATTTTTCTGTCTACCTACAGTCACTCTTCCACATATTCGCACGGCACAATTGACAACAGAGTTTTTCTAGCTTATCCATGCACTTTCAACGTCAGTGTCTTTTATTTGTTCGTTCCACACTATTTCATTCACATTCAACTCTTTACTCACAGCATCTGCGTATTTCATTCTCACACCATTATCCACTAGTTTATCAACCCTAATTCTGGACGTTCGCACTACGTTTGCTTTCCTTCTCACGACCCATTTTTGCCCTAAACACACTCTCGATACAACAAAGTGGTCCGATCCACACTCCGCTGCGCGTTACTTTGGTGTCTTTCACAAGGTTTCGAAGCCGTTCATCATACACTATCAATTCTATCATACTTTTAGATTCACCTCTTTGCCATGTATACATATACACATTTTTATGTTTAAACCACGTATTGGATACAAACGGGCTTCTCTCCACACAGATGTCAGCAGGTGTTCACCGTTCTCATTGACTCTTTGGTCTCCTAACTTTCCTAGAACGCGTTCACTATGTTCTCTCTGTACACCCACCCATCCGTTCATATCCCCCACTATAATCACTCTTTCGTTTGGCTTACATACGTTCAACACTTTCTCTACTTCATTCCAGAAGTTCTCACGCTCCTGGTCTCTTTCTCCATTCACCGGTGCATAGCATGCAATAAGAAAAATTCTTCGAAACTCCACTTTCATTCTATCCCATATTACCCGGGGAGATACCAATTCGTACTGTTTAACACATCTTTTCGCTCTTTCACTTATGATCATCCCAACTCCTTTTGCGCCATGCACTTCCGTCTCAACTCTTGACCATAGTGCAAGGTTGCCATCCTCCATCTCCACAGCATCCTTTCCTTTGCGCTTTGTCTCCGATACATACAGAATATCAAGGTGTCTTTCGTACATTACATTCGCAATTTCAAATTCTTTACCATGCATACCTCTAACATTCCACGTACCGACTCGCCATTCATTCCCTAGCACAGTCGTCAGCAACGAAGCCTATCTGTTTCGACCTTAACCGCCCTTGTACCCAGGTCGATCCGAGGCAATTGTATTGTTCTCTTGAGTAATACCATAGCGAGCAGACCGGTTACTGGCCAAATCGTACCCCGGACGATATAGCATTCCCTACTAACGGTATCGTCCTACTACCGAGAGGTGATTTACCAACATTATATATTTTAGTTAGGAATTTTGAAAGTTTATAAGTTGGTGCCTGAATATTGCTAATGATAGGTCTTAGTGGAATGTTAGTCATATGCAATTTAGGTAGTCCATAAATTTTGGGTGGTACTGAGTTATTACTTTTTAAATTTTTGTAGGTATATTCGTCAATTTGGTTTTCATTTTTGGATACTATTATTGTTTTTTTCAATTTTACGAGTAGGATCAGAATCAGAATCAGAATTTAGAGTAAGTAGTTGAATCATTAAGTAAATTTAGTATTTTTTCTTCATATACAGGGTCCGCCCTTGGGAGCTGATGCTATGAGTATCTGCTAAACCAAACTTACTATAATTTTGAAAATTTGGTGACAGGGTAATGATGTTAGGACTAACTCATCTAAAACATTTTCACGTTCGTACCACTTCCGGTTATACCGGAAGTCGGTACTTAGCCGCTTATTTTAAATGGAACACCCCGTATATTAATACATTTTTGGATTCTATGTCGAATTTTAAGGTAAGTTTGTTAAATAAACTAGATACGAAATTTCAGTCGTTAAAAAAAACATTTTTCTAAAAAAATTGACAGATGCGGTCTTAGTAATAACTCGTTAATTGTCCTGTTCCTGTCAAACAATTTGAATAAAACTTTGAGGTGTTGTAGGCAAAGGTTTATTGCAACAGTCGGCAAAACATGACATTTGTATTTTTCATAACAATAAAATTATGAATGTCTAAACTTGACTATCAAGAAATGCAAGTTACTCAAAAAAATCAAATGGAAACCCCTATTTTTTATTACTTAGATCGATTTAACGTCAAAAATTAAGGTAAGTTTGTTTAAAACTTTATTTGCCTAAACGTAACAGTTTCATACTTATTATCAAAAAACTCCCAATTTTAAAATTTGTGATAAAAATGAGCTACATACTTAAATCTAGTATTCCTTGTTCGTGGTCACCATGGAAACCAAATAATTGAAAATTGAAATAAAGCAAAATATTTGAATAAGTTACTGCAAAAAATTATAAAAATTGATAATTTTGTGATTCAAAAGTCATTTTTGCCAAATAGAAATTTTCTGTCATTTTTTTCAAATTTGATATACAACATGTGTAAAAATTTAATACTTTATGAGTAAATCGAAAAAAACTACTTTTTACTGCGGAGGTAGTAACTACATACTTATCAGTGCATTCTTACACGATAAAGTCGCTTATTTAGTATTTCTTGCTCGTGATCAAATTAATTTACAATAAATGTTCAAAATGTTGCTCGTTAGACGCAAGACATTGTTGAACCCGTCTTATAACGGCTTCATTTGTAGCCCTTTGAATTTCTTGTGGAGAAAGAGAATTGAAGGCATTTTGCACTCTTGCAATCCAATCTTCTTTAGTCGTTAGTGGTGTAGCATAAACAATATTTTTAATTCGACCCCAAAGATAAAAATCCATTGGCGTAAGATCAGGTGACCTAGGTGGCCATGGAAAGGGACCATTATTGGTAAACCAACGATCTTCAAAAATTTCATAAAGTTTCATGGAAACAGCGTTGGTATTGTGAGGGGGCGCACCGTCTTGTTGGTACCATAAATTTTCCCTTTCTAGATTTAATCGGGGTTGAATTCGAGTGTTTAATATCTCAAGATAATTTTCTCCTAGAAATTAAATTTGTAATCATAAATTGCAACAATCAACTATTTTAAACCTCTCAAATTTTCGTTGTAAAAATACACGTCAAAGATTTCGTTATTCCGAATAGCCCAAAATACGTTAAAATTCCAAATTTCCTGAAAATGGCATTCGCGAATTGGATTTCTATTGTCGATATTCCAATAATGCGAGTTTCGGCGATTAAATATGCCATTTTTTGTAAATTTAGATTCGTCCGTCCATATGATATTAGTCAAAAAATTAGGAATTTCTTATATTTTGAGCAAAATTGTTTCATAAAATTCGATACGTTTCAAGAAATCCACTTCTTTCAAAGGTTGAACTAATTGTAAACTTATGTTTCTTAAGAATTCTTCTGATAGTTGTTGGTGTTGGTGTTTTCGCGTCGTTTATGGAATTACAGGGATAGGCACGGAAATATCCTAAAGTTATAACTTCATTCTGTTCGTTATCAATAGCAGTTTTTTTGCGAGGCGCAAAATGTTTAAATGTGCCAAACCGTTCCAAATTTTGAACCACACGTCTTATTGTATCTGCTGATGGTCGGGGGCGCTCAGGATAGCGTTCGATAAATGTTCTTACTATTCGTTTTACAACTTTAAGATATTCTCCGTGAATTAAAATTAATTTCAAATAATCTGTATTAGAATATTCAAGTGGAGCCATTTCATCAAGAAAAACACAAACTGTCAACAATTTTATTAAATTATTGACTACAAAAGAAAAACAAAATAAATAAGCATCTTTATCGTGTAATGATGCGCTGATAAGTATGTATTACCTCCGCAGTAAAAAGTAGTTTTTTTCGATTTACTCATAAAGTATTAAATTTTTACACTTATGTTGTATATCGAATTTGAAAAAAATGACTTAGAAAATTTCTATTTGGCAAAAATGACCTTTGAATCACAAAATTATCAACTTTTATAATTTTTTTGCAGTAACTTATTCAAATATTTTTTCTTTATTTCAATTCTCAATTATTTGGTTTCCATGGTGACCACGAACAAGGAATACTAGATTTAAGTATGTAGCTCATTTTTATCACAAATTTTAAAATTGGGACTTTTTTGATAATAAGTATGAAACTGTTACGTTTAGACAAATAAAATTTTAAACAAAATTACCTTAATTTTTGACGTTAAATCAATATGAGTAATAAAAAATAGGGGTTTCTATTTTATTTTTTTGAGTAACTTGCATTTTTTGATAGTCAAGTTTAGACATTCATAATTTTATTTTTATGAAAAATACAAATGTCATTTTTTGCAGACTGTTGCAATAAACCTTTGCCTACAAAACCTCAAAGTTTTATTCAAATTGTTTGACAGGAACAGAACAATTAACGAGTTATTACTAAGACCGCATCTGTCAATTTTTTTAGAAAAATGTTTTTTTTAACCACTGAAATTTTGTATCTAGTTTATTTAACAAACTTACCTTAAAATTTGACATAGAATCCAAAAATGTATTAATATACGGGGTGTTCAATTTAAAATAAGCGACTAAGTTCCGACTTCCGGTATAACCGGAAGTGGTACGAACGTGAAAATATTATACATGAGTTAGCCCTAATATAATTTACTCTGTCACCAAATTTTCAAAATTATAGTAAGTTTGGTTTAGCAGATACTCATAGGATCAGCTCCCAAAGGTGGACCCTGTATACTGGTAGGAAGAATAACAGTTTTATTTGCTTTATCACATTTAGTTATAATTGTTTCTGGATTATTTTTGATGAATTTTTTGGTCTCATTGATGCAGTTTGTAATGGGGTTATTAGTTGAAGCAGTTTTATTTTTATTTGTATTAATATGGTTAGTGATTAAATTTGCAGTTTAACTACGCATTTCGTTTTTTGTGTCATGATTTAAATCTCTATTAATATATTCGATATCAGATAAAATTTAAGGAACTGGTATGTTATTGTTAACTAAAGTAGTTTTAGGGTCCTGTTGTAAAACAAAATGGACATTTTTTGGAATTTGTACATGTCTTAAGTTTACTATCCAACTAGGATTCATTTTTGGTTTAATGCCTGTGTTTTTTTGAATTAGTTTACTTAGCTTGTTTATATTTTTCTTTTGATTTTGTTAAAAAATATTTCTTTTTTGCGTTGGAGAAGTTGGAAAAATTTTGTGTTAGTTTCTTGATTGTAGTGACTCCAGATATAGTTATGTTAATTGTAAGTACTTTCCAGAGTTTTCTTTCTGCTACATGTGTGTCTTGAATGATAAAATTTAATATTTGTTGATGGAATTTTGAAAAACCATTATTTCTGCACTATGATGTTGTTTTCCAGATGGATTTTAAGCTTGAACTTGAGAAAAGGTGGAGTGATATTCTTTTTTCGGTAATTTAATAAGAATAACTTTTTGTTTTTAAGTTTAACTAAGTTGCAGGTTTGTTTTTGTAACTTGGTAAAGTTTGAAATGTTATTAGTGTTGTTAATTATCTTTATTCTTTTGTAGATCCTTCGGAATGTATAAGAGTCCATACTACCCTTGATTTAACCAAAAGGGCAAAATTATATTTATTACAAAACCTTGAAAAAAACTTTTTTTTCATGAACTAAATACATACCTTATAGTTATAAATTCTTACCTTTTGCTTTGGATAGTAACCAGTTTCAACATTTACGATCTATGTGTTTCGTAATGCTTTTCAGAAGTTATTAGTAGGTACATAAATGTTTATTGTTACATAACTACTGGTTTATTACGTTTATTACAGAAATAGTACACATAACTTGCTTAAATATCAAATATAAGAAAAAAGTTTTACCAAAAAATACTTGAAAAATTAGTAATACACGTTATAATGTCTTAAGTACTTTTGTTTTTAGATAAACGTCTAACATTTAGAGAAACGGCAGTGTTGAGTACGATTTTTAAGCCCACATACTAATTAAGTATGTTAAAGATTATCAATGTTATTTTGGACATTTGAGCATAAATTTGTGAACTACAATGCATATTTAGAGCTTTTTTTTATACTATTTAATTTTTTTTTAAGATTTCTACATACTGAATAAATAAAATATATACATATATGACTATATGATTCCATCAGATTTCTAAATCTGCAACATGACATATTTGTTAATTTTTTTTCTTATAGAAACTTTAACACATCCACGAGACACATAATGCACAAAAAAAAACTATACTTTAAAATGTTTACGTCAACACATTTTTGGTAACGTAATCACAATTTTTGTTTGATAAAATGCATTGTGCGAAATGTTTTCTTCTTTTTTTAAACGTTAACCTAGGTATATAGCACAAAGCATTTACATCAGAAACTTACAAAGTTTTTCTTAAATTTGTAAAAGTACCAAAAGTAATTGGTTTATTACTTAATGGTCCACATATATTACATCCAGTACGTTTACATCTAAGTACTATTTTAAATGATTTTTAATCCTTACAGTATAAAAGTAGAAATGGGCCAATGCTATTTTAACTACATAAGAATGTTTGTGATAATCCTGATAAAATGAAATTGGTTGTTGTGTAATATAAGTATCGACTCGAACGTATAAATATTACCCTCATTTTCGTAGAAGACAGATTTAGTGAAGCAAAACCTCTCTTCGAAAATATAAGCGATGATTTTTCTATACACTATTCCACATATATTAAACATTGTATATGAATAACGATGATTATGGATATCTATACGCTTCGACAGTATTTTTATAACTACTAATTTATACTTTTTGAACATTCATGGATGGGTAATCTTATTGTAAATGTAATATCTTATTAAGTATATATATAAAAACCATTACTCTGAATTAAAATCTAAATCTACTTCTTTTGCGCGTGACATTTCCTAACAGTGGATATCTGTTGTTTCAAACAAAAATAAATAGTATACGTATTTATAAATCTTATATCGATATGTGAAAATATTTACAAGAAAATATACATGAATAGTACATAAGACACAATTTTTTGGGATGTAATTACATAGTACGAATGAAATGTTTAGTACACAAAGTACCTTATAGGACATACAGAACCATGCACATATTTCTCATTTCTCATAAAGACTAGCCACAATATTATAAAATAAAAATTAAGTTTGTGAGAATTAGAAATACACTGTACATGAGCCTGCTGTACAACATTACACCTTGTGTTTTAAATTTTGATTTGGCACAAACAAATTGGGCTTTCTTTTTGCAGGAACGACTTTTAATAAAAAAATTTTTGTACTTACGGTCATCACACGTTTAAAGCGTTACAGCCCATATAACATTAATTTTGTAATTTCCGATTTTCTCTAAACTAATTCAATTACGTACTATATAATTAACCAGTAACACGGAGATTCGTCACATTTAATTTTTTAATCCAGTAATTGGTGTCTCAACTTTGTATTTTTATACCTAATTCGCAATTTACTAGACAACATTCACATTAAAGAATTAAATGGACTGTTAATAAATAAAGGGTTTTGTGCCTAAAACGAAAACAATATAAATATTATGTATGTATAAGTAGAATTTCTAATGAGCAATAATATCAGACTTATATTTCTAAGGTTAAAACAATGGACATAAAGTGTAGTCTTGTGTGTATGTGCCAAATTTTTTAACAGTATTGCTATTCCAAAAATTATTCCAGTCGAGCTTTATAACTCATTTTCCAAATTTCGGCTAGTGTAACAGCAGAATGGAATCGGTGAAAAATGCATAATGGTAATGTAATACGTTGAACGATAGCCCATGCTAGAAATCCGTAAAATTCTAATTGCACAGGATTTTCTACAACTTTTTTGGTTTCGAATGTATATATTATCCACATCGTAACATTACAAATCAATAAAAACGTAACTATCTGACGACCAGGTTTCGAACGATCGTGTTCAGGAAGATGAACTCGACGACGTGATACATCAGCAATAAATAATAATTGTAATATTACCTAAAACAAAAATTGATAATTGCTAAATTTCGCAAATTCTTAAATTAACCTGTGCAATTGATAACAATCCAGTTATCATAACTAGTAGGTTAGGTTCTTTGGTAAATGCATTTAGAGATCCTGCGATCACACTGAAAACGGCATACAGAAACAAACCAAACGCAGACACACGTAGTAAAATATCATTCAAATCGCTTTGTTCTTCCACTTTGAATTTAAGTGCTTGTACCCTAGAATTAAGGTCCGAAGGCATGAGGCTTGTTCTATTGATGAACACGAGCCAAAAGAATTGAAAGCGTGAGATGAAAATGAAGTATGAATGTTGTAAAAAGCAAGCAATTAGTGTTACTCACCTGATAAAGCCTATTAGTATGGCGAAAATGCTAAGTATCATTAAAACGCAATGCGATACATCTGCTAAATATATGGCAAGTAGATCCAATTCAGGATGACGGATCAGAACGAAAAATAATATTAAACATATCAAAGATGCAACTAACATTAATAAACCAAAAAATAAACCCTTTGATGCTCCTACACAATCAACTCGTCCATGTTGAGCATGGGCCATTGCCACTGCTCGCCTTGATAACATCACTTCTAACCGATGTTCTAAATCTTCTTCAGTTACGTATCTAAAATAAGAAAAACAAAGTAGAACATAGTAATTGTACATTCATTACCTAGGATTTCGTCCTATATGTTTCCACATTACATAAATAACAGCAGCTCCAATGAGCGAATATTCAATTATAAATGGAAATAGATATGGTGCGGATTCTTGTACGATGGTGCCCATTATATTTACTTTTCCACAATTTAAAGGATCTACTGTGGCATTTTCTGTTGTATTTGTACCATTAAAATACGAGACTAAAGCCTGCATAAAACCGACATCAACGGAATTAGATCCGTTTATAACGTTTGCAACCTCGTCAACAACTATAAACAATAAATTACTATTTAACTTTTTTTTCAAAAAATGGTTACCGTTGACAATATTACTATCATAATGACCAGGATTTTTATAAGCAAATAGATTTTTGAATGGTGTAGGAGTTGGAGTTGTATGAATCTTCCATGGTCTAGTAGTAGCGTTTGTAATAGCAGCAGTTGTTGAAGTTACCAAAGCAGAACTGTTAGTTTTGGTCATTTTCCATAGCACTGGAGGTAGCGTTTTAGCAGAGGTCGTAAAAATACCTTTGTTAAAATTAATGTTAGTAAAAGTGCAAGCAGGGAAAAGCAAAAACTCACGCTTGAGTGTGGTAGCAACAGTGGGCAATGCAGTGGTAGTAGTATGAAGGGTTGTGGACACAGTACCTATCGTCGTAGTTGTTAAATTATTTATTAATAAATTAGATGTCATTGTCGTAGCGGTTGAGCCAGCGACAATGACCTTACGAATGATATCAGGTACAGCAAGATGGGTACCAAGCACACCATTTGCGTTACGAATTGTTTGTAAGCGAACACTTTCTGTAATTTGCGTGCTTTGTTATTTACAGTGTCTAAACCCAATAATGCTTAATAATATAAGAAAATTACCTGCTAGAATTCCTTCTCGAATTACTGTCGCGTTCATATTCTTATGATGGATCGTTATTTCTTTTAAATATTCAATTACTACCGTTCTTATCCAAACACAAATATTTGTCGCAACAACATGCATCAGTCCAAAACGTGCAACCACCTTAAACCGATGAATGTTTAACTATAAATTCACAATTAGCTACAAGGAAACACCAAAATTCATACATACTCTAGAATTCATAAAAATAAAGTACATTTGCATAAAAGTAAAAATCATTTGCAAAACAGGATTAACACCACGAAGAATCATATAGCAAGGTGGTGAAAAGGGTATTTCGAAAAAAGTTCCAAATTCTAAACCATTGTAAATCATTGTTCCCAGACCAAAAGCTGTAAAAAAATTTCTTTGTCAGATTACGAACTAAATTACAATTTTGAAACCATTTATAAATTTGCGAAAGCGGAACATTATAGCTTCGGTTTTTTTTTAATCAGAATATACTGCAACAAAACAGACTTACATTTAACTTACCAATAGCACCGATTCTTAAGAAAAAACTGCCATGACTTTGATCATTTTGTGTTGTTTTTCTTTTTCTGCTAACTTTAGTGACGATAGGACCGGCCTCGATATCGGCAGAAGGTGGTGGAGGTGGTGGTGGCTGTTGTTGTTGCGGAGGTGGTTGTGGTTCCTGCTGGATAACAGGAGGGTCAGATGAAAGTTGCGCGCCAATCTCCGCGACGGGGACCGGAACCCCTGAGACCCCAACGTCAACAACCCCTTCGGAGTTCCGACGATATGTGCTCTACCCCCGCAAAACGAAATAACCAAATAAGAAAGAAGCAAATGATAGATAAAAATAAGTGTGAAAAAGGTGCGCTATGTTTGTGCGTGTATTACTTTGGTGATGATTAAATAAATTTTTGAAAGCACAGGATGTACTTTTCTTGTTAGAGTTTTAGCAGTATTCTTAACACCAATTTACCAAACGCATATCTTTGCTGAACAGCCAATTCGTTCTAATCTTTATGTATCTAATTAGTAAATAGCTAATTAACTCAAAAGTATAATAAATAAAAGGAAAATAAAAGATGAGAAGCAATCCTGTGTTTCCTGCTTGGTAATTAACTTGTAAATACGCGTTTTAATTTGAAAATGTGTTAAACAAATTCAACTTAAAACGATAATAGCGCATAGAAAATTTGTCTTTATATTACTAATTCATGTGTGTAAATGTTATGGAAAAGCTGCAAATCTGGCATGAAAATGTAATGCATAGAGACAAATTTTTTTCTGAGAAGGAAAGCTAAAATAGCAACCAACCTTCGCTCACCTGGGGGATGGGAGTTGTCGATCTCTGTTGAACCACATCCCTCATCTTACGGGGAAACACCTCCCTCTATACACGCACAACAAGCTCAACAACACAAAAATAACTTAAACTAAATTAATAAAATCGAAATAAAGTTATACATAAAATAAACAAAATAACTAAAAAAAAGAAGAAAATGTAAGCCCCTAAAACTGAAACCACCCTTTCATTTAAATACGTTATTTCTTTGTTATTTGTTAGTATAGAATGCCTCAGCTGTTGTAAATATTACTAGTAGGTGCGTATGGTGTTAATAAATGTACGCAACATAGCAAACTGAATTGAACTTACCTTTTCTTGCTTCTTATCCTTTTTTTTATCCTTATCCTTATCTTTTTCCTTCTTTTTTTCCTCTTTCTCTTTTTTCTTTTTTTCCTTTTCCTCCTTTTTCTTCTGCTTTTCCTCTTTCTTTTTCTCTTTCTCTTTTTCTTTAACTTTTTCTTTTGGTGGCTTTTTTACTTTTTCCTTTTTTTCACCGGAACAACATGTACTTTCTTGTAATAGAAAGCAAAATACGTATAATAAGAATAATATACTCATCCCGTATAAATATGTGAAGAAACCTTCGTAATAATATAATGGAATGCTATGTGTTACTACATCAGATATTACGTATGCTATGCAAACTACTATTAAGAGCTTCGCGTATACAAAGCTCATGATAATGAAGAGTGAAGTCCTGCAAAAGAAAAACAAATACAATAAGATAAAGCAGAATAGCGTATGAAAAATTTTACATGATAGCTAGTTTCACTAGAAAACGTTTCTCAAGCACTGATATAAAACTTTTAAATGCTAGTTCTATCTATAAATACATTTCGTGTGTAGGTCAAAACAAACGGCAAAATGTAGTTATATTAAAAGTTTTGTATTAAACGGTTGCTGAGCATTTTCATATTACTAGAATAGCTCGAGAAACTAGTGTTCATTTAACGCCGTACTTATTTATACTGATGATTAGGTCAAGATCAATCTCTTAAAATGGTATCGTAATTTAGAATAAAAATAAACCTCGATAAGAAATCATAATAATGATGAGAGGAAGCGATCTTTTTTATCGGTTTTATATGCATGCAATCGTTAATATATTTATATTATAAACTAAAATGGGTGTCTAACATATCGTAGATGTTTTCGTATTCGGTGCCAAGTAAAAATTAATTAGCTAAAGCCATTAGATGATTAATTCTAAAGTGAAATTATATTGTTTTCAACGTATATAGCTTATTTTCATCTTTTCGTATACTTCAGAAAAATATGCCCTGTAATAATACTTATTATTATTATGGTTTGTTAGTTATGCATTAAAATTTATCAAATATGCTCTGAAGTAAGTATGAGTTTATATTTTATTATAAGTTTTGTTATGAACGAATAAATTCAACGGTAAATAAGAATTTACATCAGTTCTACATACCTAAAGACAACATTTACGTTGATTAGGGCTTGAATTTCGATCAGTCGGTTAGCGCGGTACTCTAGCAAAGTACAGGTCGTTGGTTCAAATCCTACTCGAGGTAAACTTTTTATTTATATGAGTTTATAATAGTACATTAGATAACAAGGGATTGAAGTGACTCATTTAATGCCGCGAATAGAATTCAAGGGATTAAGGAACTTCAATCCCGTGGTATCTACACTATTTTTTGCACTTCGTGGAGTAATAATAGAAATAATTATATTATTTTCTAAAAATTAAAATATTACATCTATGATAAATTTAAATTATTAGAAAAGTCACTTTGACAAAGAAGCTACACTATTCAAGGATAATGAAATTCATGAATTATTTTTAAAATCCCAGATGTTTCAATGCCATAACAACGAGTAATAATTAATAAACAACATTCGCCATTGTGAAAACTTAGTCTGCTGACGACGCGTAGTTGCGAAAATGGATGAGTTTGATATTGAAGCAGCGGCTGAAGAGGCTGTTAACCAACTATTGCCCTAAAAATCCAGAAAAGTGTATGAAAAATCTTATGAAGATTTTATAACATGGTGCCGTCAAAAGAAGATACAAAATCACATCAATGAAAATGTCTTTTTAGCATATGTCAATGAAAAAAGCAAAACTGTACGTGCTTCCACCTTGTGAGCGAATTATTCCATGGTGAAATCGATGGTAATTGTGAAAAGTAATATTGACATATCCCAATATCCGAAATTAAAAGCTTTTCTGAAAAGAAAAATGACTGCTATAAGCCAAAGAAGTCAAACGTTCTTACTGATGAACAAGTCGATTAATTCCTATTTCAAGCTCCAGACGACAATTTTTTAATGGTTAAGGTGAGTAATATATCGTCTATAAATTTTTGATAGATATTATGACACTGTGTTCAATTTTTAGGTTGCACTGATCATGGGTGTAGCAGGAGCGTGTAGAGGAAACGAATTACTTGAATTATCAATTCACAATGTTACAGATTTGGGTTACTCTATCTTAGTTAATATGAAAAATACAAAGAACAATATTGACAGAGTATTCGTTGTTCAGAATTCAGTGAATAACCCAGTCGATTTTATAAAACTATGCAGAAATTATATTGCTTTAAGAAAACCTGACACAAACCATTCACGATTTTTTGTCCAATATAAAGACCGGAGATGTTCAACTCAACCCATTGGAAAAAATACCTTTGGAAAACTACCCCAAAGAATTGCAACTTTTTTGAAACTTCCTGAACCCTCTTTATACACCGGTCATTGTTTTCGACGCACGTCGGCGTCTTTATTAGCCAATTCTGGGGCAAATGTCGACGTTCTCAAAAGACACGCAGGTTAGAAGTCGTCTTCGGTGGCTGAGGGATATGTTGAAAGCTCTATAAACAACAAAAAAATTATAACAGAAAAAATGTTTGGGCATGAAAATGAAAAAAAAAAATGATTCAGAAAACCAAATAAATACTATCAATGCATCTATCGTTTCAGCATCATTCAATAATGTTCTTAATTCTAAGCACAACGATTTTCGTAAATTTTTTAACTTTAATAACTGTACAAATGTAAATATATCCGTAAAGGTTAATCAAAAATAGATGTTATCTTAAATGTTAATTGCTGATTAATAAAATTATTATTTAGTAGAGTGAATTATTTATTTTTTAATCCTCGGAGGATTAAATTATTTTTTAATCCCTAGAGATTAAAAGTAACACTTCAGTCCCCGAAATGGGGGAACCAAATAGTACTTTTAATCCACGAAGTGCAAAAATTTATTTCACACTTCTAATTTTGCTTGATTTAGTAATGTACCGTGTTACCTTCTTATATTTTTTCCACATTTACATTTTGATGTCTTAAATTTCGAATACTTAGTTTATAAATAAATGTTGTGCGCAACATTCTACATTTACAAATGTACTGGATACACTTAGATTTTTTATATTGACTCGCAGTTTGACTGTAGCTCCCATATTTTTTTTGTAATTTGTTTATTTATGATACCTTTTGTAAACATGTTCGTGTGTAGGTGTTTTACGATTAATACGTGTGGTTTATCAAAACCATTCCAGACTTAACCAGAAAAATGCCCAATGAGATGTTAGTTAAACAATTTGAATCGGCGCGGCGATAAAAAGTTAACTGCATTTCCCAATAAGTACGTACAAAAAACCACGACAGTAGTACACGCGCACCATCCTCCATTTTGTTTTTTGTGACGTCACCTCTGGAGCACCTTTCCCACCACTTTTTATATATGCCCACATGGGGATCGTATTATTTTTCACCTCAGAATAAAAAGATTTTATTTAATCTGTGTTTATTAATATTTATTAGGGTTGTTTTGATTTTTATCAAAGGAGATTGCATAATTGTCATTACAATTGTTATTAATATTTATACATTGAGGGTTGTATTCTAATAAGGGGTGCTAGTCTTGTAAGATGGGGATCTATTCCCGGGCTTCGCCCCTGTCATAAAAATTATATTCTAATAATGGGGAAGAATTAATAGATAAGACATGTAAAGATGATGATGGCAGTATTTTCATAATACAAAGATTTTATTTAATCTGTGTTTACAATTATTAATATTTATTAGGGTTGTTTTAATTTTTATCAATGATATAAAAACCTAGTCCTTAAACGATTATGTTCTGTGCAATCTTTAAGACTGCATTTAAGCGCTAGCTCAAATTTTTTCATTATCTGAGGTTAGCATATTATATTTATGACTATTAATTAATTTATATCTGAGGTCTAAATATCATTCTGATCTAGATAACTGTTTTACAGTGTGTTTTCGTAATAGGGTTTATTATAAAGGAGACTGCATAATTGTTATTAAAATTATTATTACATTTCCTTAAGACCTATTTCATTTTACAATATACTTACGTATGCTGAACGTTTAAGTGGAAAATAAAATTGCATTAACACGTTAGTTAATACACATATGCATTATAGGCTGTTCTACGTTTCACTGCGCGCTCCTTTTAATAGTACTATTAATTAAAAGTAAATGTTCAAGGTTGACAGTTAAAATTATGTGTACCAGGTCTAAGCAGAAAATAAATGCATTAAATGGTTCCACATATGCAATACAGTTGTTTGTTTGCTTGTTTTACGCCTCATTTTGTGTTTTAGTTTAGGGATGACTTTTTAAAATCAACTGCATTACTTTTAGCACATAGATCAAATTACGTAAAATTGATTATTGCTGTCGTACTTTCTTTAAAGAACAGTAAAATGTATTCATAGCCATAAAGCTTATAATACCTGTTAAAAGTAACTGCTCTTTATTTATATAGATCAGGATTGCAAAAAGGTGCTACGTCTAACAGTAAATTATCGAAAAAATCTTCAAGTCTAGGTAATCCATAATCTCCTGTGTTAAATATTAGTGTGAAAACATTTTCAGCGGGAGTCAATACTTTTGGGGTGGGTGCACTTCCCCTTATGTCCAAAATTAAGAGCAGCGTAATTTAACCTATCTGGATCTTCATAGAGAACATCACTACCAGCATCAACTTCACCGTTTTCATTTTGAGCGATTATATTGCAGTAGCTTATTGACAAGTAAAAACCGCTAATACCCCTGATACTGCTTCATAATAATACTCATTCGATGGTAATTATGCTTTAAAAAATACATGCAACGGATAGCATACAATCTTTATTTGCCGCTATTATTATTACACAGATATGGGATTATTCTTAAAATTAGCTAATTTCCCTACACTACCTTGAAGTACTACATAGTAGCATGTTTTCTAATACACAAGACAGCATCTTCAATATAGCGGTGTATACGCCGAAAAAATGTCTTGTATCTTCTTCTTCTTTAACCTAGATTTTGCTTCTATACAGCATACAAGCTCTATCTTAGCTGAAATTAAGTATACCGGCCTCTTGTTAGAACACTATCTTTTTAATCCTCGAATTTTTACCGATAAGGGTCTCCCATGCCATGCTATCACATAAGACGGCTTTACATGCAGGTTCCGTCTCGGCTGAAATACATCTTGTCGAAACAATGATTTTAGATTTATGAAATGTACGCCCAGGAGAGATATTTGAGTGTTGCCACAGAAAAAAAAAGTGTACAGCACGCATAAATCTACAGGGAGAGTTTTACTCGAGGCTGGTGCATTTCGAGTAACATTTTTTCGAGTTATGGTGGACTGATCTTCGTGATATGTGATATTTAAGTAACCACAGTAATGGGTACAGCTACATACTAGCAGTTATAGATGTGTTTAGTAAGAGGGTTTGGATATGAGTTTTAAAAACGAAGACAGTCGCATCTGAAAGCATTCACCGTTGTTATTAAGAAAAGCGATAAACTTCTCCATATAGCTAAAATTTTGCGACGCGAGACTTTCGGCGAAGGCTCTTTCGGTGACCCCTACTCCAACCCTCCCCGAACATAACCGAGATTGTAAGACAGGTGTAGGGCGTCGCGACTTGTTCTCGGATCTTCGCCCCTTGTCGTGATTGGAACTTGTCTGTGGGCCTTCGTGTATTGTCGTGGTACCCTTGGCGGAAATTTTGAATTTGTATTATAATAAGGGGGCCTAATGCTAACTTTTAAGACAGGTAGGGCTGCGCAACTTGCTCTCGGGGCTCTGCCCCCTTGTGCAGTCCCCATTGGCGGAAAATTTGAATTTGTATTTAAGTCTATGCAGGTTATGTCTAGAAATATGAATTTGTATTGTAATAAGGGGGCATAATGCTAACTTGTAAGACATATGTAGGGCTTAGCAACTTACTCTCAGGACTTCGCCTCTTGACCAAAAATTTGAGTTTGTTTGTGGCGCGATCTATGAGGGGAAAATTTGAACTTGTATTCTTATAAAAAGGGCCTAACGCTAACTTGTAAGAGAGGTATAGGGCTTCGTAACTTGCTTTCGGGGCTTCGCACCCTTGGTGGGAAATTTGAATTTGTATTTAAGCCTACATTCTGAGTGTTCATTGCGAGAAATTTGGAGTTGTATTCTAATAAGGGGGCCTAATACTAACTTATAAGACAGGTATAAGGCCTCGCGACTTGCTCTCGGGTCTTAGCCCTCTGGCCCCCTGGCGGGAAATTTGAACTTGTATTCTAATAAGCGGGCCTTATGGTAACTTTTAAGACAGGTGTATGGCTTCGCAACTTGTTCTCGGGGATTTACACCATTGACTGCAAATTTGAATTTGTATTCTGATAAGGGGCCCTAATGCTAACTTGTAAAACACCTATAGGGTTCCGCAACTTGCTCTGGGGCCTTCGCTCCTGGTCCAGTGTTTTCTGTAATATAACTGTCGCCACCTAGCGGTATATTTAAAAAATACATACGAAAATTTGAAATAAGAGGTCTACCACAAGCTTTTAATTTGAGACGTATGCATCTAGGCCTCAACTAACCGATCAACCTCGATCAAATTAAACAACGGGGGCTTCGCCCCTTGTCCTAGCCCCTTAGCTGTAAATTTGAATTTATATTCTAATGAGGGGTTCTAATGCTAACTTGTAACACTATGTAAAGTTTGCCGTGAGTAGGATTTGAACATACGACTATTCTAATAACGGGGCCTAACACTAACTTACAAGACAGTTATAGGGCTTCACAACTTGCTCTGAGACCAGCCTATAATGCATATGGGTATTAACGGACGTATTAATGCAATTTTATTTTTCACTTAAAACTTGAGCGTATAATCTAATAGTCGGCCTTCAATATTTTACTTTTAATTGATAATTGGTGCCACTATTAAAGGAAGTACACAATAAAGCGTAAAACAGCATATAATAAATATGTGTAACCATTTATACATAGTTATTAATATAATAGGTCACAATCTGTAGATGGGAATTAAAAGAAATGTAATAATAATTTTAATAACAATTATGCAATCTCCTTTGATAAAAATCAAAACAACCCTAATAAATATTAATAGACACCGATTAAATAAAATCTTTTTATTCTCAGGTGAAAAAAAAATTCGATCCCCACGTGGGCATAAAAGTTGTGGAAAAGGTGCCCCAGAGGTGACGTCACAAAAAACAAATTGGTGGATGGTGCTCGTGTACTACTCACGACTGTCATAATGACAGGCTTAATCATAAACATTATGAAATTACCAAAGTACGAGGATCACTGCTAAACTTCTGCGATTGTCATAATCGTAAAATTTGACACCATTAGTACAACCGAAAGTTTGACTGTAAACAGAGCAGTTTCAATTTCAGTAGAATTTTAAAAGTAGTAAGTTTGTGAAAAAATGGATATTTTGAATCGTAATTTTCGAGTGAATGTGTTGAAAAACTAAAGATGTTTGGTGATAAAGCACCGTCCAAAACCATGATCCACAGAGTTCAAACGTGAACTATTGATGGCGATTTTCGCAAGGGTCGACCATGCACTTTTGTTGTTGCAAAGAATATTGATGCTGTGCGTGAAATGATTATATCAGATCGACATGCAACATACACTGAGATACAGGCATCCATCCATAGGCATTTCGGCGAAACAAATACATACCATTTTGAAACAACATTTCAATGTCAGGAAGCTTTGTAGTCGTTGGATTCCTCACAATCGGACAGAAGCTCAAAAAAGACACGTGTCATGCGGTGCAAGAAAATGCTTAAACTAGATGAATACTAGTGCATTACAGGACTTTCTTGCAAAATGTTAAACAATATATGGGGTATTTTTATATCTTTCAAATATTCAGCTGTTTTAGAAATATTTAATAAAAACCAAAAACTGGCCCTAATAAATCCCCCTCTCCGAGACATCCAGACATCATGACCGATCTTGACGAAACTTGGCCAAAAGTTGTAAAATGATCTAATAAGTCGATTTAGCGATAGTGAAAAAAAAGTCGATTGCATAACCTTCCATACCTACATATGAGTATGTAGGTTGAAAGTTAAAAATATATACCTCGCTTATCTTTCAAGATAACTATGGACTGTTTCATATCATTTTAAAGCAAATTTCGCTCCCTTTCAAATAAAGTAAGAATATATGTATGTTATACCATCAATACGAGCAATATCTTCAAATTCCGGAAAATCCGGAAGTAGTGTTTTCATCAGGATAATATCATTTAATTAGAACAAATGAACAAAATTTATTTCCAAAATTCAAAGTTTGTAACCAAAATAGTTAGAAACCTATAATAATATAAATATTAAATATTTAAAAATTCGTATCCCCTATACTAGTAGCTTTAGAAGAAGCAGGTTCACAAGAGTTGCCTAGAAAATATGAAAAAAAAAACAAAAAAAAAATGCTTGGAGAGAATTTTGAATAAATCAATTTCGAATAATTGCTTAAGTTTGACCCCTTAAGTGTAGAAAAATGAATACCATAATTTACTACATAAAGTAATCTCTTTAAAGAACCTTTAACTACGCATATCTATTTCCAATGCTTTTAGATCTTGAAAGGTATGGGAAAATATATTTCTACAAAATATATATATATATATATATATATATATATTATATATAAATATATATATATATATATATAATATATATATATATATATATTATGACTGAATTCAATATTCTATTTGAAAGTTTTAAAAATTGCCAAAAATTGCATTTCATGCGAGTTATTGATGACCTGAATTTCAATCTTCTATGTTAAAATGTGAAAATTTGCCCACAAAATAACACTCTTATTTTCGCCCCCTGTATACCTATAGCGTTTAAAAGATTTTTTTGTCGATATAATTGTCTCGTAGGCCTACATTCCAAATTTCATCAAAATCGTGCGTATAGTTTCGGCTGGCGAGTGACCTACACACACAACACACACACACACACACACACACACACACACACACACACACAGATATTTTGAAAAATTTTCTAAAATTTTTTTCGGGTTCAGGGAGTCGTAAAACACCAAAATAACGCATCTTATTTTTTTCCATTTTTTTCGACCACAATACTTACTTGTATGGGTGTTCCAAAATGAACCTAAACCAACAAAAGTGGTGCGCTCGCGAAGCGTTTCCAAGAAAACGATTGCTTGTTTTTTTGGAAAAACCGGTCGTGTTGCAACGGTTGCATTGGAGGATTGCAGAACAGTTACTGTTAATTGGTATACTTCAATTTGTCTCCCCAGGTGATCAGTGAACTTAGAAAAAACAATATAAATAAGCGAAACATTCTACATCATGACAATGTAACTGCGCACACAGCACGACAAACTACAGAATTTTTGGCTAGTCAAATTCTCTTTCTCTTCTCTGTCACTCAATGACTTTTTTGTTCAAAAACATCAAAAATAAAACGCGCGGTAAGCGTTTTTCATCACGTGAAGGGACCGTTGAAGCTTCTAAAGTACTTGTTTTGGAGGTGTCTCGCTCAAAGTGACAAAAATATTTTGAAGATTGGTTTTGCCAAATGGAAAAGTGTGTAGATCTTAATGGAAAAGATTTTGAAAAACAATACATTTTTTTGCGTAACATAATGTGAACATTTTTTACATTTTCCACGAATTTTAGCAGTGACCCTAGTAATTAGTAGGACAAAATTCTAGTTTTGATGTAACTGCAAGGTTGTGAAAAACTTTAATTTGAAATTGATAAAAGCATTCACAAAGAGAGACTTGACATACCAATTAAAGATCTAGTCAAATCCAATAAAGAAATAGTTCTTGGTTCAGAACTGTAATTGTTATTGTATAGTGAAAACACAATGTGTACGTTTAATATGCATTTGATTTTAACTACATACACTATGTTAAATTATTGTGATGCTGTCGTAGGGCTACCAAACATCCATAAACCTAATGTTCATTTAAGGCCTATTGTTAGTGCAATTGCTTCTCCTACATACAACATTGCAAAATATCTTGCAACCTCGTACAATTAAACACCCCATTATGTTAAAAATTCTGTACATTTAATTGAAATATAAATAATTTCAAAATTGAAGATAGTGATATAATGGTCAGTTTTGAAGTTGTTTCACTTTTTACAAAGTTCCTTTAAAATAAACTATTGCATATATTAATTATATTTTTCCAAAAGACAAACATTCTTTTTCAAAGCTCTTACACTGGAATACTAAATTCTATGAACAACTAGATGGTGTATCAATGGGTAGTCTTCTTATTCCTGTTGTGGCAATTTTTTACATGGAAAAGTTTGAAACATGCAAAATGCACCCAAAAAACCTTTAGTTTCATATAAATATATAGATGACACTTTTGTTACTTGAAGGCATGGACAAAAAGCACTACATTTGGTTTTTGTAAACGGTATCCATTCAAGCATTCTGTTTGTCATGGAGAAGGCAACTAATAGAAGCTTACCGTTTTCAGACATACTAATATCTAAAACTAATAATTATCTACCGTTTAAAATTTACCGAAAACCGACACAGACTGATAGTAACCTTCATAAATTATCAAACCTCCATCCACGTCAAAAAATTGGTGTAATTAAAGCTTTAGTGGATCTAGTGAAATCATGATCTTGAATTTTTGAAAGATAAATATAAATATTTAACAAAACCACTACAAGATTTTGAAAATTCACTTAAAGATATTAATAATGTTACTACACCTGATAGACACAACCATAAATAATGGTTAATGTTGGTATTGCTTTTATAACTAATGTTACAGATGTAATTAAAAAAATTCTAATTGAACCTAACATTAAGACTGTTTTTAAAACTATAAGAAAAATTAAAGTACGTTTATGGTCACGTAAAGATGTTTCGGATTCATTGTCGTCTTACGGAATGCATAAGTTATCTTGTGCTTGTGGAAAGGAACCACAAAACGGGACATTGATATAAAATATATGAAATTTTCGGAAAAGTCTGCGGTAGGTAAGCATGATTAAAATACTTTACACTATATTTGATAATATGGACATATTGTCAAGATAAACCCATTATTATGTTCATTTACATCGTGAAGCTATTAAAATACACAAACATCCAACTAACGTCAATAGGCGAAAGGAAAATCTCCCATTAAATAAATTTTGGCATCGTATAATTAAAAAAGGCACAATTAAGGGTCTTAATTTTAATTTTTGGTATGTTTAGGTTACTTGCTGTGTTTTTTGACCTTGAAGTAAATGCTTTACTAATTAAATATGTTATCATAGCACTACAATAATGTAATATATGCAATTAAAATTAAATTCACATTAAACGTACACATTGTGTTTTCACTGCACAAAGCAATAGCAATTTTTAACCAAAAACTCTGTCTTTGTTAGATTTAACTAGATCTTTGATTGGTATACGACGTTTAATAGTATAGCTACCTCACATTTGGCCCACTTAAGGAATTTACATGAGTAAGAGACAGGGAATTAGAATAAGTGTGAGTGAGAGAAAGTAAGTCACGGAACATGCTTTTTTTAAGTCAAAATGAAAAGGGTGGACGGGTGTGTCAAAGGCCGTGCCCATTTTTGCTAGGTCAAAAGGAAGGCGGTACGTAAAAGGCAATACCCTTTTTTCTAGGTCAAAATGAGGAGGTTAAAGTTTATTGAAATTATGTATGTGCGCGAATGCACATGTGTGTGTGTGTGTGTGTGTGTGTGTGTGTGTGTGTGGTAGGTGTGCATGCGTGCGTGCGTGCATGTGTGTTAGGGATGGTGTTTCATCCCGAGAACAATCGCAGTATTGTGTAAAATATAAACAGTTTATTGATTGGTGTATTGACTAGGCCCCTTTCGCTTCTAACGTTGTTTACCTAGGTGGACAAAGTAGAGGGATAAATAAATACCAAAGTACTATTATTAATATTTACTGGAAAATGCTGTATATTGTATTATATTATATAATCCTTGTCTCATTGTAACCTTAACTGTCTTATTTTCACCTTACTTTTAAATGATTTTCGGGTGTACTTGATTCCACCAGCTTATTTAAATTTTTGGTTTACGAACTTCTTTCTTTATACATAAAACTTGTTGTAATTGTATGAATGTATTAATGTATTAGGCAAAAAGCTGTTTTTATTCGCGATAAATTGTGTATGTGTAAAGTCTTTGTCTCTCTTTTTTGTTCTCCCTTATGTACAGTTGAAACTACATTTCATTATTAGGGTTACCTGAACGCGATCTACTTAATTTTACGGTTTGTTTTATCTTGTGTGTAACTTAACCTACATTATTATTTTTCATTTATTTTATTGATATTTACCTACATGATTAGTATAATTATTTAATCCTGATTTATTTGACACAACTGTGTGATTTCACTGTTAATTTTTATTATATGTAGTTAAACTGCTTTTCATTTTGCCGTTACTCGATTTTATAATTTTGTACGCACGTTAATCTGATTTCGTTGTTTATTTTACTTTGATTTAGAAATGTTATTGTTAAATAGTTTATGGATTAATAAACAGCAGGATTTTCTTGATAGTTCTTTCCTAGTTTGTAATTAACGAGCTGAATCATCAATGCGCAAATCTTGTGAATTCTAATTTGAGTAATTTTATTTTTTGATTGTTCCACTTGCGTTTTGCAAGTATTTCAATATTGGGCATGTAAATAAAATTCTAAATTTGCGCATAAGTTCAACATTGTGCTGTTAAAGTCTTCTAATTATTGCAAGCAATTTTTTATTACGTGTTTAAGGATAGTGTACATTGGGTTCATTTGTAAGAGGGCCCGTAATTCTGGAAAACTAATTTTGACGAATTAATCGAGATATAGTGTCAACGTCTTCTGTTCGGTAATGGACAATGAATTAAGGTATTTCATTTACGATCATAACTTAAAGAGTGAGCTTTATTTAGGAATGTACTGCAAGACCGTTAGTTAGATTAATAAAATGCCAGTGCCAACTAGATGAATGTGAAAGTTATTTCGAAGCTTCTATTCTATAACTAAGAAATGATTAAAGTTAAGTATTATTCTTTCCCGTCCTGGTTGACAAATCTTATATTAAACAGGCCTTAGGAGTTTGCAATGTTTTTTTTTCTTCGTGAATAAAGCAAGTCTACAATAATGTCATTTGATACTCAATCAACATTCCCACTAATAAAGATACATATTTTGTAGTAAATGGCTAAACTAACAGTGCAGTGTACAGTGTACAGTGATGAAACATACTCATTACAGTACAACTAAAATAATGTAGTAAACACAAAATATAGATAGTTTCATTTAATACTCAAGTACCAAATCTTGTCTCTAAAAATTCTCACCTGGTAAACTGGATATCGGCGAATTCATAATTTTTAATCATATACAGGGTGAATCACAGACCGTTCGCTAAAATAATACGAAAACTATAAGACATTTACAAAGAAATGTTTAATACAAAAGTTATTCGTATGCGTAAATGCAATTTTTTTAAGTATTTTCATTTATACAGGGTGCACAGGAACAACAGGACAACAACCTATATGGTTATGTTAAAGCGAACACCCTGTATATTAATGTATTTTTGGATCTACGCAAAATTCCTGTGTATTTTTCGTGTAGCATACCCTATATTGATATTTACCCGTTTTAGAGAAAAAAAATGGAAAACGGTAAAGCGGCGGGAGAAGATGGGATACAAGGAGAGCAGTGGGTATATTGAGAGGAAAAAGTAGCAAAAAGGATGACGGACATAATTAACAACGTATAGAGAGGGGAAGGCTTCCTGAGAAGATGGAGAGAATGAGTAATATGTCCGATACACACAAAAAATAGGACAGAAAAGAAGTGAAAAATTACAGGGGAGTGATATTCTTACACACGGCATACAAAATATATGCGACCGTGCTAGAAGAAATGCGACAGAAGGAGATATAGGAAAAGAAACTGCTGTCAGATGGTCAGGAAGGGAAGAAGAGTGATAACATATATATATATATATATATATATATATATATATATATATAATATATATATTAAAACACTTGACAAATAAAGAATTAGATAAAAAAAGTGGGAAAATGGTGGCTTTGTTCGTGGACTTAAAGGAGGCGTTCGTCAGAGTGAACAGGGAAAAGCTATGGGAATACCTGAGGAAAAAAAGATTAACGAAAGACTGATAGAAAGAATGGAGGAAATCTATGAGGGAAAGAGGAGTAGGGTCAGAGTGAACGGTGAGATGAGCGAGGAATTCGTCACAAGGAAGGGTCTGAGACAGGGATGTCCATTGAGCCCAAGTCTGTTCTCGGTATATACGGGGGATCAGGAGGGGGCAGCAGATTGGTGGTTGGTGGTAGGGAAAGTGAAGGTATGGTCGCTGGCGTACGCAGACGATATGGTGTTAGTGGTTAAGGAGGAAAAAGCGACGAAAGAGATGAGGAAGTCGTTGGAAAGATACATGAAAAGAAACGAACTGGAAGTAAACACAAAGAAAACAAAGATAATGGTATTCATAAAGGGAGGGGGGGCGGAAAAGGGAGGAGTGGAAATCGAGGGAGGAAGAAGTGCAGCAGATAAAGGATGTGGATCACATAAAGGAAAGAGTGAGAAAAGGAAATAAATTAATAGGTCAAGTGTGGGGTGTGGGGGAAAGGTTGTTTGGAATGTACTTAGGGAAAAGGAAGCTGTTATTTGATAAACCAATAAAAAGTGTGGTGTTATATAGGACAGAAATATGGGTGTGGAAGGAGCGAAAACAGGTGGAAGGGCTACAAGAAGAATATTGGAAATGGGTATTGGGACTTGATAAAGAAACACGGGATATATTATCAGAGAGGAAGTGCAAGAAGACAAAAAAAAGCAGGGCAATAAAATATGATGAAGAAATGAGAGAAAGAACAGAATGTAAAATATTATAGGCATGTTGGAAAGAGATAAAATAAGGGAGAGTGAAATACGGACAAGATATTAGAGAAGTATACTATAAAAGAAACGGGTACGCGAAGGAAGAAGTAGAGAGGTTAAGGGAAGAGGGAGTGAGGGTAAGAGAGGACGCAGTAAGAAGAAACAGGGACGTACAAAAGCAAGACAGATGGACGATAACAAAAGAAAACAAAATACAATGTAAATTATAGAAAGATTAAAGGAGAAGGGCCCCAGAATATCTGAAAGGAGAAGGAAAACAAAATTATAGCGAGGTTCAGATGCGGTAATGAAGAAATGGGTAACAAGTATTGGAGAAAAGAGAAAGAAGGGAATTGTAGATTATACGGGGAAGGGAAGAAGAATATGAGACATATGATAAAAGAGTGTAGGGAGTTAAGGTAGGAGGACAGGAGTATAAAAGAAACACTAGAGGAAAAAGGAAGAGGAGCGGAGTAAATAGATGAAACTCGGAAAAGGAGAAAACAGATAATGGGAGATGGAAGAAAAGGGAGGAGATAGATAATGTGAGATAAAAATGTAAATGTAAAATGTAAATAGTACAGTAATTAGAAAGTGCAACATTATAAAATGAGCAAATAAAGATAATAGATTATATATATATATATATATATATATATATATATATATATATATATATATATATATATATATATATATAACCTTACAAAAATGTTTAATACAAAAGTTATTCGTATGCGTAAATGCAATTTGTTAAAGTATTTTCATTTATACAGGGTGTACAGGAACAACAGGACACCACCCTACTTGGTTATTTTAAATGAAACACCCTGTATACTACAGAATTGTAGGATTATACGTAAAATTCTAGATATTTTTCGAGTAGCATACCCTATATTGATATTTAACCGTTTTAGAGAATGTGGTAGTTGAAATTCGTCATTTTGAGAGTTTGGAGGCCTGCAATTCCAAGACAGCTGACATCTGTGGAAAACTACTTACATGCCTTTTCTTAACGTTTAATGGTTTATCGACCAACGGTATTATCAAATTTACACATGTGAGGTTTAATCTTGTTTATAAAGAGATATTGCATTAATAAAAAATATTAATAACAGAATAAGAACGAACACAATTAAGAAAATCAAAAGGAAATTCGATCAATACAAAAGTTTAATATGAGCAGCATTTTCATTCTACAATCCATAATGCGTCCTTCAACAGAGTGCGTTGCTCTACTGATGTCCAAATGATTCAATAAATTAAAAGCTCTGACTATTTTCATTCGTAAACCTTCATAATTCCAAGTACGATTCGCACAAAATAATTCTTTCATTAGCTCCCATTTCTAAAAATCTATAGGGGTTAGATTTGGAGATCCGGCGGGTCAAAGTAATGGACCTTTATTTCCCCGCCAACGATTATCAAAGAGTTCTCTTAGTTTGACATCTACGGCTCTAGTAGCATGCGACGGAGCCCAGTCTATTTGATAAAAGTGATCAGTAATTTGATAAAGCGGCATATCGTCCAAGTAGGTTTCAACAACTTCTCTTAAAATTCTTCAGATTTTCTTCGTACATAAAATACCGCACCTCACTCTCCATGGCCAAACAGAAAACATGAATCTTAGATTGAATTTGGTTTTCACTTCATCCACAATACAATATTTTGCCTCGTCTGCCCAAATCACTTTACTTAAAAAGGTATGGCTTTCTTTAATTTTTAACAAAAATTCTTCACATAAGTTGATTCGGCGTACGTAATCTCCGAGATGTAGCTGTTGTACCATTTGTACAAATTTGTAAGGATATAATTTGTGACGAACAAAAATCCTTTGCGAAGATGGATAAGAAATTCCAAAGCAGATGCGGTTTGGATGGAAGCACGTGGATATGCTCCGAAGGCGTGTATTTCAGTTTCCTCGCCTTGTGATACTGGTTTTGTTCTTATAATTGACTTAATCACTCTCTCATGATTAAAAAAATATTTTTCAGTCAATGAAATTTCCCTTTTGTCATAGCCGTAAATGTGCATCCTTTAAATTAAAAGCGCGGCATGATTTATCAATAATTCCATTACATTCATTATAAATAAAAAACAAATCAAACACAACATCAGGTGGATACTTTTCCATGATGAGAATATAACAAGTAGTCAAGTACTCAATTGAACATTCACGTAAATAATTAAACAATAACAATAACATTACAGTGGCGTTTGATATCATTTGACATTATTTTTCGATGGCCTGTTCGGTACCCTTGATACTGCTCTTCGTGACTGATACGCATTGTGGATTGTCTGAATGAAAATACTGCTCATATTGATCGAATTAATCGAATTCCCTATTGTTTCGCTTTTCTTGATTATGTTTTCACCCTGTGTAATTTGTTCGACATCTGTCAAATTGGTAATTAACATATATTTTCAATATTAATACAGACGAGGGCAAGTCGCGAGATTTTACTTGAAATAAAATCAACTTATAAATTTATAAATAACAACAAAAGAACGTAATACCCCTCTCTGTCCGTTGAAAGATCTTTCAGACGTAAACCTGAAAAGGAAGATTTCATACATTTATAGCACCAGTAATATTTTAATTCAGAAAGGTAACAATCCAACTTGCCTTTCGTTTCACAGTAGCCAATCACAAACCCCCATTAATAATTACAGTTTCGATTATGTAAATAATCGGAGAAGCTTGTTCAGTTCACTATATTAATCCTAGCATGCATATACGAGTAACTAATCAAGTCCAATTAGATACCAATGATCTGAACACCTATCCAGAATGAAAGAAAATTTGTACTTAAAACTAACAACCATAATTTAAAATTACATGGTGTCCCGCGCTAATATAAATAATAGGAAAGATACAACCGGTACAGACACAAGGCTTTGAGTTTCTGTTACTGCGCACGGTAGTGTAAATAATAGCTAAAAAAAATAGTACCAAAGATGCATGCTAAATGCTAACACATCACTGAGTGTTTTATGTAAAAGTTCGGTAATAATTATTCTAAAATTTGGTTATAATGTGTGCACAAGGTACTAGCTAACGGTTTTATCAAATTATAACGGTCCTAGTGAAATCTTTATGAAAGTTAAATGGATTCGGATATCAATGACACCGGAATTGCAACAAAGGTAAACAGTTCATTAAAATTCTTTGTAATATGATTAATTTAAATACTTTTTGTAGATGCTGTTATGATCCCTGCGGAAGGCGTATAACGTACGATCGGTTCGAAAGTAAACTCAGCTATACAATGTTTATTAGTGCATGCGATAATGGAATAATTAGACCTGGTGTTGAACTATAACGACACAAATGTAATTGAAGCGCTACCAGTCATTTACGAGTAGTCTCAGTTAAGAGAACATCGTAGCAAAAAAAGCGAGACGAGACATGACGTGTAATCTCAACACACCAATAAAGAAAAATAAATCTATAAAGAAGGTAAGGCATATAATAGCAATTTATTCATATAATGTTGTTTTACCTCTGTAGATCGAAGACGAGCTCTATGTGATGATTTAACACGATCTGGTTAAATTATAATTCTTTTACCAAACAATATTGAATTATCGTATTTTAATCCAAGTTGTGTGTGCAAGTAACATTTTACTACATCCGCATCAATAGCAATTATATTACTTGTTATAAAAGTGATGATTAACATCGACGAAACAGCAAAAAGAGAGATTTTATCAAAATATATGCACCTCACAACAATGGCTGCTTGAAAAAGGAAGTACGCCTCAGGAAAAAAATTTTCAACGCAAAATGTTCTTATCAAAAATCATTGTTGCCTAAATCAGATTTATATGTATTTCAATAAAGAATCGTTTGTAAGATATACTTATTTAAGATTGCCCCCATCTAATGATAATACAGCACGGTAACAGATCCCTTTTTAAATGTATGAATATGAAACTAACCAGAACCCACGTACATCCGATAGATGGCACTAGTAGGTATATTTAGAACTGTTGTAAAATAGAAAAGTACATACAATAAAAGAAATAATATAATCAATTGTGATTTGTAACGTAAGTGATAAAGGCAGTAAATACAGAAAATTTGGATCATTATGGTAGAGAAATAAGTAACGAGTAACCATTAAATAACAATCCTAAATATTCAATCTACAGATACATTTTTGTTTTGTTTTTAGAACAGTAAACAAAGAAAATTATGAAGTCGATACGAAAAGATCCGATATCAATTTTTGCAAGTCAGTCGATAAATCATTAAAAGGTAAGATATCGTTTTCCACAACTTTCTAGGAATTGTGGATCTACACACTCCCAAAATGGCGGTTTTCCACCGCTATTTTCTCCAAAACGGCTAAATATCAATATCGGGTATGCTACATGAAAAATACCCAGAATTTTTCGTGGAAACCAAAAATTCAATAATATACAGGGTGTTCCATTTGAAATAACAAACAGGTGGGTGCCCTGTTATTCCTGTACACCTTGAATAAATGAACATATTTAAAAAAAAACGTACATTTGTGCATACAAATAACGTTTGTATTATGAAAATATAAACTTTCACCATTATTATACATATTTAGTTTTTTTTATATGGTGTATTTGTATATTTAAGTTATACAATCTAAACGTTTCGATAACGCTTACGGTAGTAACATTATCTTTCAATATTGTTAAAGATGAAACAATTTTGTGAAAAAATTGAAAACGCAAACGTACGTCTGCGATTAATATAACAATTTGATAATCGTGTACAGCCAACTATAGAATACGACTTTAGTAAAGAATAACTAGATCATTAATAAACTGCCTTGAAGATGACAAATCAGAACACCCTCTAACGGTCGAAGGCTAACAGTGAAACATGTCATACCCAAAGAAGAATAAATATTTAACAAACTTCAATCAAGTTATGACGTAAGTGTAAAGTTGCGAAAAACTTTAATTTGAATTTAATTAAGAGCATTCACAAATAGAAAGTTGACACCAACTACAATAATCCAGTCAAATTTAACAAAGAAATAATTTTGTTAATAAATGCAAGTGTTATTTAACAATGGAAAACAAGGAAATTTAACAATTTTGAAAGATAAATTTACTACTGGCGAAGATAACTGTAAGTTTTATCGACACGTTTAGATTGTATACCTTAACTATACAAATACACCACACAAAAATCCCAAAAAAGGTAAATATTTTAACTTTTGTATTAAACAAGTTTTTATAATTTTCATAATATTCTAACGAACCGTCCACGTGAATCACCCTGTATTTATTTCTCAAGTGTGATATATGAAGTTTGATTAGAAAAAGAATATGATCTAATTGTTTTGACAAAATTTCAAATCTCGCGTAACTCTGGTTCCTGTCGTATCTATCTTGCATTCTTGCACAGTCAAAGGAATGGGGGGTATTTGAAACAGTAAAATATTGACTCATCAACGAGCAGTAATGTCTGAGCAGATAATGACATAAATCTATTATATAAGAGTGAGACTAAAACAAAAATGAAAGAAGTGATAAAATACATGGTAAATGGGAAGAACTCGAAAGTTAGATAGGTGAGAACGCCTTATATTTTTTAAATGGAGCGTTGGGCCAAAAAATAGATTTTGGGATATCAAAATCTAGAATGGCCGGCTTCCAATGTCGTACGAAAATTTGATTACTGAACGGAATAACCTATAATTTTTTTTTTCTGTTTCGACTCTAAGAGATCAAAATACATAAAACCTCTTTCTTCTACCACTTTACTTCTACCGATAACTGTCGCGCCTTATGCTCATCAGTCATAAGTAATGAATATATCGAACGATTAAATATCCATCAAGTATCAAGACATGTATCAACAACGGATTATCACATTTAAAATTCTGAGAGACAGTGAATTATGTGCGCCCTTCTCCTTTTTTAACTGAAAAATTAACTGCAATCAACGCAATATTTTAAATGTTATGCATGTTCTTATTTCGTCTAATTAACGGATATACTAATTATATCAAAGTTATAAATTGCAGTATTGCAAAAATGACTTTATTTCATAAAACAACTCTATTAACTTTCTTTCTTTAAAGAACCATACAGAGCTAAAATCCATGAATTAACTAGGCTTATGCGATCAATTATCGTTGGCTAATGAGTATTGTACTTAAGATAAAATATTTAACAGTTCAAGAGCGTGAGAACTATCCATTTAAAATCATATGCTTGCTTCGGTCTTCAATAGATAAATGCAGCAATAGAAAATTGTCTATGATTACGTAATCAAATTTTGATGTATGCTACTAGTAATCACTTATTTACTCAGGGTACAGCTAACACCTGTTAAATTGTGAATGGTGGAATAATTCAATTAAGAATAAAATACTATATTTTTTTAAATTTTCAATTCTAATTAGTATAGACTTAAGTATAATAATAACTTAAAGCATCAAAATTCGAAGTTACAAACACCAATCTAAAATTTTACAATGTCTTCGTGTACCTTATCAGAATGTGACCGTGTAGAATGTTAATTAGAAACGTTAGTCTTTTTTGTTGGAAATTCAGGTATGAAGAGCTGGAAAGCGCTGGATTTAATCTCGAAACGAGGGTTGAGCTGACATTGCTACATTTATTGCAAGTTGTAGTAAGTTATTAGTTATTTAATTTAAAAATTGCCATTATGAATACAACCCGTGTTAAAAGAATTAAGGAAAGCAGTTTTTTTTATTTTATAATATCGGGTAATCCCAATGTTAGTTGATCTTTGGTTTGTTAAATTATTAGTTAAGAAGAAATTGCGTCATCGAGAATTAATTCTTTATTGAAATTATGATAGGTGGTTGTGATAGGGAAAAAACTTTAACGCGACGACAGTAAAATTCGTATTTTTTTATAGATAAGAATTGAAAGTGGAAGTAATATAGGTCTTATAGCGAGTTAATTTAAGTAACATTGTTCAATGTAACCAAAAATATAATGGGTATGATTATTAGTTAAGACAAAATTGCGTCATCAAGAATTAATTCTTTGCAGCATTTAATTGCGTGAGATTGTACATACTTTGTCAGGGAAAAATTTAATGTGGTGACACAATACAGATAAGGATTAAAGTTAAGAAAATATAGACCTTTTAACGGGTGATTTAAGTTTTATTTTTCAACTTAAGTGGAGATGAACAAAACTATTTTGTTACATGTAAATACGTTTTAACAGGTTGCGAGAGGTTAATTGCTGCCCAGTATTTTTTTTACTTCGGTTACACGGAAAATTTTTACCGAGCGAACCGTTTAAATGAATTCGGGAGGTTGAAATGAAAGATGGCTAATTTTGAAAAAGGTGCGATAGGAGATTTAGCGTCTGACCATAAGACGAGTCGGACGGTTTTGTAAAACACTTTAAAGAAACAAAAGGATAGCTTAACAAGTTAAGGGCTGCATCGGGTAAAGTGGGAAGTTTTTGTTGTGCTTAATTGAAGCTTTGGAAACGGCAAAAGTTATCATACTGTCACTGTGTTGAATTAAAGTTTTCGATTGTTGAAGAATATTGAGTTTATTGGAGTGAAACAAGATTTCCAGAAAGGGTGAGTATTTAGGAGATCGCTCTGACAAGAGATAGAGCCGGGATAGGTTTTAGCATCTTTGATTGGTTATATCCCTTCATCATTTAACTTTGTCTATTTAAAAACTTTGTAGTACTTTATTTTAACTTTGTAATAAACATAAACATTTTTTGAAAATTAATTGATTTGTTTAAACAAAGTATGGGTCACCGGCTTTAGTATTTACTAGATTCGTTTATTGAAGCATTTCGATCTAAGAGAATAGCAGTCGAGGGGTTTGATTTACATTAGGTGACGAAGGTAGGTTCACGTATTTGTCCCTGTTTTGTATCAGTGTTTTGTTAGTGAACTTTTTGAAGACAGAGTGCAAAAGTATTACCCGATCGGACTTACCGTTTAACGTAACTAAAATTATTAGTAAAACTCACTTATCCTTTACAGATATTTGAACGTTGCTTCTACAAAAGTAAAAATTCCTTCCATAGTACACACCATGACTATGTACAAAAACATCTTACAAATAAAACCAGTAAAGTTATTGATTTTTTCAGGAATAAACAGGTTGAAAGATATGGACTGAATCGTACATTGCCAACCCTGAACGCAATTATGCTATTGTCTAAATCCGATTAAGGTTCCTATGTTGACTTTTGATATGTAAAAGTGTTCTTCTCTAAAGAAGGGTAGGCAGAACAATTTGACTGTTTAGCAGTGTTTTAAAATTGTTTCTTTTTTGCGAAGTGGGCTGGTACGTTCTCACAACTTTTGTGTGTGCAATTATATAGTAACTACAGCTTCCTAGTAAAGGGATTAAATGATTGTTGTCCCCCATCATCAACTGTTTTTGGTCAAATTAACTGGGACATGTTACGCTGAGTGTAGAACGAAATGGATTATAAGGTTGTTGCGTGTGGAGAACATATCAAGCACTGGTAAACTACTAAAAGGTTTTTGAGTTGTACTATCTCCATAAACAGTTTTTGTGTCGATAAATTAAATATCTGAGGCAGACTTAAACGCTGAGTATGACATACATACAAACTGTACAATAATATAAATAATTATAACTGATAATTTAAATTTACATTTTAAGTACATTTTTTATCCCAAAATCCAAGTCTGAGTTTATCGGTCAGGTTTATATCCACCAACCAACCCAGTTGCACTTTACTATTTGTTTTTGTGTGAACAATGTTCAGTACAGCTCTTCCTACCTGAAACCATTCTTTTATAATGAATCATACTTCATACTTCCATAAAAAATACTTGACTTTCTTGTGGAGGAGATATATAATAAATTATTGTATGTATCAAGCGTACACACTCAGCGGATCACACATTCCCTGACGGGTCAGTTAACCACTCGTATTAAAGTAATAAACCTCTGCTTCAAGTTTAATTCCTAAAACAGGACGGTTACCTCAAACACCAATTGTGGTCTTGTGTCATCAACTAATGATAATAAATAATTAGCATTTTTGGGTTTTCAATGGAGTATTTTTATATTTATGTTTCACACAAATCTATACGTTTCGATAATACTTACAGTTATCGTCCTCAGTAGTAATAAAATCTTGTAGAATTGTTTAAGATGTTGAAGCAAATTGTTTCAACATCTTAAACAATTCTAAACAATAGAACAGTAAAAGTGCGTGATCATTTAAGGCGCTCATTTTTAAATAAAAAATTAGAAGGTTTACACTCATGCTACTGTATATTTTAAGTAACATTAGAAATTACGTGTAGATTGAGTATTGCTTTCTTTCATAAGGATTAGGTTTACATCAAATTGCACAATGGGGAAATCTTTACGAGTTTTGAAGGGTGAATTTCTTTGTAGGTTGGGCAGTTAAATTTAAAATATGATACCGTAATGTGATTACATTTTGGTTTAAAATCGTTAATTAATTCTGTTAAACTTTAAGTTATCATAAAATTATTTAGTACAGCATAAGGAATGCTCTAAGTTTCGTTCATATTATAATTTAAAGTTTTATTGAATAAAATGTTGTAGTTAAGGGTTTGTCAATGTTAATATATTGACTTTTCCAGACAGGAATAATATGGACTGAACCGTATATTGCCAACCGTGAACGCAATTATGCTATTGTATAAATCCGATTATGGTTCCTATGTTGACTTTGGATATGTAAAAGAGTTTCTCTCTAAAGAAGGGTAGGCAGAACGACTTGGATTGATTAGCAACGTGTTTTAAAATTGTTTCTTTTTTGCGAAGTGGGCACTTTAGTGTGTGCAATCATACAGTAACTACAGCGTCCTAATAAAAGGATTAAATGATTAATTGTTATGTTTGAGTGCTAAAACAATTTGTTGTGCCGGAAAGGTATTTGAAAATAACAGACATTGTTCATTTTTTATATGAGTTTGTGTTGGTGACCGATATAAAAGAAAAAGTAATGTAGTTATTTTGAATTAAGTGGAGTATTCTGAATTTATACAGCAGTCGCATTGTTCAAGAAGTAAGACACAAAGTTACTTTGAGTTGCTTTCTTTGCATCGAGTTTGGGGAAAATTAAATGCAAGTACTTGTTATGCCTAAAGTTGTTAGTAAAAATAAGACTCTAATGTATAAAGTTGTTAAAAATACAATGACTCAAAAGCTTAAATTACAATCAATGTTTTGTGACATTTAAAAAGTCGCTTGATGAAAAATATTGCCAATTTTCATTTTTCATGTTTGGAAGACAGACGTAGAGTATGCTTGCTGATTTGAATTAAATTAATTAAGCCGCACGTTAAAGAACCCTTACTGACGGTAAACCTTCCTTAGTTAGGGAAAATTTGTAGTAAAGGTAGTGCTAATAATCAAAACAATTAATGTGTATAAAGATACTTGGAGACCCGCTGTTCTTGAATCTTGCTAACAAATAAATTCGTTTTCATTTGAATATTTTTTGGCTATTCTAAATGCTTGGATTTTTTTGGGTGTAAGATTGCAAATTTTGTGAAGTTGTGTAAATGTGAAGGTGGTTGTTAGATCTCTGAGTGGTAACATGTAAAAACAGCACACAGTATTTTTTAGCCGTTGCGATCGCGCCCTGTTGATAGAGGTAATCGGTGCTTATCGAAAAATTGAAAGTTAATGGTTTTCTTAACATAACAAACATTATTGATTTTTCTGGCGAAACTCTTAGGTGTTTTATTCGTGGATGTACTGAGAACGGGCTCATCCGATTAAAAAAAAAGATAACCTAATGTTGTAGGACTGAGGTGTTTAATCTTTATAATGACGCGATGAACGTTGAAAATTCCGAAGTTGATTTAAATAATTAAATGAAACTCTTGTTTTAATAATAAAAGTACTTTGGTATTATTAATGTAATTTTTGAGATGGTAACTTGTTTTGTAATTTATTTTGTAAAATTTGTGTGTACTTTAGTGGATTGACCTTGAATAGCTTTTGGTACCTAAAAGTACAGTGATTGCGCAAGATAAATAGATCCAATCATTGGAGTCGACGTACTCGATAGGTGAGCTCTATTGAACTTTATCTTTTGATATTGTTTGTTTATTTCAACTGTCTATTTCGGAGTTACAATAAAAATTTTTTCTACTGCTTTTATTAAAAATAGTGTTACAATCACACATTTTGTGACTAATACCAACTTATGATGCGCTGTAGTTGGCAACATCTGCTTCTCTAACGGAGAAATTAGGTTATATTTTAGTAATATGTTAAATAAAAATTTTTGAAATGCTTCCAATTAATGACATCAACGTGACTAGTATTTTAAATATGTATGCAGAAACAAATGGAATTTGAATTAAATCTAATCTCCGAAATAGAAAAATAGTATCAAATACTACTATACGGATTTTTCAAACACTTCACCCAACGAAATCAAAGTAACTAGTATTCTAAATATGCACAAACAAGTAGAGTTTAAATTAAATTTAAGTTTCCAAATAGAAGAATAATATAAAATAGGCGTGCTACGTAGACCTATTGTACAATAACACCGAGATTATAATTTATAACGCGCTGTAGTTGGCAATACCTGCTGCCTTAATGCAGATGTTAGGTTATATTTTAGTAATACGTTAAATACGGATTTTTAAAATGCTTTAACCAACGAAATCAAAGTGACTAGTATTTTAAATATGCAGAAATAAATAAAATCTTAATTAAATTTAAGCTTCGTAATAGAAAAATAATACGAAATACGCGTTCTACGATGTCACATTGTACAGCAACGTTCATAGTAACAGTTGTCTTTCAATCTAATGTTTTCTATTTTGGTGTTACAATGCGAATTTTGTGCCACGGTTTTTATTAAAAACAGTGTTACGATGAAACACTTTGTGACACCGAAAATTACAACTTCAACCAACGAAATCATAGTGACTCCTATTTTAAATATGCAGAAAGAAATAAAATGTAAATTAAATTTAAGCTCCGAAACATAAAAATAATATGAAACACGCGTGCTACGAATACCTATTGTACAATAATATTTATGGTGACACTTGTTTTTGAATATAACACTTTCTATTTTGGTGTTACAATGAACATTTTTGTACAATCGTTTTTATTAAAAACAGTGTTACGATGAAACACTTTGTCACACCGAGATTACTATTTACAATGCGCTGTAGTTGGCAGTTCCTGCTGCCCTAATGCAGATGTTAGGTTATATTTTAGTAAGAAGTTAAATATGGATTTTTAGCAAACAAAATACACCCACGTACCACACAAAATTGAAAAACACCGAATGCGTTTCAATAGCTATAGTGCATTTCACGAATAATTAGACCTCTATAATATGGCTGCCATTCCACTATGAACAACATCCAATTATAAAATAACTAAAATGCTATAAGCGTAACATTGTAATGAAAGGGATATTTCAGTTGGCTACTCTGAACCGCATTTTCCATCCTTTCCTACAACATTATAATAGCAAAAGACAAATATAATAACAAATACGACCTTCAAATGTCTTAAAATATTATTTGCCAACTCAGTAGCATATCACGCGGAGAGGTAACTTAGGTTAGTAAAATTGAAAATGTTTCAATTAAATTAATTATAAGAAATAAACATTGTTAAAATAAAAGAATGTTCCAAACAAATATCATTATTGTTAAGAATTTCTGAAAATTTACCATTACTAATTCGTAATTAATATTGAAACTGCAAATTACTCCGTTAGCATAATGTGAATTAGAAATCATTAATGACCACTTGCTTTGCTTATAAATGTGGAATCAATTTTCCATTTTGCCATTATACTGTAAACAATAATTTGTAACGGTTGATAATTTATTTTAAATGTTTATAATTCTGCGATTTTTAATTACGCAATAATTATTAATAAAAAAATAATTTACTACATACTTGTTCATTTTTTAAATTTGTATTAAAATATATGATGATGATAGGGTAGCTATTGAAACGCGTTCGGTGTTTTTTAATTTTGTGTGGTAAGTGGGTGTATTTTGTTTGTTAAAGATCTTGCCACAGGTCCAGTGTTCTAGATTTTTCACGGGTTTTTGAAAATGCTTCAACAAACGAAATCAAAATGACTAGTATTTTAAGTACGCTGGAAGAAATAAAATTTAAATTCGATTGAAGCTTTAATATTGTACAATAACGTTCATAATAACACTTGTTTTTCAATATAATATTTTACATCTTAGTGATACCGTGAGAACTTTGTGCAAATGCTTTTATTAAAATAGTGTTAAAATCACACGTTTTGTGTGATGTGCTGCAGTTGGTAATACCTGCTGCCCTAACGCAGATATTAGGTTATATTTTAGCAATATGTTAAATACGGATTTTTAAAATGCTTCAACCGACGAAATCAAAATAACTAGTATTTCAAATTTGCAGAGATAAACGAAATTTTATATATGAAAATGTAAACTTTCAAGATTATCACACATAATAAAATACTTATATTTTTTGAATTTTTAAATGATGTATTTTAAATTATACAATCTAAACATTTTGATAACACTTACAGTTATCTCTATCAGTAGTAATATCTACTAAAATTGTTAAATATGTTGAAAACAATTTTGTCAAAGTTGAAAAATAAAAATTTTTGTATAAATTGAATCCTCAAAACAGTAAAATAGTATCAAATACGCGTACGACGATGCCCTAATGCCCACTAACGTTGATTGGAACACTTGTTTTTCAATATACTATTTCCTATTTTGGCGTTACAATGAGAATTTTGTGCAATTGCTTTTTTTTTTTTAATAGTGTTACAATTACACACTTTGTGACACCGAACATTGCAACTTATGATACGCTGTAGTTAGCAATAATGTTCCTTGTAATACTCGTTTTTCAATATACTATTTTCTGTTTCGGGGTTACAATAAGAATTTTGTGCAACTGCTTTTATTAAAAATAGTGTTACAATCACATATTTTGTGACAAATACCAACTTATGATGCGCTGTAGTTGGCAACATGTGCTCCTCTAACGGAGAAATTAGGTTATATTTCAGTAATATGTTAAATACGAATTCTTGAAATGCTTCTAACTAATGAAATCAATGTGACTAGTATTTTAAATATGCAGAAACAAATGGAATTTAAATTAAATTTAATCTCCGAAATAGAAAAATAGTATCAAATACTATTATACGGATTTTTTAAACACTTCACCCAACGAAATGAAAGTGACTAGTATTTTAAATATGCACAAAGAAATAGAATTTAAATTAAATTTGGACACAGTTATGAAAAAAGGGACCAAACCACAAAAAAAGTAAATGCTGTTTAAAGTTAAGCCTTATTTATTAATTCCACGTATTTTTTCGATTTTTGCCGTTAGATTTTTTGTTGCACAAAATATTGCTTATTTAGAAAGCAAAACTATTTTTTGTTGCTATCAGTATATTTGTCAACATTTTTGAAAATGTGGGTTGGTTCCTTTTTGCAGAAATCAATATAAGCACAAATATAAAAAGCAAAGTAGATATTCAAGTAAAAAATGATATTATAACGTTTTAGTCATCTTCAGGTGGAAATCAGTGTTAGCGCCGAATCCATCGATGTCATCTGCTTCATACTCGTCAGCAAACAATGTGCGATAAAAAGAAAGACAGTCCTTGGGAATCAGGTGTAAAATAGATTTGATATCGTTAAGTTTTGGTTCAGATATACCTTTGCCATCAGACCAAAGCACAATAAGATCTTTTGTGGTCGTCTGCAAATCAATTTCACTAATATCTCCGTCAAAACTTTGCCGCATAAAAATTAAATAAGGTTGCTCTTTAATATGATTTCGCGAGTATAATTAATTTTTTTATATTCGGTTCCTTTTTTCCTGTTAGTAATATTAGACTCCAGTTTCGATGAGCCAAAACAGTCCTCCTTTGACATCATGGTCAAAAGTAACGGGTTTTTCTTTCGACAGGTTTTCATTACTGCATGGTAATCGTCGGGCACATATAGACGTTGGTGTCCACGAAGAGCAGTTTCAACTTTGCCGTAGTCATCATCATTACGTAAAAAGCTGTGTCCAGAAATTAAGTAAAGGTTACCGTTTTTAAATTCGTAAGAATTTCAAAAGCCGGTTTTAGCATAAGAACGACCTTGATATTGCAATTTTGACCACCGCAAGAATCGCTCCATAAAATAATTTCTTCAACATCTTTGTTAACATTATTCTTCAAATGTTTCAGTTGACACAATCCCACCTCTTGTGTTCCTCTTCCAGCCCTTCCTTCCACCAGACACGATCCCACCTCTTGTGTTCCTCTTCCAGCCCTTCCTTCTACCAAAGGATAACAGAAACTCTTCTTAGCTTTTCCAGAATGTATACCGCAGTTATAAAGCCAAATTTGCTTTTTATAAAAAAATAATGTTAGTTGCATTCGAGGTAAAGGCAGTCGTAAGTTAAACACTCAACTTGATCAGAAGTAAAAGCTAAAGACATATCGTTTTTCATTTTTTTTCTGTGCTGATTCAGCTATACGTAAGTGCTCTTCGTGTTCATTATTTAATTGTGACTTTCCTTCGTCCGTTTCCGCATTCATTATTTTTATATGATATGTCACATTTGTTGCAGGTGTCCTTTTTTAAAGCTTTGAATTTTAGATTTAAATTAGTGTAAAATATCTTTTTATAAGATGAAAAGCTGACGGCATAGAGTTAGTGCATTTTAGTCAAATTTAGTTTTGGTCATAAAAATTTAGCCTCTGTCTGATTTCTTCGGTCGTGTGATATATAACGAGGAAATTTGCTTACATGGTCATTAACTTTATGTTTTCTTATCATTCGCTTAATTTATTTCAACCTGTCTTATCAACTGAAAGTTAGATTTGATCATCATCATGGTAGTCAGATTTGAAGTAACTTCATTCGTTTTGCGGAAATATTACGACAAACAGTGGTTTTTACTAATAATAGCTTCTTGAAAATATTTTGAAGTACTGACAGATGCTCATGTTATTAGTACACTTTTGTATTTTACATAAGTACCACTTTATCTGAGCATTTCAGTTACATTTGACTGCATACACTAACTATTGTTATTTATGGACACCATCTTGGATTTACATTGATGCGAATAGCTCATTTAATCACTTTTAGCGATATCATGATACATTTCACGTTACTATCAAGATTTAAAAATATAAACATTGAAATAGTAGGACAGTTGCATGGATTAATAAATGACAAACTTGTTAGCAATTAGATTTCTCATTCATCCAGTTAACATTTCTAATTAAATAACAAAATCGTAAGTTGTTTACCTTGCTCGCTCTGTTTAAACCACCATTTTATTTTATATCACTAGTACATGTGGAGGTGTTAAAATCCACTATTCGATAATGTATCAAATAGCGTAGACGTTAGAAGTGTAATGGAATGGATTTTACTAACTAAATCAAAGAAATGTCAACAAGCCGTTTAAATTTGTGATGTTGGAAGTAAATTCCATTCGATTCATGTGAAAATTTCATTCATTCAAATCATCTGGTATGAAAATTAATCCTTGATCGACATCAGAATTAAACAGACTGTATTTATCTAGCTATCTGAAGCGACCGTTTTCATATGTTTCGTACACTAGAGGCGGCAATGGAAGTAGGACGTTTGACTAACTAAATCAATATGTCAACAGCCGTTACCATGTGGTAAGTTTACATTCGATTCTGTGATAGAATCGTTCAAATCATCTGGTTGAAAATAGGTTTCGGTGACTCGACCATTCAGAATTAACAGACTGATTAGCAGGGCTATCTCAGTTCTGTCTACACTAACGGCATAATATGCACGTATTGATCTAAATCAATATGCAAAGTTAGACTACAAACATTCATCCGTTCTTCAACAATCAAACAGGTTTCGGTGACAGCACCTTCAGAATAACGTCAAATAGCAGGGCTTTCATCTGTTTACTAATGGCACTATTTTACAGGTCCTGACTTACATTAGGTGGCGTTCAACAATGACAGAACATCAACAGCACGCGAATACGCGTCAAAACACTTATCTGGCTCATAAAAGGAACCTGAGCTTACATAGGTGGTGTTGTACAATGACAGAAACAACCCACATACGCGTAATACATTATTTTGCAAAAAGGAACCAAGCTACCTGGTTCTGATTTACAAAACTCAGTTCATATAATTTAAATTTGTGGTTTGGTTCAGAACGCATTTTTTATTATAAAAATATCACTTGTGGCTTGGTCCGTTTTTGCAAGATTTTAAATGTGCCTTTGGAAACCTATTTCCGCCATAAACTCAGTTTGGGCCTTCTTGTGAGTTGGTTCCTTTTTGCATAACTGCGTCCATTTAAGCTCCCAAATAGAAGAATAATACAAAATAGGCGTGCTGCGTAGACCTATTGTACAATAACATTTTTATTAAAAGGAGTGTTACGATGAAACACCGAGATTATAATTTATAACGCGCTGTAGTTGGAAATACCTGCTGCCCTAATGCAGATGTTAGGTTATAATTTAGTAATATGTTAAATGAGGATTTTTAAAATGCTTTAACCAACGAAATCAAAGTGGCTAGCATTTTAAATATGCAGAAAGAAATAAAATTTTAATTAAATTTAAGCTCCGCAATAGAAAAATAATACAAAATACGCGTTCTACGATGTCACATTGTACAGTAACGTTCACAGTAACAGCTGTTTTTCAATCTAATATTTTCTATTTGGTGTTACAATGAGAATGTTGTGCCACGGTTTTTATTAAAAACGGTGTTACGATGAAATACTTTGTGACACCGAAAATTACAACTTCAACCAACGAAATCATAGTGACTAGTATTTTAAATATGCAGAAAGAAATAAAATTTAAATGAAATTTAAGCTCCGAAATATAAAAATAATATGAAATACGCGTGCTACGAAGGGCTATTGTACAATAATAGTCATGGTGATACTCGTTTTTGAATATAGTACTTTCTATTTTGGTGTTACAATGAAAATTTTGTACAACGGTTTTTAATAAAAACAGTGTTACGATGAAACACTTTGTCACGCCGAGATTATTATTTATAACGGGCTGCAGTTGGCAGTGCCTGCTGCCCTAATGCAGATGTTAGGTTATATTTTAGTAATATGTTAAATACGGATTTTTAACAAACAAAATACACCCACGTACCACACAAAATTAAAAACACCGAACGCTGATGATGATAACGTAGCTATTGAAACATGTTCGGTGTTTTTTAATTTTGTGTGGTAGGGTAGTGGCATCGCTTTTAACCAATGAACCAACTCACTTCTGACTTTATTCCAGTGTAAATAAGGTTTTATGCATGTACGCTGTCACTTGTTGTATCTATTCGTTAGTGTAAACCTTCCTCTGCAGAAATCACATGGCGTATGTCCATAATAGTCTCACAATAAACCAGAAAACGCATGTGGATTATGGCGCGTTTCTGAACCTAGTGGTTTCTTAGCAGTTCCGTTAAGGTAAGCTATTTTGTTAAACGTTGAAATTTGGTATAAACTAGCAATATTTTGAGAAACTTCTGTTGAGGTACCAATATAAATAGTTTTTGTTTAGTGAATAACATATCATTTTTCGGTAAAACCAGTTCTAACCTATTAAGATCGTGATGGCTATAACTGGAGCGCGGAAAATTGTATTTCACTAGCTTTAGCCACAGATATGGCTAAAAATGGATCAATGTTAAACTAGTTATAGCCATGTCTTCCGATTTTACATACTTAGGACTAGGATACAGAATAGGGGGTTGTTGCAGATGGTGCAAAAGATTGAAATGAAAAAGGACACCAAGCATGCATGGAAAAGGCAAAGAAACAAGGGAACAATTCATCAGTATTCTGAAGAGCAGCTTACTCGTGCCTTGAGAGAAATTACACAAAATGGCATGAAAATTGCAACTGCTAGCAGGGAGTTTAATATTCCACGAACTACCTTGAGGGACAAAGTATCGGGAAGAACATCCGCTGCAATAAAAGTTGTTGGCCCAGAAGCAGTTCTGGGAATGGAAATAGAATCTGAACTAGTAAATTGGATAACATCAAATGCCGCCAAGTAGTTCCCCGTCGTTTTTATGAACGGCCATGCATCACATTTATCACTGAATTGAAGTAAGTTCTGCGTCGAACACAAAATCATCATTGTATGCCTTCCTCCTAATGTGACCCACATCATGCAACCTCTAGACGTTGCTTACTTCTTCCCACTGAAACAAGCGTGGATGCAAGTAACAAGAACGTTCTTGTGCAAACATGGAGAAAGCATTAAGAAAAGGGACGTTCCGCCGGCTCTGAATGAAATAATATCCAATCTTAAGTTTAAGGATAATATAAGATCTGGATTTGAAACTTGTGGAATTTACCCTTTTGATCCAGATTCCATAAACTATGCAAAATACTTACCAAAATCAACAGAACATACGGAACGGACAGCACAAGAACTTGAAGTGAAATCGGCACGGACAAAAACGATTTTGGATTTATTTAACAACACTTATGAAAAGTGTCAGGCTTGGCAAGGAGACACTACTTACTTGCAACTGTACAACTTTTGGAAAAAAGTCAAAGACTCGGTTCTTGGCGAAGGAGCACCAACTGACAATAGCGGCTTACATGAACAAGATGTTGAAGATATTCTTGAATTTCTATTTCCTGAATGGTAAACAGCGGACGTTTGCACGGGACCGGTTGTGAAGATGGAAATATTTGCTTGCCCACACCATCTAGTTGCAGCAACGGCACTCACAGCGAAGTCAAAGCAAATAAAGAAGTTGATGTATCCGTCACCTGTGAGGTGGAAGATTTTGGTGAAAATGAAATGCAAGTTGATGTATGTATCAATCCAGAAGAAATCAAGGAAATCAAAAAAGCTGATTTTGAATCAATCATCTCTATTGGAAGAAACGACGCTAAGGGACCAGAGATTTGTTCGAGTGCTTCTCCAGAATGGTACTGAAAAAAATCAGATTCTTTAGAACATTATCTTGAAACCAGAGGGTTCGAATGAGACGGGCCTTGAAAAGACCACTTTGAAAGCAAAAACAGTATCCGACATATTGCAAGATGTTTGGAAGTGGCCTGATACACCAAAAACTAAAAGAAAAAATAAAAATACTCTGAAACTGCCGTCTGTACTGACATCTTCGAAATGGATTGAAATTGTCGAAACCCGCGACAGAGAGACTTTGGAAACGAACAAGGAGAAACAGAGAAGAAGGGAACTCAGAGAGCAAAAAAAGCGGGACGCTGAAGAAAATAAGAAATGTTTGAAGAAAAAGAAATGTCCTAATGGCAAAAAAGTGGGAAAGACAATGGAAAACGAAGAAGGAGGAAAATATGAAACAATAACTTCCCACTCGAAAAATGACGGGCCACAAGTAGGAAATTACGTCGTTGTAGAATACGACGAACAGCTTTACCCAGACAGAGTGATGGAAGTGGTCAAGCAATGGAAAGAAGTGGTACTAACTGGAAATGGCCAACTAGATAAGATATCCTTTGGTACGTACCTTCTCTTAATAATTTAGCTTCTAACCATAAATATTTGTAATGACGATAAAATCACACATTTTGTGTGATGTGCTGCAGTTGGCAATATCTGCTGCCCTAATGCAGATATTAGGTTATATTTTAGCAATATATTAAATACGGATTTTTAAAATGCTTCAACCAACGAAATCAAAATGACTAGTATTTCAAATTTGCGCAGATAAACGAAATTTTATATATGAAAATGTAAACTTTCATCATTACACATAGTAAAATACTTATATTTTTTGGTTTTTTTAATGGTATATTTTAAATTTTACAATCTAAACGTTTCGATAAACACTTACAGTTATCTTCGTTAGTAGTAAATTTTTAAATTGTTGAAAATGTTGAAAACGATTTTGTCAAAGTTGAAAAATTAAAAATTTTAAGTATACAGGGTGTGGCGCGAAGAGTTTTGATTAAAAGTAATGGCGGATACAGTTATATTAAAAATCTGAAATTACGAAGCTGTAGGTTTTGGATGACGCTGAGTTCAACTATAATATTGTCCTGAATGTGGCACTTCCGGTTATACCGGAAGTAGACGTAAACTTTGTTATTTTAAATGGAACCCAATATTTTGTATTTTATTTTCGAATTCTACATGATAAAATTTGTGCACAATGTCCTATACCAAAAATGAAGTATTTTCGAGATATTTCGATTTTTTTTTTAATTTTGAAAAATCCTAGTCCACATTGAATAACGATATCTTCATTAGTAACGAAGATAGTGACGTGAAATTGTAACCAATAAACAATAAGCGCTTGCCCGTTAACTCCATATATCCATCTCATTGACATTTCATACAGGATGTTTTAAACTTAGCCGCCAACATGCACAATTTAAATCATTTATAAGTTGCTTACTTTAAATGTATTTTATTACATTTTCCACTGTATTTTTTTAAGCCAATTCGTTTGGTATCAGTATTCCCTATACCTAAATCCAACCACTTTTGAGATATTTCATTATCTTAGTTAGAACATAACAACACTTAATTATTTCAAGATTATTAAAGGATAGGTCATGGTTTTTTATTATTTAAGGTGATATTTTGTTATTTTTTCATAAGTTATTAAATCTGAAAAGTAACCAATAGCCTGAAAGGATTATTAATTGTGGATATCATTAAAAACGTTGACTAGGTATTTTGTATTAATTTAATTAGATAACTTATAAACAAAAATAACGAAATGTAATATTAAACAAATAAAGTTTTATAATAATTGTTCATAATTAGCACCATCTACTTCTAAACATTTTGAATCCTTTTCAATAAGTTATGTCTTGTAATTCTGGAAATATGGTCAGTTGTTAGAGAATTAAAAGCAAGTAAGACTCTCTGCATCATATCTTCCTTTGTCGTAACAGGTTTGGAAAATACCTGATTTTTAATGTAACCCCAAATACCAAAATCTAGAGGAGCCAAATCAGGAGAGCGAGCTGGCCAACGACACGGACCCTCATTGGCAATCCATCTATCATCAAACATGTCGTAAAGATGCTGAGCAACAGGCCCAAAGTTATGAGGAGGTGCTCCATCTTGCTGATACCAAGCTGAAGCCGCCTCTCCATTTCTTAAAGTATGTAACGCCGGTCGTATGGCTTCTTCTAAAATGTGGCAATATCTTGTACCATTTAAATTTTCATCATAAAATTTTAATGCTAAAATTTTATCGTCTTTTGTTGCACAAAAAACATTAAAACTCCAACTATCTACTAACACTAACATGTGGATTTTCATTAGACCAAAAATGGGAATTATGTCGATTAAATAATCCATTTTTGCTAAACTTTGCTTCATCACACCATATAACTTTTTTTATGAAATTTTCATCCTCTTGGGTCTTCATTAAAAACCATTCACAGAATTCTACTCTTCGAGGAAGATCACCTAATTGTAAGTGTTGCACCAAATGATATGAAAATGGTTTCCATTTGTGTTTTTCTAAAATGCGACGAACTGTTCTCGTCGGCAAAGTAAGATCTCTCTCACAATCTCTAATGGAGGCATTTGGAGAGGCCATAAAATAACCCAAAACATTAATTCAATTTTGTCACTGTCCACTAGTGGTTTATTTTTATTAATTTTTGTGTTAAATTGACCAAACTGACGGAAGTTTTCAAGCAATCTTCTTACAATATCACCAGTTGCATTTGGTCGATTTAGATATCTTTTTGCAAAAACACGGCAAGAGATTTAAAAAATCATCATTAGTAAATCCTACATTTGCCATTATTTACTATGAAATACAAACTGGTAAAGAAAACTGTCAAAACAATACAAACAATTAACGTTCTAACTATCAAATCTTTGACAGCCAACTGATTACTAATGTTGAAATAATTAAGTGTTTATGTTTTAACTAAGATAATGAAATATCTTAAAAGTGGTTGGATTTATATATATATAAAATATACAGCGGAAAATGTAATATATATATTTATATAATATAAATGATTTAAATATATTGGTAATTTATATATAAATATAATGAATATATATGGAGTTAACGGGCAAGCGCTTGTTGTTTATTGGTTACAACTTCACGTCACTAGCTTCGTTATTAATGGAGATATCGTTATTCAATGTGGACTAGGATTTTTCAAAATTTTCAAAATACTTCATTTTTGGTATAGGATATTGTGCACAAATTTTATCTAGAATTTCATGTACAATTCGAAAATAAAATAAAAAATATTGGGTTCCATTTAAAATAACAAAGTTGACGTCTACTTTCGGTATAACCGGAAGTGTCACATTCAGGACAATATTATTTTAACTCAGCGTCATCCAAAACCTACAGCTTCGTAATTTCAAATTTTTAACATAATTGTATCCGCCATTACTTTTAATCAAAACTCTTCGCGCCACACCCTGTATAAATTAAATCCCCGAAACAGTAAAATGGAATCAAATACGCGTACGACAATGCCCTAATCCCCACTAACGTTGATTGGAACATTTGTTTTCGAATATACTATTTCCTATTTTGGTGTTACAGTGAGCATTTTGTGCAACTGCTTTTTTTCTAAATAGTGTTACAATTACACATATTGTAAAACCGAAAATTGCAACTTATGATGCGCTGTAGTTGACAATTTCTTCTGCCTCAATGTAGATGTAGATATTTTAGTAATATCAAAATGGATTTTAAAATAATGTTTCCAACCAACGAAATCAAAATAACTAGTATTTTAAATTTGCACAAAGAAATGAAATTTAAATTGAATTTCAACTCCGAAATAGAAAGATAGTATGAAATACGCGTGCTACAATACCTTATTGCAGAGTAGCGGCCATTGCAACACTTGTTTATCAATACACTATTTTCTATTGTGGTGTTACAATGACAACTTTGTGCAGTTGTTTTTATTAAAAACAGTGTTACAATGAAACATTTTTGTGGCACCAAAAATTGGGATTTACGATTCGCTGTAGTTAGCAATATCTGCTGCCCTAACGCAAATGTTAGGTTACTTACATTTTAGTAATATGTTAAATACGAATTTTTGAAATGTTTTCAACCAATGAAATCAAAATGACTAGTATTTTAAATTTGCACAAAGAAACGAAATTTTATATAAATTTAATCCCCGAAACAGAAAAATAGTATGAAGTATGCGTACGACAATGCCCTAATGTGCACTAACGTTCATTTGTTTTCCAATATACTATTTTCTATTTTGATCTTACAATGAGAAGTTTGTGTATCTGCTTTAAATAGTGTTACAATCACACAATTTGTGACACCGAAAATTGCCAATTATGATGGGCTGTAGTTGGTAGTATCTTCTGCCAGACTATTTATTTAACGTTATTGAATACGTCAAAAAAAATCATAACATATCAGAACATCTCTGGTCTTACTAATAAGAAAAAATTTTGTATTATAAAAATTAGTCGTATGATTATAAAATTTCTAAAATTAGAACTTTCTTTCTGTTTACTATATACAATGCAGGTGCACAAACAATCCCAGAGTGTACATAGAATATAAAAATTTTGTGCTTTTCTAAACTCACATTTTAATGGTTAACAGCGCGTAAAAAATCACATTAATAATTTTTCGGCTACGCATGCGCGCACACACCCACAAACAAAAATTTTGAAAAACACGTTTCACTATTATACTTCCAAATATTTAAGTTGTATATATTGTAACACTGCCTTCAAAAATATGGCAGTATAGCAAAATTAGCAATCGGAAGAATAATTGCACGTGAAAATAATGGAGACGTTTAACAAAAGGAATTTACAATACCCGGATATACGGCTGTAGCGTATGAAAGAAGTATTTAAATGTAACAAAAGGACAATACCTTTTGTCGGGTTTTGGCTGCACCTTTTTAAGTTCCATCTCTTTATTTGTTGCATTATTTTTTTCAGCGGTGGTGTCATTTCCGCCACCACCGTGAGCCCGCGAAACAGGAAGAGTCGCCATGTTGTCAACAGCAGCCTCCACCTCGACCGTTGCGACCTTGACTTCACCACCCACCATTTTGTTTAATCTTCTTTTGAATAATTACATATAAATTCGTTGTTAACAATCACATAACCACGCATCTCGATGTTTTAGGCCGGAAATTTTTGTTATCACCTCAATATATTAATTAATCGAGTATTCACATAACGCTGATTGAATAATTTAATTAATATAAGACATTTTTTTTATGTGATGGATACGTTTTCCAACCGATCGGTGTTTTTCACATCTATTCAGCGAAAAGCTTTCCGCTTGTTCGGGAAGACACTATGGAGAAAAGGTTACGGGATCGTTTTAGGAGAGAAGGGATGCTGCAGAATCGTCACGTGAAAAGCGCGAAAGCTCCGATTGGAGCTTTATAAGAGCTTGTCCCGGGATTCGACCCAGTTACCTCCGATGACCTCTTCAAAATATGGAGTAGGCATCCAATGTTTAAATATTATTTGTATAATTAATATTTGTACAATTACACCACAAAAACATTAAAATTATTACTACTCTTATAACACCCGCTTATTACGCGACAGGTGAAAGCATTTCATTTTAGATAATTATTTCTAATTACTACTCACTACTCTGATAGCGCAAATTAAATAATGCGGTCAGAAGGTAAAATTTATTTTATTGACGCAATTTTCTATTAGGGATGCTGGGTACTGTAACATATTGATCTTGCTATGCAATCCCCACTTTCGCCGAGGGCGTTAGCTAAGCTACCAGAAAGGCTTTATGTTGGAAACTGTTCTAAAACTAACTAATTTGGAAACTCATTCAACAACTTATCAATCTTTCAACACCAAATCATTCTTTGTGTATTCTACAAGTACACATGCAGATTAATAGAAAAAAATAAGGTCGTGAGTCGTGATAGTCTTAAATTTATGACCAAAGTCAAACGGGTCCCACGGCAGGAATTGCCTTAATCTCGTCTTATGAATATCTCAAACACCATTCAAGATGAATAGACCCGGATAAGGGCTCGCTTAAGATATAAACGATTTCAAATATTAGAGTGAGAACTGAAAATCTTATCCATTAAGAGACTTCTTCAAACGTTCGTGATTGATTCAGAAGCTTAATCGGCAAACATCTATTAACTTTTATGTTTAAAAATTACCATAAGCCAGATTAAAAAAAAGGTTGTTGGATGCTTACTCGCATACAAATTACCTTAATTAAAGGAACATTTTGGCAGATCAATTTAGCGTAAAATCCATTCTTAATACAACAAAAATAAAAGAAATTTATATATTTACAAATATAAGTAAGACAGAGGCCCATATTGAAAATTCATATAATATGGTTTAGCAAAAATTATATAAATAAATGAAACTAAACAAGCAACAAAATGTCACACAGGTGATCATACGTTTTCCTTTACAAGAACATGCGGCCTTCCCGACGCCCCAGCATTGAAGGTCTTTCATAGTTGCAAACCTCGATATAATACAGAATCGAATACTAAAAACCGTATCTCGATTTTTGGTACCTTAAAAATTTACAAACAGACAGTGATTTCAGTTTGAAAAAAAAAACATTATCTCTGTACCTATTAAACTTCAAAATGCATAAAATTCATTTGTGCGGCGTCGAGGCAATCCAGTTGACGCCCCAATGAACTCGGTACATACATAACGATTTGGACATCGCTCCATCAAAATACACATGTTCACTGAAAATGCATGAAATTCACTTCTGGGATATAGAGAGAATGCGTTCGGACATTTTTCCAAAGATATTAGTGCATAAATAACGATTTTGACATCGCTTGACCAAAATAAGCGTGGTAGCTGAAAATGCATGAAATTAAAAGGAACCACCTCGTGAATGCCTATCAGTTTCACTTTGCGAGTACCCATTTCCGATACTCCGTTCCTGAAAAATAATCATTTTAATCACTTTCCTTTTGTGCGTTCCCACTTCCACCACCCCGTTCCCGAAATATACGTATTAGAAATTTTGACCTCACAGAAGGATTCGTCTTGTCGCGACCTATCACATACCTTTGGACGGGACCTACCTCCGACGCTCCATTCCCGAGATATACGCATTTAAAATTGATGTGTTGCAAATATTTTCGCTCACCGATTGAGGGTAGTGGCGGTTAGGGGATAGGGGAATGAGTCACATCAAATATGTATTCTCCGTCCAAAATTAGTTTAATTCGGCACGTTAACATATTTTCGCTATAATGGGGTGAAGGGGAAGAAGAGGGTGACGCCGGGAAGGACTAGCTCTGTCAATCCCTAAAGCAACATCTTTTGATAACGTCACCAAACTCACTTCAAAACATTCGTTTGCTCCACAAAGAATGTATAACGTAGACGCAATTGGCGTACGGGTAGTAATTCGAAACGAGGAAAATGATAACAGTATATTGCTGCATGAATTTCGCTAGGCACTACATCCTCCCTCCCCCCCAACGTTTACCTTTCTCTGGCATTAGAAAAAGATGGACCAAATTTATTATTGTTCGAAGTCAGGATGGATGACTGAAGAATTGTTTTGAATCTGGCTGAAACATTTTCTGGCATTCATAAAAGGAGCACTTGACAATCCAGTATTGCTAATCTTGGACAACCATTGCAGTCACGTTTCTTTGGACATTTTTAACGTTTTGTAAACTGATTGGTTTTGTGATGCTTTCGCTCGCACATCGCATCCGATCCAACCTTCAAATCTTACATTTTTCGGACCACCTTATTGCCGGTATCTTCACGAAAGCCTATTGATAAATCACCAATACAGTAACGGCAGTGAATGGTTTTGCAGCTACGAAGCATATTCTCGTATTCTCAGATTTACAAATAGAGCCTAATTCGACCCAGCGCAAAATTATACCATCGTTCCGCAATGTCGCTCAGGAGTCTAACGTAGAAACACTAGATTTGGAGAATATTGAACATTCAGCTATTTGTTAGGAAAAACTGCAAATATCTCTTAAGTTGAAAGCGGAACACATATTGCCATACTCTCAAAATAATTTTATTCTTTTGTTGGAAAATCTCTTTCACCAGAAAGGCCTTGACCAAGCTCGTCAAACCTAAAATCAAAAAAATGCATAAATATCAATTTTGACATCGGTTCATCAAAATACGCATTGTCGCTGAAAATACATGAAATTCAAAGGAAGCGGCTCGTGAATACCTCTCAGTTTCATTTTGTGAGTATCCACCTCCGACACTCCCTTCCCGAGAATAAACATTTGAAATCCTAACTCCGCCGAGAATGTGTTTCGTCGAGATATATCACTTTTCATTTGTGCAATACCCCGTTCCCGAGATATACGTATTAGAAATGTTCCCCCAACCCAAAGATGCGTCTCGTTGAGACCTACCATATTCCGTTTGCCGGTACCTACCTCCGACGCTCCATTGTGTTGCAAATATATTCACTGACCGGTTGGAGGGGAGGTGGTTAGGGTAGTAGAATGATTCACATCAAATTTATATTCTCTGGCCAAAATGAGTTTAAGTTGGTATGCTAACATATTTTTGCTTCAACGGGATGAAAAGGGAGGAGGTACCTATGAGCCACTGAGAGCAACTTACAGTATATGAACTACCACATAGAGCAAACTCGAAGGTGATATGTGGTCTACCAGTTAATGTCAGAAGGTTCCCTTATGGGAACTTAAATTGCTCCCCCCCCCTTTACCAAAACCGTTAGTTTTGAAAATGAATCGTGAAGTACATATTTCAAAATAAAAACATGTATTCAACTAAAATTATCACTATTTTTTTTTTCTTAATGAAGTTAGACATAATAGGTTATGCGAAATAGTCACACCGTTTCTTGGATGTCGAGTATTAAGTCTGTTAATTTGTGTTGGTCATTTACAGGTCAAACAAATCTCCACGAAAAATGCTTTCGATTGAACTTTGACCCATAAGAGTTTTCCTATCAACGAGGTCTACTTTTTTAAGTGCTACCCTATTGGCTGCTGAACAGTTTTTGAAAATATTGTAGCATAGTTATGTATACTCTAGCTCATTTTCCGGTGTTTCTAGGTTTCAGCTAAGATGGGGTGTTGGTCGTACCTACATTAAGACGTGGGATTCATATCTAAAGTAAGGTAAGTGATTCATACCTTACATAAGCGTGTTTCCGCTCAGAAGTTTATGTTTAGATTAAGGTGATGGCACATGCCTTGACTACGGGGAGAATTCGCTTCTCAACTAAATTAGTAGTTTACATCTCGGATTAGGCTGTTGGTCATTGCAAGTCAAGGAAACACGTTTTGAAATTGAACAAAAACTTCTTTTCATTGAACTTTGAGCCATAGAAGTATTTCTGTCAACGTCAAAATTTAAGGTGCACTATTTTAGGTGCTATTCTATCGACTGCTGAACGGATTTTGAAACTGTAGAGCTCTGTATACGCTAGGTGATTTTCCGGTGTTTCTGGGTTTCGGGTAAGATTCAATCATCCTAGGATTGTTTTTGGACTAGGATGAGGTGTTGCGGTTTGTTTCTCAGGTGAAAGGTGGTGTTGCCAGGCTCGTTGCCCAAGTAGTTAGTTTATAGTTAGTATAGTTGGTTTATGGGCAAAGACGCAGTATTTTGCAGGATTATGGTTCGACACCTAGATTAAGACGTTGTCTCCGCTCAGAGACAACTAGATAAAAGCGAGGGTTCATATCTCGCCTGCGGCAAGGATTCGCTCCTCAACTAAAGTATGGCTTATTACAAGGTAACGCAGTACAATATTGCACAGTTTAACAATGAATAATTTTTCTTTTACTCTATCAAAAATAAAAAGGAAGGTATTGATTGAACAAATAGAACATGCAATTTTGTTTCTTAAAAACTATATCTTATTCTTCGAAAATGCAAACGGTTAAATGAGTGCCGAAATTTTGGAAAACTTTGTCCAATAAGCTTCGATGTATGGCTGCAATTGTTGTCCGAATAGCTTGTTTAGTGATCCTACTGTTTGTCGACGATTAGCATAAACACGTTCTTTGATATTTCCCCATAAGAAAGTCTGGAATGTACCTCATCGCTCATTATTAATTTATTCAAAACGTCTGGTTGATTGTTTACAATTTACAGTATTATATTGCAGAAATTGAATCCGGATTACTTATCTCCGTCGAATTTTTTTGGACAATCTGCATCTTATAAGAATGATATTTTAATTCCTGAACAATGCTCTGCAAGGTTCTTCTAGAGATGTGTAAGATAAAAGACTATTTTCGAAGTGCACGTTTCAAGCTGCGCTCAATCGCCATTCTCGCCCTTTCAGTGTTGGGTTCTGCACATACAGTTATGGTGGGAGCACGTTTAATGTATTGTACACTGCCTCTCTCTACAAACTTCATTACTCATTGTAAAATCGTCTCACGGCTAGGACTCGAGCTATGTCTAGGCACATTAAAGTATGCACGGAAACGATGTCGTGCCAGAGTAAACGACGTCGTGCTCGTTGATCTGCCGTAAAGCGAAACATAACTGCACTATCAAGGTGACAGATCAACACATTTATTTTCGTTTGTTTGTCAAATTGAAACGTGTAATATAGTCCCGCGCCACCTTATATATATATATATATATATATATATATATATATATATATATATATATATATATACATATACGGATCCCCATGCTAAAAAGGGTTTGTCTGTATGATTCATATTTGTTATAAGTTGTGAGGATAATTTCCAGAATAAATTCTTAGAAAATTGATACTCTGTAAACGAGACTATGTAATTCCTAAAAACAGATTGCAAGTTATCACCTCTTAGATAAAAAATGTTATGTGAAAAAATTATGCGATTCAGATCTATAATGAGGATGATATCTCCAACGTTTCGTTGTAAGTATTCTTTCAAAACACCACCATTAGTCGTTTTTATAAAAATAAATCAACTACGAATACAGATTTGCAACATTACAAATCCATGATGCCCAAAGAAAAGTTGCCCATCAAAACACTACATGAGTCTTTTCCAATGGTTTAAAGGACAAATAAAGATTTTGAATATGCCTGAACGAAAACTATGCTCAAAAGTTTAAAACCACTAGTTAATAGTTATTGCCCACCAAATAATACCATTAGGCGTCCTTACAAATTTTGAATATGTCGGGTCTAACACGATGCCCAGGCAACTAAAAGTACTAGTTTTAGTATTAGAATCTTCAACAAAAATCGAGAACATCCGATGAAATGAGCCATACATATGTATTTTCAATAAGGAGGGTAAAGTGCGAATGCTAAACCGTTTAAATAACAGTTTCAATGTCCAAATGGTAGAGCACGTTTGGGCTAGTGGTAATGGTCGTCTGTGGCGCGGTCGGTCGGTGAGGGTTCGATTCCCGGTCAATACATTTTCTTTTCTGTTAGGTTGCAATAGTTTTGTTTATCTGATCTACTTCTGTTAGGTTACAGTAGTTTTGTTATCTACTCTAAAGTAGATATATAAAGCTTCTGTAACCTATGGAACGCATCTTGTGGTATATCCTCGACTAAATCGCAAGTTGTGTTCCATGTTTTCATTGGTCCCCTATGGAACGTATCTTGTGATTTAGCCTCTCGTCATATTTCGTTTGTTTAAAAATTAAAAGGTTAGCGTTGATGAATTATAAGAGGTCTTTTTTCTCTTTTACAGTACATTAAATCGTGGTTTTAAGTAAGTGTTAAAATATTATACCTTAAGTAACGTATGCATAAGCGTCAATTTCTAGATAAAAAAAGCACCAGTCAAGATTTTCAAACTCTCCTGAACATTTTGAAGTCATACTATCCGAGTCTATTGCACCAGTCACTGGGCAGTGCTCAATGTTAACGTATCTGCCATTTTTATCGTTTGTTTTACAAACAACGTTGACTGAGTATATTAAACAAATTTATTTTTGGTTGAGTATTGGTTTGTTGAAACTGTTGATATTTAAGCATGGGAATGCAATTATCTCTGTCTACTTCGTAAAATACCGTACATTGTACGTTACTAAGCGCATAAGTGTATAGCTTTACCCGAAACTAGTTAAAATCATAATATGTTTTAACTCGCAGCTAGCCTAAATAGAATTCTGACGGTAAATTAAGAATTTTTTTACCAACCTCATCAAATTGATGACGTGCGTAATTTGATTTTTGTATTTGTATTTTAGTCCACATTCACAATATATATATATATATATATATATATATATATATATATATAATTATTTCAATTCATCATTATATATCTTTATTTAGTTATTTCTACAATAATATAATTATATAAATTTCATAAAAATGAAAATCGGTAATCATAAGAATCTAATTTGATACGAGATACCTCTTCCAAAAGTGTGGTAAATTGAAAAACTCATGCATTGGAAGTGTCTATGTTTAATTCTAATTAATCGGCTCAAATTAATATAATCTAACGTACTGTTTATACCAAATAAGGTTTACTACATATTACTTTCAATGAGATCGTTTCGGAAATAAAGTTGTTCTTTATGACTACGTGCGTAATGTAGTGAATAGATTACTTTATCACATTTTCTTTAATTACCGTTAATCTTATATCCAAAAATGCTGTAGAACCTTTTTCTGGACTTTTCTGCATTAATTTCTGTACACTGATGATAACAACATTGTGGCCACCTTCTGTCTACGCTCAAGACTACTTACTGTAACTGTTAATTCCATGATCTACACACTACTGATACTCCTTTAGCTGTCACCTGTGTATCTGAGGTTATCGATACAGGTTATTCTACAGTTATATTTATTTCACTTGGTTGTCGAGGCAATGAATTTATGATAACTAATTATATAACATCAATCTACTTCCTGCTGAAACACTTTAGGACATTCACAAAAGCAGCATTTGATGAACCAGTATTGCTCGTCTTGAACAATCATCGCAGTCACTTTCTCTTCCATTTCACACTTCGCATCAGACCCAACCTTTACTTCTCACATTTCTCGGACTGCTAAAAATTGCGTACCATGAGGAGTGTGAGTTATTTAAGAAAACGGAAATTATGAAAAACTAACACATTCCTTATTGCTGGTATCTTTACGAACGTCTATTAATAAATCAGCAATGTTGAAAATACAGTGAATGGTTTTGCAGCTGTGAAAATTATATCACTCAGATTTATGCATAGAAACTGATTCGATCCTGAACGAAGCTACACCATCATCCCACAGCACCTTCAGTAATCTAACGTAGAGACACTGGGTTTGGAGAATGTTGAAAATGCACCACATTGAGCTATTGCGGGACAATCCGGGTTAGGAAAAATGGTAAATATCTCTCAAGTTGAAGGCGGAGCATGCAATTCCATAACCACAAAATAGTTTTATTATTTTGTAGGGATATTTCCTCTTCCAAGATGAGGAGGCCTCCATCAAGCATCTGAAACCAAATTCCAAATCTCGAAAAGATAAGCATTTTGAAATATTAACTTCGACACCAATAAACTGTATATTGCAAAACCGGGTCGTAAAGAAGTCCCCCCCCCCCCCATAACAAAACAAGGTTAAGAGTAAAATAAATCAGTTTTCGTATTGAATTTTTTTTTTAGAATAATTATGCGACCTCTATTGTAATGCGTTTAAACTTTTATTGTTAGATAGAGGTTAATAGACATCTAGTCGCAAACTTGCAAAAAAATTCCACCGCCCCCGCTTCTATAAAATATCCATAAAACAGTTTTCAATCATATTTGATTAATTTTTAGACTTATTTAGCTTTGTATTAAGAAGCTTCATAGAGGAAAGGTATGCAAAATTTAATTATCTTGTGCTGTTGTAACCTTTTCCTATAAAGTTGATCGTTATTCAAATATTGAAAAAATTTAACTCTTAGATTCCACCTTGGGAAGCAGCCAACTTACGCGTTGTATCAAATACTTATATATAATATATATATATATATATATATATATATATATATATATATATATATATATATATATATATATATATATATATATATATATATATATATATATATATATATATATATATATAAGTATAATTAATCGATATGCTTAAAATCTATTATGTAGGTATTTTTATATCTTTAAAATATGCAGCAGCTTCAGAAATATTTGATAGAAACCAAAAACTACGCCTAATAAACCCTCCCTCTTAGCCGCTGGATTTTTCCCAAAAAAATGAAGCTTAAACACGAAACACAAAATTACAAGTACGTACGCATAATGGTTCCAGAGTTATCTTGGATATCAAAGTACATCCCATACACCCACATACGCATGCACACACGCACACACACACACAGACACACACGCACACACACACGCGCCCGCGCGTAAGCACGCACGTACAGATTTGAGGTTGTTACCTGTACCGCTAGACGGCGTTCATGTAGTAATTATTAATTTCCAAGATAAAGTTTCACTAAATATTTGTAATTTGCAATTTTAATGTAGGAATAGATTAATAAACGTATATAAAGATGAATTAAATGATAGTCAGTAAAGCAAACTGTACACGAAAACCTGCTAGTTTGTGATATCTGGCGATGGAGAGGCCACTCATTTGAACCTCGACTAGACCGATCCTCCGAAATATGTGAATTAGTGCTACTTTTTTAAGTAATGCGACAGCTCACCATCTTGTTGACACCTAATAGTTCCCTGTGGTTTCGGGTAACTTCACCAATAAGAGGTGTGATTGCATATTGAAGCAACTGAGATATCTAACGAGGTTCAAATTCATAACATGGCTTTATGGCAGTGGCATAAGTGTACATTTATGGAGGGACTATGGTTACTAATAACCTTAATATTCTGTTTTTGTTCAATTTGGAATTCCCTAATTTTATTAGGGTCGACACTAGTTCCTACCTTCGGATTTTTTTAAAGTATTTATTGCGTATGTGAACAGAAGTTACTCGCTAGTGAGACATAGTCAGTGAGGGTAATGGTGAATCGGCTCTTCGCCAAGCTTTTGTTTCTCGTTAAAATGGTTTGTTTCTGAACTAACGTGCTACCAGCTTCAAAACTCGACTAATCCATCAAAACTAGGTATTGATTTCTCAACTAAGAGATTTATATATTGAGTAAGGTGTGAGCTTCTTTCAATGCTAACTATAATTCCTTAAAAGATTCTAACTATAGCTAAAGCGGATGCGTTTCTAAGCCAAAAGCGTGATCTACATTGTACTCATGAGGATTATTCATGGAAACAAGGTCAACATTGCAAATTCTAACCTGTTAAATAAAAGAATAAATTTATATCCAGGATAAGGTTTACATATGTACCTATGAAAGTAACATCCGAGATCAACTCTGAAGATGACACACAAAACAACTATAAAGATGACCTCCAAGACCAAGTCTACAAATCATTTACAAGGCTGAGAGCACATTTACAAAGGTGGTTTTCGCTGTCATCTTCAGAGATGGTCTTAAAGATCATCTTTATCTTAGATACCATCTACTGGTCTTGGAGATCATTTTCAGACTTGAGCTTGAAGATCATCTTCAGAGTTGGTCTTAGATATCGTCCTCAGAGTTGGCCTTGGATTTCATTTTTAGAGCTAATCTTGGAGGTCATCCTTATACTTGACCTTGGTTATCTCCCGATATTGTTTTGGATGCCAACTTCAGAGTTAGCCCTGGATGTCATTCCCGTAGGTACTGATATGAACCTTATAATAAATTTGAACTTAACGTCGTTCAACAGATTCTTGCAAGCTTGACTGTACTTAATATGAATTATCCCCTTAGTTCAGAACAGCTTTCGCTATAATAAACATCTTTTAACGGACTTGCAGTTAGAATAAAACATCCCTCCCCTTAGTCTCACTCTGTACACACACACACACACACACACACACACACACACACACACACACACACACACACACGTATATATATATATATATATATATATATATATATATATACATAAATCTTCTGGTTGACAAACAAACACTTCGCTTTAGTCAAGATATGAACCTTCTAGAGCAGAAGCAAATTCTCACCTTAACCAAAATATGAACCTCCGTTGTTCAAATATGAAACCCAGGCGTAGATATATGTCATACCTGAGATTAGGAGAGATCTGAATCATTTCTCTCTCTCTCTCTCTCTCTCTCTCTTTCTCTCTCTATCTTGTTCATATTTTCTATTTCCGATGGTTTTATAATTAATATCACTTGACATGTTGAAAATGGTAGCCGAATTCCCGTAACAAATAAGTGGATTCGGTGATAGTTCAGTGGGAATAAGCGTAGGTACCAAATTTTCTTTTGCAGTTGGTATATAAAGAAACGACATACATTATCCGTTAAAGCCAATAGGTAAAAGGGCGCCACCTTATTTATACGTTTATCTATATCGGTACAGTACACCATATACAACGAATCAGTAGGTAACTCTAAACTAAAAACGAAATCCTTACCTTTCGATGTGCTTAATCTCGAAGACAAATCTTCTAAGTGCGCCTCTAAAGTTGAGCTAAAATAAAATAAAAAAACAAAAACATGCACGAGTCTAATACTCTTCAGCATAAGGTCAAACCCTGAGTACGCTGAGCGCCGTTATTAAACAATAATGCTCTTATTCAAAATTAAAATTTATTTAGCTTATATACCTTTATATAAGGCACCGCATTAATAATTTCAAAGCAAAAGAAAAAAAAATATAGTGCAGTATTCCGTAAATTTCGCTAGGTTCGTTAAAAGACTCGATCTTGGTGACAAAAATAGGTCAGCTAAATTCTACAACCACCGTTACATAAGAATAACATCCCTGCAACAAAAAATGGGGATGTGCCAAGTTTATTGGCGCAATAAAAGAGGTATTTTATCTACACACTCCATTGTGATAGACGAAATTACCAAAAGCTCGCCTAGCCCTTTCTGTAGCTATACAAATTCCAATGTGAATAACGCACTGCCCCCTACATTCTATTTTTACACCGCAACGTATTCGGAAAATCACGAAGCAACCTTTAATGAGCTGAACTATCAAAAACGGTGAGTATTTTCCTTCGCGTCGTCTTGCGAAAACAAAGTAATAAACTTAATACTCTTTACTCTTATTCAGTTGTATGGAAAATGGCTATTTTATAGTTGGCTTGTGACAGGTTTGGAGATTGAATATTTTTAAATTGAATGATACCTTTTGTTTTTGTGCATCGTTAAATCTTGTAACAAGGTAAATTACCGCTGTTCTAGTTGCGCCTGCATTAGCAGTAACACCAAATACAGCTTACTTTAGGTCTATGATATAGTACCTTTATCTTTACCTTATTGAGGAATGTTGAGGTTGCCGTACCTTTCAGTTCACGTTTTATCTATTAGTAGAAGAAGTAACACTTTTTACCTTCTAGTCTATTTACATTGCTGTGAAGACACGACTAAACTCACAGAATTGTACAAAATTTGGTATTCTATTCATTAAGATCGTTTTAATATGATATATTGGGAGTTAAAGCGTGTGTATACATATCTCTTTTGTGCGAAATACGATTTATGAATTAGATAATTAGACAAAATTGTTTTGAAAAAATTAAAGTAGAGCAAAAGTTCAGTAAACATTTTTTGGAATATTTACGGAAAGATAGGTTATATGTTGTGTGTAGTTTTAAGATTTTTTTATTAACAGTTAGTATTATTTTTCTAAAACTTTACAAACAATTACATATATGTTCGAAATATATTATTGTATTCATACTAAAGTTAAATATTTTGATTAATTGAATATACGAATATTGTAGGTAGCGGGCCGAGAAAATTTTATTATTCTAATAAAAAGTTTAAACCGCAACTATTACTGCGAAATAAAAGATAATTAATGGGTTTAAATATCTTGTTAATAAGTCGTAATTTGATGTTTTTCGGGATGTCTTATTTTATGTAACTAATATTTGAATGTATGTAACCAAGGGTTGAAAAGAAAAAGAAAACCGTATGTTGGGGTAGAAAACAGGTGTTCCCGTAAAACTGCCTGGACCGAAAGACCGTAGCGAAACACTCAAAATTTCTATGCGCACGGAATTTGAGTACAAACGTTACCGTTTAGTAATTAATTACATTGGAACATACCGCAAATCAAAAGACGGCTTTGAAATTCGGTATTTACTCCACTGTGCCTAAACGGTTTGAGATAATTTAATTCTGCTTTCGTGAGGTGATGTAGCGGTTAATTGTGCACTCTGTAAAAATATTTACCACTATACAAGGTGTCGCATAAATATGTGGCATACCAAAGTTGCGTTTTTTAAAATAGTACCCTGTATATTTTACCCAATACTTCGAATTATACCCCCGAAACAAGAAAAAAGTTATTACATACTATGGGTTTATTATGAACCTGAAGAGATTTATGACCCATTTTCTATGAAAAACAGGTCATCTTTGAAAATGTCATTTATCGTATTTTTTTTTAATGGAACACCCTATATTTCATTTGACCAGTCGATAGAGCTTCTCATGGACTTACCAATGATATCCCATAGGGAGTTTCTAAAATGATTGGTTAAGCCTTTACTTTCAATAAATTGAGAATCACAGCGCATTTAACTATTTTCTTGTCGCTATGGTAATCTTATCATGTTATTTTAACGCTATCACCTTATACTGGGGTTCTAATGATGCAGAATTGTTCAATAACACATTTATTTGATATTTGGATTGGTAGCTGTTATTATTAATATTTCGTACGGGTGATCAAGTTGTCAAAATGAAAAATGCAGTTTGACAGTTTTCCAATATCTGTGAGTGCTTTTTCATAAAAATGATTTTTTCAAAAAAAAGAAATGTGTCAGATGATATACGTTTTGGGAAAATGCCATCATTGTCTCTTGGCTAAAAGCGTTCACATGCAAAAATTTCCAATTAATGTAAGACATCCGCCAGTGACCACGTTTCGGAATTTGAAAGATCGATTTGATGCTTTGGGGAGTGTAAATTATTGCAGCCCCACCAAAGGACCATACTCAATAAAGATGAACGAGAAGTTAAATGCCTTACCTCATTTGCAAGAAAATCCACATGGCAGGATGCGACAAATTTCAAAAGAAAACGACAGTAGCTTGGGCCCCGTACATAAAATTATCAATGAAGAAAAATATCATCCGCACGAAATTATTTTACACCGGGGCTAACATAATTTGTTTCTCTATTATTGAAATATTCAAATTATTTACCTTCCACAATTGTACAGAAATGACTTTCAAAATCGATTGAATTTTTGTAATTCAATGACATAAAATATTGAAGGTGATCCCGACTTTCTTCGTCTCATTTTATTTAGTGATGAAGCGACATTTAGAAACCACCGGCACCTCAATCGCCACAATATGCATTATTATTCCACACAAAACCCGCAATGGACGAGAGCAATTGATTCACAACGTCTATGGGAAATAATTGTTTGGGGTGGCATTCTAAATGACAAAGTTATTGGCCCATTTTAGTTTGACGATGTATTAATCGGCCCCAGAATATTTGCGATTTCTGTCAGAAGAACTACCCATGCTACTAGAGACTATGGATTCTTAGAACTAGAATGAGCATGTGGTATCAGCATGACGGTGCCCCGCCCCACTATACTAGAAAAATTTTTTTATAGCTGGAGACCTCAGCAGCGGATAGGAAGGGGAGGGACGATTCTATGGCCAACACGTTCTCCTGACTTGACCCCAATGGATTTTTTTCTCTGATGATATATAAAAAGTATTTTACGACAAGCCAACTACTGCCCACAATATGAAGCAACACATACGAGATTTGTTTAAAAACATTACACCCCATACTTTGTCTCGTCTGAGGCAGAATTTTGCAAGACTTCATCTGTGTGTAAAAACAAAATGTAAACATTTATGAATATTTACTATAATTTTACTCGTTTGTAACTAGTGGTTTTTGGTTGTTGATTTGTTCTTAGATTTATTTATTCAGTTGGGTTGTATTGTAATTCTCAGTTCATCGAAAATGAAGGCTTAACCAGTGATTTTAGAGGTATACTAAGCGGTATGTTTGGAAAGCACATGAGAAACTATCGATTGGTCAAATGAAATATGTTTGTGACTCACTCTGTACAACAAACAAATGTTCTTTATACATCTGACAAAAACTAGAATACTTGTGTTAGCTAGCTCTAACTTGCAAAATGTAATTTGGTCAATTTACAAGAAATTCTCAAAAATCTCTACAGGTTCATAATAAACCCACAGTATGTGAAAAAACGCTACGTTGGGAAACCACATATTTATGAGACACCCTGTATAGTCGTAAATATTTTTACAAAGTGCGCAATTGACTTCTACATCACCTCACAAAAGCATAATTAAATTATCTCACACCGTTTAGGCATAGCAGAAGAAATATATGGAATTTGAACACCCTATATATATATATATATATATATATATATATATATATATATATATATATATATATATATATATATATATATATATATGTGTGAGGTGTGTGTGAGCGTGTGTGTCTGTGTGTGGGTGTGGTGTGGGTGTGGGTGTGGGTGTGGGTGTGTGTGTAGGTGTGGGTGTGCGTGTGCGTGTACGTGTGCGTGTGCTTGTGCTTGTGCGTGTGCGTGTGCTTGTGCGTGTGCGTGTGCATCTGTGTGCGTGTGCGTGTGTGTGCGTGTGCATGTGTGTGTGTAGGGTTTTCTACGGACGAGTGAATATTTTAAAAATTAATGTGTGTGTCTGTGTGTGGGTGTGGGAGTGGGTGTAGTTGTGGGTGTGGGTGTGGGTGTGCGTGTGCGTGTGCTTGTGCGTGTGCGTGTGCGTGTGCGTATGCGTGTGCGTGTGCGTGTGCGTGTGCGTGTGCGTGTGCGTGTTCATGTGCCTGTGCGTGTGTGTGTACGTGTGCGTGTGCGTGTGCGTGTGCGTGTGTTGTGCGTGTGTTGTGCGTGTGCGTGTGCGTGTGCGTCTGTGTGTGCGTGTGCGTGTGCGTGTGTGTGCGTGTGCATGTGTGTGTGTGTAGGGTTTTCTACGGGCGAGTGAATATTTTAAAAATTAATACTTCTTTTAATAATAAATGTTAAAATATCCCCAAGTAATATTTCTTGTTTTTTTTTTTTTTAAATTGAGGTGGATTTGGGAGTAAAACAGTTAGTTGAAGTTGGAGGTTCAATTATTGTTTTGTTTAAAACCATAATTGTAAACCGTTGTGGCTAAAAATATATTTTAGGATTTGAGTTTTGCGAGTAATTCAATAAATTCTAATGTTTTAATCATTGTCGGTATTCAAGCGACATTCATTAGAGATTTTTTTTCTAGAATTTGCACCATTGCGCATAAGTTAAATATTACGCTCTTAAAGACTTTATAGTCTTTTAATTATTGAAAATAATTTCAAATTACACTTGGGACACTACAATGTATACAGTTGTTTTATTTAGTGAGATTATGTTAGAGTACGAGTTTCTTTTTTTTTGCATTTTATTTATCTAAGAAAAAAGGATTTCTGCAACAAAAGCAGATTTGTGATTTGGAAAACGATAATACTTGGTCTGGTATGACATGTTTCGACTTTTTAAAAAAGTCGAAACATGTCATGTCAGCGTAGTTTCTCATAATTAATTTTGAATTCAATAAACTTTATGCGGGCGATCATGTGTTACCGTTTTCCAAAAAAAGGAGATCTAGTTTATATCTGTGGATGTATCTCTGATATCCCTTACGACTTGTTGATAAGAAAATAGTTCTATTTATTTTTTTAGAAGTAGTCTATTTATTCTTTATTATAATTGTGATATATTTTTTTACTAAAATGTGTCAAATCAAGCTTGCAATTTCAATAAGACAATATCTCAATACATTTATTTATACATTAGGTTTTGTCTTGTTTTTTATCAATAAACTTTTCTTTTAATCAAATTAAATAGTGTAGCTCTCCTTAATTAATTTTACCATCTGAAATTGGTATGTGAACATATTACACGTATCCTATAAATGTCTTATTTATGATCTAATTACTGATTTCGCTAATTTAACATGTTCAACCTACTCAAGTCTCGTACGTAGTTAAACCGATTTAGGGTTTCCTCTAGAATGTATCTGGAAATGAATTAACTCGTTCGTGAACTTATTTATACATTTCCCTATAAAAACCTCCCACAACTTTGTGTAGAGTTTGTCAAAGAAATTTTAAAGAGGAATCAAATATAACTTTGGATAACCTTAATATTCTCACATGCTGCTAATAAAAATTTATGAAATTATACAAATGCGCTTACTTGGCATTTTTCGGATAAAACGTTCTTTCAATGCAACGATATTCATCTTCTGGTTCTCGAGGCATCAACGGTGTACGATCAGTTCGGATATGTGCGGGTGACGTGTGTGATCCGTACCCATCGGCATTTAACTATTAAGCGTAAACTTTACCTATTGCTGTCGTTTAACGGCGAATAATACCTTAACTACGGTACCGACAGGTTGTTGGTCCATTGTATTTAGAGGCGGTGGTGGTTGCGGAATGCCTTTCGTCAACGGTTCCATCGGTATTTGCTCCCCTAGGAGCCTTTCCTTCATCTCATGGATGTATGGACACCGCTGCATACTGGATATTCTATACTGAAACAATAAACACATTATACATTATACACATCTGCAAGTTACTAATTAAGTTTATTTTGACGAGAGTACACATGGACTACAGAATAGACAACCGCATACAGGAAATATCCGTTTATGGTTTGTTTGAATGAATTCGTACATATCTATTATTAAGGAAAAAGTCATGTGAAGTAGGTTAATTTGAATAAAATTTATTAACAGCTGAAACTTCAATATTTACGAGGATTTAAATCCAGAAATTGGACCATTTCCAAATAGGTTAGTGTCCAAGTTGAATAACACAAACTCTCTTTTTATTATATACAATACAAAATTATACGGATGTATAAATTGAACATTGATATAAACAAAATAAAAAAGTTATAAACTTTTCTTTTATGATTAGATTTCAAGTAAAACTATAAGCAACCCCGTTATTATACTTGATGTTTTCTTTACATAATCGGATTTATTGTCAATTTACGTAAATGGCGTGATTAAAGCTTGAGTAAATGGGCTAAATAAATTTATGATTTTGTCCTTTTAGAAGATGAATTTAATCATTTCAAAAGTAAGCTAATGGTTATTCCGTTAAGGACGTTGACAGCATAATTAAATCTGTTCGTCATATCCTTAAAGAATAAAAGCGTTTTGATTTGGTCCCATAACCTGATAGGACAGAGCTAAAGCCATTCTATGTGGGTTCGTTGCTTGAAACGGATCTTTGTCCGACGCTTTTGTATTTTTCGCGAGTTATGGAGCACATCTTCCCCAATAAATGATGAAAAAAATGTCATTTTGCTTCAATCATTTAATAACTACATTATTTTTGAGATGCTATAAATTGTTGTATTTTTGGTTTTTTAAACTGTTTCATTTCAGTATTACGCATCCACTTTATTTGACCGCTACCGGCATTATTTTTTTCTAGCAACCTCGTTACATGTACTGCTAATACTCTCTCAGAGATAATTAACTTCTAACCTATCTTTTTATAGCTTACTTTTAGGTTACAGTATTTAATTAAAACACTTTAGATGCTTTAATTGCTTTCATTGAAATAACTTACTTGGATATATTGTATGAGTAAGTTAGAGTAGTTACAAAACGTCGTGGCACTCGGGATGTGCGGCACGATTTTCTACAATTTGAAAAATTTAAACGATGTTGTAATCGGGAAACTTCGGTAAATTTAGTAATTATCGATTTTTTAACGATTGATATCGTAACTGAATACATTTTTATTGAATGATCATTTGTAACAATTTCAATTAATGTATATATTGGATTACCTGCTTCATATTTGCATTAAAATAATTTTTTAGGTAGTAATGTTCAACATCAGCTGTTTGTGTCTAGGATTTGCAAAAATGAAGTTCAACGTTTTATAAACTTTTAATTACACCCAACAGAAAATAAGAATAACTTTTGATACGATTTTTGGTTGTTAATCTTAGCAATCATCGAATAGGTAAGTTCTTAAAACTCATCGTTGATCACAGGTATAAATATTTATATTTTTAAGAACCAACAACAGGAATCAATCAATTAGCATCATTACATTAAAATATGTGTCAGAAGGTGTTATTACAAATACGACAAGTATTTATTCAGTTCACACTATTAGTTTATTGCGCCAACTAGAAAATGTGAAAAATTATTTGTTCGATAATTCTTAGATTAAGTAATAGTAGGTGTAAATGTGTACTACAAAAACTTGAATGAAGCTTCTCAATCTAATTATAATATTATAACTTGAAATACTTCTAATAGGAGGACAGAACACATACGTTGAAATAACTACTACATTTCACAGTAGTGTGCAACTTAATGAGATCATCCTTGTTTGATCGGAAACATTTTAGTATTCTTCACTTTTGTCTTATTTTTAATTGTAGAATACCTATCCGAGAGCTGGGGAGTGATTATTGACTCAGGGTGTCCAGAAACTCTACGGACAAACTTTGCGTAGTGATTCTAGACCCAAAATTAAGAAAAACAGTTCATATAAACCCAGGTCGGGAAACGCTTCGTTTAGGACCTACAGGGTGTGAAAAAATTTTATTTTCCTCGGTTTTACGTTAATTTGAAATTTGGGACGCTGTATCAACAAGAGTAACAACAAATGTCATAAATACATTTGTGTATTTAAGCACCAACTTGTCATTTTCTTTTAGTCAAAATCTGCTAAAATGTCAAGAGATTCAATAGTTGGTTAAATAAATTAAACTGTTCATCAACCAATATCTCGAAAACGGTTGATCTGAGGGGCATCAACCAAGTATACCTTTTTTGCTGAAAAGGGAACAAACTAATTCAAACGAAACGTCAATATACCGGGTGGTAAAAAAGTTAAGGCCAATTAACTTTTAGTATACCACTGTAGATGCCTGCGATACCTTCAAAAATAATGTGGGAATATGTTCAGGGATTCGCCGCTCATTATCAAAACGAGTGAGATTATGTATCAAAACAAATGGTCATCCTGTGGAACACCTTTTGTAACATTTATTTTTTTGGTTTTATTATTTATTTCTTCATTTTCGTTCTTAAATTCAAAGTTAAAATAAAAATGCAAACATACGTTACTTTGATTTTTAAGTCCAATTAGCTAAGGATTATGGGGAATTAAATTGAACTGTACATCAACCAATATCTCGAAAACGGTTGATCTGAGAGGCATCAACCAAGTATACCTTTTTTGCTTATCACTGAAAAGGGAACAAACTAATTCAAACGGAACGTCAATATACCGGGTGGTAAAAAAGTTAAGGCCAATTAACTTTTAGCATACCACTGTAGATGGCACCCTCTGCAGGCAGCATCAAAATCAATAGAATATTTAAGATTCTCGACCACAAAAACCCCCGTGCCCCAAATTTCAGGACCATATTCAAATTTGTTCGCAAAATATAGCCATAAAACCGAGGAAAATAAAAATTTTTCACACCCTGTAGGTCCTAAACGAAGTGTTTCTGGACCTGGGTTTATTTAAACTTTTTTTCTTAGTTTTGGGTTTAGAATCACTACGCAAAGTTTTTCCGTAGAGTTTCCGGACACCCCGTATATATATATATGTATATATATATATATATATATATATATATATATATATATATATATATATATATATATATATATATATATATATATATATATATATATATATACATATCTTAAGGAAACTAGCACTAGAAGATTCATAACTAATGACTCCAATAACTGTAGGCAGCATAAACTCGCGGCTTTTAATTGTTTTGGTTGACAGATTGCTTAATTTTCACCTTTTAGTTCAAAATTATAACGATTTGCGCAATATTAAAGAAATTTCTGCATGGAATGGGTTTTCAGATGAAGTGGTTATGAATGTAGTTAGGAAACAAACACATCGGAAGGTGGATAAGAATGCAACTACATTAGGTAATGCTAGAGAACAAATAGAAACAAATTACGTAAAATCACCAAAATATCCTGCTTATACAAAAGGTCTACCTAAAATCTTTTCCAAAATTAATTCGAACACGGTCACTACATCAGGCAATAGTTTACAAAACAGTTAGTCAATTCAAAAGATCAAGTGGATAAGCAGAATAGGTCGTGAATTTATAAAATTAAATGTAAAAATTGTGAACAAATATATGTAGAGCAAACTAAGCGACCTATCAATATTCGTTTTAAAGATCATTTGGCTTATATCAAATACAAACGTTGGGATAAGTCTGCCATAGCCTCACATATGTATGATAAAAATCATACAGTAGATAAGTTGCAGTTGAAAGTTTAGAGGTCTTCAAAAACAAATTCTAATGAATAATGACGATCGAGGACCTGAGGCTACTAAAAACTCATTAAACTTTCATAACTTTCAGTTTCTCTAGATATGCAACAAAAGCGTTACTCGCTGATAGTATATATATATATATATATATATATATATATATATATATATATATATATATATATATATATATATATATATGAGAAATTTCTTAGTTCGTCCGAGTCAACCGCTGATGATGATAGCTTAGCTAATGAAACGCGTTCGGGGTTTTTTAGGTTTTTAATTTCAAATGATCATAAAGTCTAACCTGGTTAAATGAAAAGAAGTTATTCCTCGTTCCAAAAGATTAAAGAACACCACTACGTTACTCCAACTTCTACTCATTTAGGTACGTTTTCAAAACCTACTCCAAACTTCAAGAACTATGCGGTTGGCTTATAATACGTTCTGGTATTGCGCGTTATGTGCGTAGTTGTAAAACTGACCCTAAGCCTTGAAGTAACTATGCATAATTACTATAGTATTGCACTGATTTTACATATTTGGTTAAAATTAATTAAAATAAATTCAAACTTATATTTAATTTATATATATCATAACACACAATTTTTCAACAAACGCAAGGATTTGATAGTATATTCCCTAAATCTCTAATTGTACAGGGTGTACAGCCTAAGATGCAAAGTCCCGCACTGGTCTTATTATTGACATTTCAAAAAAAGTTGTTACCGAGCCAAGTTATCCGCATTGTAAAATTAGTTTCAATAATAGTGTACTGCTGTATATACCGGAATCAACTTCGTTATTTTAAATACATCACACTATATATTATTGAATTTTTGGATACCTTCTTAAATTTAACGGTCACCTTAATGGTACAACAAAATAGACCGCCAAAATAGATCCCAGATAAAATAACTAGTAGACAAAATGGCCCATGCCAAAATAGCCCCCGTAAAAGAAATAAAAAAATGTTTTGTGGCATACATCCTAATTACATTAAAGTATGAAATTTACATTCATCAAAAATAAACTTTCTGAGTTAATAAGTTTACGTATTTGATACGGTAATTTTTGTTATTTTATTTTAAAACCCCTTATATTTGGCAACATTCGCGCTACACATATCTCAGAAAATTTATTTTTGATTAAGTTAAATTTCATATTTTAATGTGGCTAAGTTATACGGCAAAACATTATTTGAGGTATTTTACTTGAGGTAGTTTGACGTGAGTTATTTTGTCAGGGAGGGGGGCCTTTTGTTGCTGGTTATTTTGTCGTAGACCATTTTGTGCGAACTATTTTGTCGGGACTCTTTTGTGCCGGGATATTTTAACGCATCGCGTATCGTTTTTGAATTACTCTAAATTTTCAGTGTCACCAAATCTTAAATATTGCCATATCCATATAAACTTGGAAGGATGGAGTTTTTTACCGCTCGATTAAGCCTAAAAAAATCAATGCTATCGTTATATAACTACCTACGTTGAGGTTTATTAGGGATAGATATTCAATTTTTAAATTTCACAATCACGGCTAACTTGAACTTTTTACACGATTGTGTGCGGAACTCAATTTCCTTGTACTTTTGTTAAGGTGGTGAGTCAATAAAAAATATGTAAAAATTCACCTTCTTAAAAAATTTCTGGGACGTGATATTGGAAATATTACCATATAATTTTAAAACGCCTAACATGAGGTAGGGGGCTCTCCGGGCTTTTGGGTACAATTAAAAATTATTTAAAATTTGTACTCAAACAAAACCAAGCGGCCCGCGCCGCCCGCCCCGCATTGGAGTAGGCGTTTTAAAATTCCCCAGATGTTGGGGAAGATTAATTATACAGAAAAATTCCCAGTATCAAATACTTACACTTATTATCCCAAACAATTTATTTTGGATGAAAGTAAATTTCATATTTAAATGTAATTGGATTTTATATTTCAGTTATTTTACTTGAGACTATTTTCACGTAGGCTGTTTTGTTAGCAAGCTCTTTTGTCACGGGCCATTTTGTCGGGTTTCCCATGTCGGGGCTCTTATGTTACTGGCTATTTCGACGTGTGACGGATATTCTGTTAATAGCTCATATAAGCAGATCTTCGGTGCACATTATTGTAAAAAACTACAAATACTATCCCCATTGTATATAATTGCCAACACCAACACTATGAAAGAGATTTGAAACCAAGTTGATCTTTTGTCAGTGGGCGATTCAAAGAATTAATCATGACGTAAATTTTTGTAATGAAGTAATATTTTCCGATGAAGCCACATTCCATAAAACTAGTTTTGTGAATCGTCATAATTGTCATCGATTCGCTATAGCAAGTAGCCAGTATCGATGATTTGAGAATATGTGGGTGGGGATTATTGGCACACATATCGTAGGTTCCTTTAGACTAATGTATGCAAACTGTTGGAAAATGTCACCTTGGCTAATCCACGAGAGATGTTTCAACACGATGGAGCTCCGTCACGCTATGTTGCCAAAGTTTACCAAATTTTGAAGGCTTATTTTCTTGATCGCTGGACCAGACGTGGAGGATCCATCAGTTGGCTGCCAAGATTACCAGATCTTACAAATGTGATTTCTTTTTATGAGGATTCATGAAAATTAAAGTTTTTATACATTAGTCTCTGCAAAAACGTGCAATGCTGGATAACATTTCAAGTAGTAAGTAAGTAATTGTGTTTCAGTTTTTGTTCCTGTTTCTGGTCTCTGGTGATCGTATAGTGTTTTGTTGATCACTTTTTAAGCATGCCAGCAACAATGCTGCAACTCCTAAGCATGATACAACGTGAAGAAAAGGTGGTTTTGTGTTCACAATAGATATGAACTGCTAAACAATTAGAAAATCGAAAATTTCTCCAAAGTTGTTACAGATACACTCACTCAGTATTGCTTTGTGTTCGTTCGGCACTTTGTATCTTAGGGTAAACACCCTGTATAATATCTTTGTCAATTTGATGACACCTACAGCATGCTTCATTTCTCGGACCCAAATCATAAGTGTATCCTTTTTAAAACTTACATAAGGAACAATAGTTCTGATCAAACATGCTTTATGTGTACAAACCGTTAAGCGTTATTATAGTGAACATTCTATTTCAGCGTTTGAAAATGCTCTAAATATCTAGAGTTGGTCAGTTATTAGAAAGGATAACCATTTATGAGGATTTATATTTATTAACCTTACTTTGTGGGATTCCACAAATTATTTTATATAAATATTTATTTCTCAACTCCTTTCAATACCAGAAGTATCAAGAAAAAATATACAGGCTGTTTCAGGAGGAATCTGTCATATTGCACAAGCTTATTCCTCTCTTCAAGAAATATTTCGCCTGGTGATAAAATGTAGGCCATTTTTTGCATTAATGTTTTCAGAATTGAATTTTCTACAAATTGTATGAACATTTTTCTTTGTTTATCCGCAATATAATGGAGTTATTGAAGTCTAAACGCAAAAAAGTGTATTTTTCGACCCCAACCTGATTTCTAATCAACAACTGGAGTCACAGTTCTGGGACAAGCTTTATTCGATTTCACAAGATGAGCTGGATTTCTGGCAAAATCTTTTACCCTTTATAACTCGCTAACGAAGCATTTCCAGACCCATGTTTATATAAACTTTTTTCGTTATCTTGATGAGAGGAATAAGCTTGTGCAGTATGGCAGATTCCTCCTGAAACACCTTGCATAAGTAAAATAATGACAAGCCTTTAAGGTGAAAAATAACAAGCTTGATGTAAATTACAATTATATATTTAAAATGTCTGTTAAACGCAAGTTTATAAGATCAACCTGTTCGTTCATTAAAGATGCTTTCTGTTTATATTTATAAATTTGGAATATCAAATTTTTCTTTTTTATTATAAAAGTGTACAAATTTTGTGATGGTGATCAATAACTATTAAATGTTTGGCATAATTTGATTTGTCTGTGCCTAACATTTTCTCGGTATCTAATATCAATTTTCCTAAGTGTTTACCCAATATAAACAGAATTATAGGACGTGCAGTTAAATTTATAATATTGGTATTACTTTTAGAAACTACTTTCTACTGGGTAAATAATTATGATAGGTAATTTGTCCTCTTGCGTTTTAACTAAAGTGCCGATTTTATCGGAAATGTAACCATTTGTTTGTGCAATTTAATTTATAATTGATATTTCGTCATTGAAACTTGTTTGATTTTATTAATGTGTTCTAAATTAGTATTATCAATTTACATCCTGGCATAAAATTTATACTAGAGAAAGAACAAAATAAAGCCATTAATTTTCTAGGCTTAAACATAAACAGTAATACACAGAACAAGTTTAAGCTCTCTATATTCAGGATACCTACACATACAGACCTTACAATTCCAAATGATTCATTTCAGCATAATGTACATGCATGTAGATCATTAGTAAATAGAGCAATGCCATTACCATTAAACCAAACAGAGTTCAATAGATAAATATCAATTATAAAAATCTAGCACAAGCAAATGATTACCTTTCAAATATAAACGACGTTTTAGCTAAAATTCAATATTACAAGTTTATATCAAAAACATTTACCCAGTTAATACAGCACAGATAGAAAATAAATATATCTGTTTCATATTTTGAGAAAATAGCTCACCTATTACAAAAGAACAAGAAGTAAAAGTAGCTTTCAAGACTAGTATCAATGTCAAAGATCAAACTAAAGATATTTTGAAGTCTGGGATTTATAAATTGAACTGTTCATCCTGTAATTTTATTTATAATGGACAAACACTTAGGAACCTTAATATTAAATACAGAGAACACATTTGATGTTACAAACACGAACATAAAAAATCAAATTATGTCAAATATTTAATAGTAAATATTCACCTTACGTCTTTTCAAAACAACTTTACAATTTTTACTTTTTTGTGATAAAAAAGACAAAATAGAAGTTTTGAAGGCATTCGAAATTTACAAACATAAACAGAGAGTATCTTTAATGAACGAACATGTTAATCTTATAAACTCACCATTAACAGAGATTTGAAATATAGAATTATAATTTACGTCAAGTTAAATACTCTACCTTAAGGATTTGTTACCATAACTACTTGTTATTATTTTACTTATATATTTTCTCTTGATAATGATACCTGTTGTATTGAAACGCTTTGAGAAGTAAATATTTATATAAAAAAATTATGGAAATGTATTGAGTAGAACAGGGGCACCTTCCGCCGTCATTTTGTTTTTGTAATGTCACCTTTGGGGGCACTTTAACATTCATTTTTTTATATGCCCACGCGGGGATCGTATTTTTTCACCTGAGAATAAAACATTTTCCGCTAAGGGTACCACGACAATACACGAAGACCCACGAACAAGTTCCGATCACGGCAAGGGGCAAAGACCCGAGAACAAGTTGCGACGCCCTACACCTGTCTTACAATCTCGGTTATGTTCGGGAAGGGTTGGAGTGTGGTCGCCAAAACAGCCTTTGCCGAAAGTCTCGCGTCGCAAAATTTTACCTATATGAAGTGTAAAACAAACAACTATAATGCATATGTGTAACCATTTAATGCATTTATTTTCTGCTTAGACCTTGTACACATTTTAACTGTCGACCTTCAATATTTACTTTTAATTAATATGTGTATTAGCTAACGCATTAACGCAATTTTATTTTCCACTTATACATTGAGCATATAATTTAGCAGTCGACCTTCAATATTTTACTTTTAAGTGATAGCACTATTAAAGAGAGTAAGCAATGAATCGTAAAATATACTATAATGCATATATTTATCGCATTAATGCATTTTATTTCTGTTTAGACCTTGTACAGATAATTTAACGTTCTTAAGGTAGAAATCGTTTAAAGCATAGCAACTGAATTACTCATTTTTAATTATGTATAATGTTAAAGGTGATTTTCCCAAGGTAAAAATAAGCATGTTGTAATAAAATTCGTATATAAAGTAGAAGTCACAACCGTCGCATGGAACTCAAAGAAATGTAATAATAATTTGAATAACAATTATCCAGTCTCCCTTATAATAAACCCTATTACGAAAACACACTGTAAACAGTTATCTAGATCAGAAATATATTTAAACTCAGATAGAAATTAACAGTCATAAAGACAATATGCTAACCTCTGATATTGAACAATTTGAGCTAGCGCTTAAATTTCAACACTAAAGACTGCATAGAACATAATCGTTTAAGAACTAAGTTTTTCCTTGAAAAATTTGATCAAAAATCAGACTGGCTCTAATAATAAACACAGATTAAGTAAAATCTTTTTATTATGAAAACACTAGTCATCTTTACATGTCTTATCTATTAATTCTTCCCCATTATTAGAATACAATTTGTATGACAGGGGCGAAGTCCGCGAACAGATTCCCCTCTAACAAGACTAAGACCCCTTATTATAATGCAACCCCCAATGCATAAATAAATTTTTCGTATAGGTAAAAAGATCCCTGTAGATGGGTATTAAAAGAAATGTAATAACAATTATGCAATCTCCTTTGATAAAAACGGGTCTTAATTAATAACACATTAAATCTTTTTATTCTCAGGTGAAAAAAATACGATCCCCACGTGGGCATATAAAAAAAGTGAAAGTTAAAGTGCCCTCAGAGGTGACATCACAAAAAACAAAATGGCGTCGGAAGGCGCCCCTGTTCTACTATATTGTACTTGAAACATTAATTTCAACAGTTTTTGCTTTTACAGCGCTATACATGCAAAAACTGTGGAAATGGGACGATCAACTCTTAAAACAGGTACCATTCTGGGGATCTATAAGGAAGACTAGCAGCTGGGTGACAAAGTCTGTCCATAACTCTAGCTACAGGCTACGCTATTTATTCCACCTTCAACCAAAATGCTCAGTATTAAAATAGCTGTATCGTCGTAATAATAAAGTACATCAGCGTCTCTTGAAAAAATGCTAAAGTATACTTTCTTTCTAATAAAATATTTGTAGCCCACAAACCCAACAAAATTAGTGTGGTCTCTTATCAATCATTTTAATAACACAGTGGCTCACACTTCACATTTCTCTGGATAAAGTTTCAGTAGCGTCTAGTGAACCCATAGTCGTAGCTAATAAGTGTAACAAACACATTTTACAGAAGAATTCACAAACATTACAGTTTTCAGACTGTGTGAGTAATTTTTTGGTAATCGGAAATGAAGTACACTCGTTCATACAGAAATGAAAAAACGACAATAGATACGGACGACATAAAGATGTGAATATTTCTTTAACCTATTTGATTAATCAATTTTTTGAAGAATGTATAGAACATCGTTCCTTTCTGTAACAATATGATTCGTTTTTAAGTGATAAGCAAGTCTAGATAAGCTGACATATTCAGATATTTTAGGTAATAGAAGTAGGTCGATAATTTGCAACGTTTAAAATGTACAGTAGTCTATCCTGTTTACAAAAAGGAATCACAAACAGACGTTGCAAATGATCGACCTATTTCTATTACCTAGAATGTTTGAATACGTCATCTTATCTATATAGACTTACTTATCACTTAAAAACGAATCATAATATTACAGAAAGGAACGATGTTCGAAAATCACTGCTATACATTCCTTAATGTAGGTAATAATTAAAGAATTAGATTATAGAAAATACATTACAGGTATTTTCCTAACTCGTGCTTTTGAGTGTGCGTATTCAGCACAATTTAGACAATACCATTATTGGTTCTACCTGTCAATGGGGGAGTTCCTCAAGCTTCTAATTTAGGACCGGTATTATTCATCATACTTATTGCCGATGACACTAACACAGTTACCAGCAATAATGTTTCTGAAAGAAGTTAATAAATTTTGCACCAGTAATAAATTACACATTAATTTGGCCATAAAGTAATCTAGCACTTTGTCATTTTTCGAACACAGGAATTTACAATGATAGTTAATTACTGTTAAATGGTGCAGATCTTCAAAATCTGAATATTATAAAATTATAGTATACAACTTAAACAAAGAAAATCAATAATGTACGTTTTCAACTTAATAATTTAAAATATTACCTCACTATAAAAGGTTTACTAACTTTTTATCACGAAGAAGTCCACTATAGACTTCTGTACGGAATCTGCTTCTGGGGAATCATCAACCTTAGTTAAAGAAGTATTTCTGTCTCAAAGGAAGACAATAGTAATGTTACCTTCACGGAGTATATTTATTCTTGAATTTTTGAGATTCGTTTACAGTAACCAACGTAAATGAAATAACTAAAAAACTTACCACTGTTTTTAATAAAATTTATGCTACACCCACGTATACACATACACGCCCACGCACCCAAAAACACACGATTTTTTTATATTATTTAATTTTCAACAAATTTTTTATTTTATACTATGCAAATTTTGTGACACAACTGTGTGACTATTATTTTTATCGTTTTTATCAAAATTTGATTAAATTCTGAAAATTTTTTTCCGTAGATGAAATAACATTCAATAATAGGTTTTCAAACACACCTAACTATTATAGCAAGATATTGTTTCCATTTTCATATTTTATAAATAACACACATTAATCGAACATTTTTCTTTTTTACTGGCGACGATAGATGCAATTGCTGGCCAAACGCATAATGATTGTAAAATACACACTCAAATAAATATTTATAATTTTTCATTTATTTTCAAGAAATTCTAGAACATCGTTTATAAACATTTGATTTAATAAAAATTAATAAGGGATCACTTATTGTTCGGTTTTGTTTTATTGTGTTAACACAATGAAATCGTGGTCTCTCCAGATATCACTGCTAAAAAATTATTTGTTCACTTCCTCATTAATTATATATTATTGTTAAGCCATGAGATTAACGGGAACAGTTATGAACAATGGAGTATCCATGACTGGCCTAACTTTCTCATTAACACAATAAGCGGATTATTTAAAAACACATACTTCTTTACATAAATCATTGTCTAATAAGGTACGTGTTGTTAACTGCGGATGTACTACGCTAAAATTTAATTATCGTAAACTAATTAAAACTGAAAAAAAAGATAAATACATTAACTTTATTATTGCTTTCAATAACAAAATGCAGATTACGGGTAGATAACCATTGAGTATATATACTCAATGGTGCAACAAAATAAAGATATTCCGATTCCACATAATGAATTTAATTTTTTATAAGTGTATAATGGTAGTAATCGGATAGAAAATCAGAATATTGTCTATTTTTAATGAGTGTACGGAACGGTAAGTTTAACAAAAGCTAATCCGCTTATAAAAGATGAGGAACGTGATTTTACTTGCACATAGGCGTACAGCTGTGTTTTTACCCGCTTTCATGTAACCCGCACTGTTTGTATGTTGTATGCATCGATTTAAATATCTTACAAGATTAAAAAGTAGTAGATAATACTATGAAATACTTTTTATAAAGCACGTTTTTATTTACGCGTAGAAAGTGCACTAAAATGGAGAAAATAGATTTTTCTTTGCACAAAAACGTGGTCTAAAATTTTTACGACTAAAAATAAAAGCGTGGGACGCTCAAACATGTGACGGAGAGAAATAAATTATGATGAGCGACTCACGCCTTCACTTTTAGTCGTAAAGATTTTAGATCACATTTTGGTGCACAGAAAAAATGATCTTCTCCTTTTTAGTGCACTTTCTACGCGTAAATAAAAGCTTGCTTTTTAAAAAAAGTTTCTTTTTTCACAGTGTTCTTTAACCTTAAAACTTTAAGAGAACTTATTCGTAAAAATACTTTTAAAATACCAAAAATATTATAACGTAGCCTCATCTACCTACAATAAAATTACATTAAACTGAAGTAAAATTTACATTCATATTCAATGCTTCCAAACCTTCTGATAGGAACCCACTATCGATAATTAGACTTGATAACTGTGTGTCTGAGTGTCTGTGTGTCTGTGTGTCTGTGTGTCTGTGTGTCTGTGTGTCTGTGTGTCTGTGTCTGTGTGTCTGTGTGTCTGTGTGTCTGTGTATCTGTGTGTCTGTGTGTCTGTGTGTCTGTGTGTCTGTGTGTCTGTGTGTCTGTGTGTATGTGTGTCTGTATGTCTGTGTGTCTGTGTGCCTGTGTGTCTGTGTTTCTGTGTTTCTTTATGTCTGTGCGTCTGTGCGTCTGTGTGTCTGTGTGTCTGTGTGTCTGAGTGTCTGTGTGTCTGTGTGTCTGTGTGTCTGTGTGTCTGTGTGTCTGTGTGTCTGTGCGTCTGTGCGTCTGTGCGTCTGTGCATCTATGCGTCTGTGTGTGCGTCGGTGCGTCTGTGAGTCCGTGTGTCCGTGTGTCCGTGTGTCCGTGTGTCCGTGTGTCCGTGTGTCCGTGTGTCCGTGTGTCCGTGTGTCCCTGTGTCCGTGTGTCCGTGTGCCCGTGTGTCCGTGTGTCCGTGTGTCCGTGTGTTCGTGTGTCCGTGTGTCCGTGTGTCCGTGTCGTGGGTCCGTGGGTCCGTAGGTCCGTGCGTCCGTGCGCCCGTGCGTCCGTGCGTCCGTGCTTCTGTGCGTCTGAGCGTCTGTGCGTCTGTGCGTCTGGGAGTCTGGGTGTCTGTGTGTCTGTGTTCCTGTGTGTCTGTGTGTCTGTGTCTTGTGTGTCTGTGTGTCTGTGTGTCTGTGTGTCTGTGTGTCTGTGTGTCTGTGTGTCTGTGTGTCTGTGTGTCTGTGTGTCTGTGTGTCTGTGTGTCTGTGTGTCTGTGTGTCTGTGTGTCTGTGTGTCTGTGTCTCTGTGTGTCTGTGTGTCTGTGTTTCTGTGTGTCTGTGTTTCTGTGTTTCTGTATGTCTGTGCGTCTGTGTGTCTGTGTGTCTGTGTGTCTGAGTGTGTGTCTGTGTGTCTGTGTGTCTGTGTGTCTGTGCGTCTGTGCGTCTGTGCGTCTATGCGTCTGTGTGTGCGTCGGTGCGTCTGTGAGTCCTGTGTCCGTGTCCGTGTGTCCGTGTGTCCGTGTGTCCGTGTGTCCGTGTGTCCGTGTGTCCGTGTGTCCGTGTGCCCGTGTGTCCGTGTGTCCGTGTGTCCGTGTGTTCGTGTGTCCGTGTGTCCGTGTGTCCGTGTCGTGGGTCCGTGGGTCCGTGCGTCCGTGCGCCCGTGCGTCCGTGTGTACGTGCTTCTGTGCGTCTGAGCGTCTGTGCGTCTGGGAGTCTGGGTGTCTGTGTGTCTGTGTTCCTGTGTGTCTGTGTGTCTGTGTGTCTGTGTCTGTGTGTCTGTGTGTCTGTGTGTCTGTGTGTCTGTGTGTCTGTGTGTCTGTGTGTCTGTGTGTCTGTGTGTCTGTGTGTCTGTGTGTCTGTGTGTCTGTGTGTCTGTGTGTCTGTGTGTCTGTGTGTCTGTGTGTCTGTGTCTCTGTGTGTCTGTGTGTCTGTGTTTCTGTGTTTCTGTGTTTCTGTGTTTCTGTGTTTCTGTGTTTCTGAATGTCTGTGCGTCTGTGCGTCTGTGTGTCTGTGTGTCTGTGTGTCTGAGTGTCTGTGTGTCTGTGTGTCTGTGTGTCTATGTGTCTGTGTGTCTGTGTGTCTGTGTGTCAGTGTGTCTGTGTGTCTGTGTGTCTGTGCGTCTGTGCATCTATGCGTCTGTGTATGCGTCGGTGCGTCTGTGTGTCCGTGTGTCTGTGTGTCTGTGTGCCCGTGTGTCCGTGTGTCCGTGTGTCCGTGTGTCCGTGTGTCCGTGTGTCCGTGTGTCCGTGTATCCGTGTGTCCGTGTGTCCGTGTGTCCGTGTGTCCGTGTGTCCGTGTGTTCGTGTGTCCGTGTGTCCGTGTGTCCGTGTCCGTGGGTCTGTGGGTCCGTGGGTCCATGCGTCCGTGCGCCCGTGCGTCCGTGCGTCCGTGGGTCCGTGCGTCCGTGCGTCCATGCTTCTGTGCGTCTGTGCGTCTGTGCGTCTGGGTGTCTGTGTGTCTGTGTGCCTGTGTGTCTGTGTGTCTGAGTGTCTGTGTGTCTGTGTGTCTGTGTGTCTGTGTGTCTTGTGTGTCTGTTTGTATGTGTGCCTGTGTGTCTGTGTGTCTGTGTGTCTGTGTGTCTGTGTGTCTGTGTGTCTGTGTGTCTGTGTGTCTGTGAGTCTGTGTGTATGTGTGTCTATGTGTCTGTGTGCCTGTGTGTCTGTGTGTCTGTGTGCCGGCGTGTCTGCGTGTCTGCATGTCTGCGTGTCTGCGTGTCTGCGTGTCTGCGTGTCTGCGTGCCTGCGTGTCTGAGTGTCTGCGTGTCTGCGTGTCTGCGTGTCTGTGTGTCTGTGTGTCTGTGTGTCTGTGTGTCTCTGTGTCTGTGTGTCTGTGAGTCTGATTGTCTGTGTATGTGTGTCTGTGTGCCTATGTGCATATGTGCCTGTGTGCCTGTATGTCTGTGTGTTCGTGTGTCCGTGTGTCCGTGTGTCCGTGTGTCCGTGTGCCCGTGTGTCCGTGTGTCCGTGTGTCCGTGTGTCCGTGTGTTCGTGTGTCCGTGTGTCCGTGTGTCCGTGTGTCCGTGTGTTCGCGTGTCCGTGTGTCCGTGTGTCCGTGGGTCCGTGGGTCCGTGGGTCCGTGCGTCCGTGCGTCCGTGCGTCCGTGCGTCCGTGCGTCGGAGCGTCTGTGCTTCTGTGCGTCTTTGCTTCTGTGCGTCTGTGCGTCGGTGTGTCTGGGTGTCTGGGTGTGTCTGTGTCTGTGTGCCTGTGTGTCTGTGTGTCTGTGTGTCTTGTGTGTCTGTGTATCTGTGTGTCTGTGTGTCTGTGTGTCTGTGTGTCTGTGTGTCTGTGTGCCTGTGTGCCTGTATGCCTGTGTGTCTGTGTGTCTGTGTGCCGGCGTGTCTGCGTGTCTGCGTGTCTGCGTGCCTGCGTGTCTGCGTGTCTGCGTGTCTGCGTGCCTGCGTGTCTGCGTGTCTGCGTGTCTGCGTGTCTGTATGTCTGTGTGTCTATGTGTCTCTGTGTATGTGTGTCTGTGTGCATGTGTGCATATGCGCCTGTGTGCCTGTATGTCTGTGTGTCTGTGTGTCCGTGTGTCCGTGTGTCTGTGTGTCCGTGCGTCCGTGGGTCCGTGCGTCCGTGCGTCCATGCTTCTGTGCGTCTGTGCGTCTGTGCGTATGTGCGTCTGGGTGTCTGTGTGTCTGTGTGTCTGTGTGTCTGTGTGTCTGTGTGTCTGTGTGTCTGTGTGTCTGTGTGTCTGTGTGTCTGTGTGTCTTGTGTCTGTGTGTCTGTGTGCCTGTGTGTCTGTGTGTCTGTGTGCCTGTGTGTCTGTGTGTCTGTGTGTCTGTGTGTCTGTGTGTCTGTGTGTCTGTGAGTCTGTGTGTATGTGTGTCTATGTGTCTGTGTGCCTGTGTGTTTGTGTGTCTGTGTGCCGGCGTGTCTGCGTGTCTGCATGTCTGCGTGCCTGCGTGTCTGCGTGTCTGCGTGTCTGCGTGTCTGTATGTCTGTGTGTCTATGTGTCTCTGTGTATGTGTGTCTGTGTGCATGTGTGCATATGCGCCTGTGTGCCTGTATGTCTGTGTGTCTGTGTGTCCGTGTGTCCGTGTGTCTGTGTGTCCGTGCGTCCGTGGGTCCGTGCGTCCGTGCGTCCATGCTTCTGTGCGTCTGTGCGTCTGTGCGTATGTGCGTCTGGGTGTCTGTGTGTCTGTGTGTCTGTGTGTCTGTGTGTCTGTGTGTCTGTGTGTCTGTGTGTCTGTGTGTCTGTGTGTCTGTGTGTCTGTGTGTCTGTGTGTCTGTGTGTCTGTGTGTCTGTGTGTCTGTGTGTCTGTGTGTCTGTGTGTCTGTGTGTCTGTGTGTCTGTGTGTCTGTGAGTCTGTGTGTATGTGTGTCTATGTGTCTGTGTGCCTGTGTGTTTGTGTGTCTGTGTGCCGGCGTGTCTGCGTGTCTGCATGTCTGCGTGCCTGCGTGTCTGCGTGTCTGCGTGTCTGCGTGTCTGTATGTCTGTGTGTCTATGTGTCTCTGTGTCTGGGTGTCTGTGAGTCTGATTGTCTGTGTATGTGTGTCTGTGTGCATGTGTGCATTTGTGCCTGTGTGCCTGTATGTCTGTGTGTCTGTGTGTCCGTGTGTTCGTGTGTCCGTGTGTCCGTGTGTCTGTGTGTCCGTGCGTCCGTGGGTTCGTGCGTCCGTGCGTCCATGCTTCTGTGCGTCTGTGCGTCTGTGCGTCTGTGCGTCTGTGTGTCTGTGTGTCTGTGTGCCTGTGTGTCTGTGTGTCTGTGTGTCTGTGTGTCTGTGTGTCTGTGTGTCTGTGTGTCTTGTGTGTCTGTGTGTCTGTGTGTCTGTGTGTCTGTGTGTCTGTGTGTCTGTGTGTCTGTGTGTCTGTGTGTCTGTGTGTCTGTGAGTCTGTGTGTATGTGTGTCTATGTGTCTGTGTGCCTGTGTGTCTGTGTGTCTGTGTGCCGGCGTGTCTGCGTGTCTGCATGTCTGCGTGTCTGCGTGTCTGCGTGTGTGCGTGCCTGCGTGTCTGAGTGTCTGCGTGTCTGCGTGTCTGCGTGTCTGCGTGTCTGTGTGTCTGTGTGTCTGTGTGTCTGTGTGTCTCTGTGTCTGTGTGTCTGTGAGTCTGATTGTCTGTGTATGTGTGTCTGTGTGCCTATGTGCATATGTGCCTGTGTGCCTGTATGTCTGTGTGTTCGTGTGTCCGTGTGTCCGTGTGTTCGTGTGTCCGTGTGTCCGTGTGCCCGTGTGTCCGTGTGTCCGTGTGTCCGTGTGTCCGTGTGGTCGTGTGTCCGTGTGTCCGTGTGTCCGTGTGTCCGTGTGTCCGTGTGTCCGTGTGTTCGTGTGTCCGTGTGTCCGTGGGTCCGTGCGTCCGTGCGTCCGTGCGTCCGTGCGTCCGTGCGTCCGTGCGTCGGAGCGTCTGTGCTTCTGTGCGTCTGTGCGTCGGTGTGTCTGGGTGTCTGGGTGTCTCTGTGTCTGTGTGCCTGTGTGTCTGTGTGTCTGTGTGTCTTGTGTGTCTGTGTATCTGTGTGTCTGTGTGTCTGTGTGTCTGTGTGTCTGTGTGCCTGTGTACCTGTATGCCTGTGTGTCTGTGTGTCTGTGTGCCGGCGTGTCTGCGTGTCTGCGTGCCTGCGTGTCTGCGTGTCTGCGTGTCTGCGTGTCTGCGTGCCTGCGTGTCTGCGTGTCTGCGTGTCTGTATGTCTGTGTGTCTATGTTTCTCTGTGTCTGTGTGTCTGTGAGTCTGATTGTCTGTGTATGTGTGTCTGTGTGCATGTGTGCATATGTGCCTGTGTGCCTGTATGTCTGTGTGTCTGTGTGTCCGTGTGTTCGTGTGTCCGTGTGTCCGTGTGTCTGTGTGTCCGTGCGTCCGTGCGTCCGTGCGTCCGCGCGTCCGCGTGTTCGCGTGACCGCATGCCCGAGTGCCAGGGTGTCAGCGTGTACGCGTGTTCGCGTGCGTGTACGTGTGCGTGTGCATGTGCGTGTGCGTGTGAGTGTGCGTGTGTGTATGTGTGTGTATATGTGTGTATGTGTGTGCGTGTGTGCGTGTGTGAGTGTGTGTGCGTGTGTGTAGGTGAGTTGGTGTGTATGTGTGTGCGTGTATATGTGTGTGTGTGCTTGTGTAAGTTTGTGCGTGTTTTCGTGCGTGCGTGTTTGTGGAATGTATATTAGTATCCACGGTGACTCCTGAACGATAAAATGTACGTACTTGAAATTTCGTATTTCTTTCAGTTGCAATTTCATTTATGCTGGCGCTGGTTAAATTTTGGAAGAAATCCAACGGCGGAGTGTTTAAAATTTATTTAAATACAATTTAAAATGCTTAAACTGTATTATTGCAATTTTTATAAAACCGGGCGGTTTTGGAATTTTTTTCAGGTTAACATCTATTTATCTAGTAACCTATACCTAACATAAACCTTCAAGTACCTATCTAACAGATTATTGTTGTCTATTTTTATTATGAACGTATTGCAAAAGTGGTTACATGATTATCTTAAAAAATGCGTTACTCCATTTCTTTTAATTTCCACATTTTGGTTTGGAAGCTCGTGTGTTGTTCCTCACTAGATATTTTCTTTCACTTCTTTTTTTTTTCAGTGCTTTGAAACCAAGGTTGCAATTAAGGGAGTACTTTACTTGAAAAATAGTGAATCATTTGTTAGGTGCCACATGCCATTTAGAATAAAATTAATGAAAATAAAGCTGGCTCCATAATGTGCACTTTATGCCTTTTTTTTTGGAAATACATTAAATATATAACTTAAAAAAAATCTGACACTAATAACTGAAGATGTACTAAATGCAAGACAACGTTTTGAGGTTATGTTATATCTTCATATTGCTTTTTACGATAAGTTTAAAATATATAACGGTTCTAATTTTCTAGAAAGGCCGTATATAGAGCCCAGTGCAACCAGGAAAATTTAGTTCTTAAGTGTTGACAACCGTTTGCAAGGTTGAGCGATTTATCATAAACGATTGATTTGTGTCATTTGTGTTTAAATAACAATTAATTTTGTATATCACATCAAATTCAACAAGTTCTTGTCAGAACTAACTTAATAACAATAACATACTGTAAACAATAAACAAGATGCCTAAACCTTTGTCTAGCCATTGTCAAGAAGTAGTAAGCTTTCTGATTCATTACTTTGAACAAGCACGTGAAAGTGGAAGACCCCTTTTGCCAGTTGCTCCCGTTTGAGACGTAAGTAATAATGACTAAAATACTCCTCTTTTTAGTTATCTTAAATCTGAAATATGAGCGGCTTGTTGAGGATGTTTTAGGTTATGTCACGCAAAAATCCATAAAATTATTTTTTGTTTACAGAGGGTTGCAGCTGCCTTACAAGTGTCTTTCAACAGTCAATAACATCGCAGCTAAATGTAACTAAAGGTGATCTACTTAGAAGCCCACCAAAGAAAAAAACGACATCTGAGCAAGCCAATCGTACATGTGGATGATTTTGACCAAACTGGAATTCGAAATGTTATTTACAAAAGGAGTAAGTACAGTATTAACTCCATACAGTTTTTTTTGCATTATGTAGTATAATTATTTGCAGGCGAACATGTAACCTTAAAAACTTTACAAGGAAAACTATGCGAACATGACATTTTTAATGGCTGTGTGGAAGGTTCTAAAAAAATGGTTTCAAGTATAATAAGAATGATCCACGACGCGGATTAATAGAGCTACCTAACATCGCTATAAAGCGTATTAATTTTTTACATGAATATGTCCAACTTAAAAACGAAGGTTTGCGTCAGTTCATTTTTATTGATGAGACATGGATCTTTAAAGATAGTAGTGCTGGTCGTTCTTGGCAAGATTATAATTTTAAGAGCGTAAAGAAGACAAAAGCTGATGTGGCAAGGAAAATTTTAATCCCATAAGGTCTATGATAATGATTATCCCATTGTATATATATATATATATATATATATATATATATATATATATATATATATATATATATATATTATACTTCGTGCTAGTTGTGCTACAGGATTCATTCATGGTGCAGAATTAGTATTTTCTTCTAAGACAAGGAATACTGATTATAATGGAGAAACGAATCAAGACAACTATGTGCATTGGTTTGAATATCAGTTGTTAGTAAATTTAGAACAATCATCCACAATTATTATGGATAATGTCAGTTACCACAGCACTCTGATAAACAAAGTACCTACAACAGCGTTTAAGAAGGCTGACATGCAGCAATGTTTAAGTCAAAATAATACACAATATGATGAAGCCTTTTTAAAAACTCAGTTGTTTGGTTTAGTGCCGATGTAAATCTTTTTAAATGTAATTCATATTTTGTATTATTAATTCTCTCTTTTTAGACATAAAGCTCAACCAGTATATGTTAGCTGGACAATATGGACTCCGTGTACTTCGTCTCTCCCCTTACCATTGCTTTTTTAACCCTATTGAACAAATCTGGGGTATAACTAAAAATTACTACAGAGACCGTCTTGAGGCACTTGGAAAAATAGCATCCCAAATATGGGCCAAGACAGTTCGACATACTGAAGAAGAAATACAACGTTGGTGGGATAGAAAAGTTGTATTTGATCGAGAGGATGTTTCTCCACTGATTATAAATCTGGAAGTCAACGATGATACTTGTTAATAAACGTTTTTACATTTATATTGATGAACCCAATACACAAAGTATATCCTATTATACAATTATAAATATATTGCTTTCTATATGTGAATCAGCTAGTTGTATGACGTCATTTTAAACTTATCGTCAAAAGCCTATATTATTGCTTTTATACTGATCTACTTTTCTTATTAAACCTATTTTATTTATTTTTTATATTTGTTTACATTGGAATTTTTGTTTATTTGAAATAAAACACTTCAAAACATTAACAAAAGGCATTTCAAGGGCGCCCTTTGATTTAAAATTTATTTTCACGGAAAAGTCAGAAGCTCTAACCGGGATTATATTAAATTCGGCTATAAATGACGCCATTGATGTGATACCACGATTTATTAATTTATTTTCAGGTAAAAGTCAAAAGTTCTGCCCGAGATTATAATGAATTCTAGCTATAAATGACGTCGTTGATGTGACTTCATGATTTATTGATTTATTTTCAGGCAAAAGTCAGAAGCTCTAACCGATATTAAAGTGAATTCCGGCTATAAATGATTTCATTGATGTAATTTCATAATTAATCCGGTATTGGCATAAATCCCGGTTAACATGGACTTCATCTATTGTATTTTATATTCAGCCGGTACTGGCATCCCGGTACCGGAATTATTTATTTTAATTTTCTTTTCATTGTGTTATTTAGTATAAGCATCTTGAATGTTATGCATATCTATCTGTTCGAATAACATTTAAAAAAGTGACTGTTTTTCATTTTTATGAGGTTTGAGAAAGGTAAGGTAAAAAATTATACATGTTTGTTAGATAAGTTGTAGGCTTTTAAAATGAGGGTGCTTCTACACATGCAATTTAAATTTTCTTTTGCAGGATGGCTTGCTATAGATCTAAGCAAGCTGATATACCACATGGCGCAAAAACTGGTCTTTTCAATAATAATTATCCGTTATTCTTGAGCGCACGTTCCCAATATCTGGCTGCATCTGGTTGTTGTTTCGTACCAATTGTAGACCATCAGTATGAGTTTCAATAATTACGAAGTTCCAAACTACCTAATTTTCTCGCTTTAATGTCATCGTATACGGAAGATATGAATTCAGTTGCGCATAAAACAACAACCTCATGTAGTCAGATACCAGAAACGTTTTCATTCCTTCAAATATCTCTTATTATTGAAAATAAAATATCAATTGTATATCATTGAACTAGTTGAAAAATTCTCTATCGAACGTAATTTGAAATACTGAGGATTGCACAAATTTCGTAAAAACTGAAAACATGGCAACATTTGTTATAATTTGAAACTTTTGAAAACGTGTGCATTTGGAGAAAACAGTTAGTCATAGTTAGAGTGTCGATTCAGCCGTACAGGTATTAGAGGCTCTAATATTTTTTTACAGATAGTAATTATAAATCGTCGTGGTCATAAGTGTATTATTGTTTCCGTTTTAGTACAAAAACTAAAAACGTGAATTTGTCCGTTTCCTTTTTTGTTGGTTTTAATGTAAGCTTTTCACAACAATAAAATGGTCGTGCAAAAAGACATATTGATAAACAATGACCCCGTTTTGATTTTAATGCACGAACTGGTGTAAACAAACTTATATCGATTAATAATCACCCCGTTTCGATTTTTTAATCCACGAAGTTGTCGTGTAAAGAAACTTACATTAATAAATAATTCCCCGTTTTGATATTAATCCGCGAAATAGTCGTGTAAACAAACATATCGATAAATAAGTAGACCGTCTTGGTTTAAATCCCCCCAGCGGGCGTGTAAGCTGTTTATATCGATAAATAATCGCCACCGCCTTGATTTTAAACCGCATACCTTAACCCGTTGCGTGTTACTGATTAAGTAATTAATTAAAGGACGTATTGAAGCGTAAGTAGTATTTAAATGTAGATTAAAGGTCGCAAAAGCAAGTCAACAGGCTTGGACTGAAATCGCACGTATTGTCTCTTGATAACATAGGGAAGTAATGTGGTAGTAATTTAATTTCCAATACGCTATCTCGCAAGCACACTTATAAAGTTGACCGCGTTAGTACTGTACGGCGATCCCCTCATGGCTGGCATGTTTGCCATTGTTGATTGTTTCACTAACATTTTCGTCTGCGCAGAAGACTTAATACGTGGACAAACTTGGCATGATAAACTTCAGTTTAATTGTTATTAACGATATCGAGGTTTACCGAAACGTGTCCAGATGTCATTGCGAAAGTCTCGATCTCAACTTCACGCGGATTTCGCCATCAGAAACTGATTACTCTCAGCTTTAGCTATTCAATTCAGACTGATGTATAGATGAACGAAAATGGAATGCCCTAGTTCCTAGCATAGTCACTCAAACTTGCGGTCACTTTGTTAACGTGTCACTGTTTTATTTAAGTGTATTTAATTCAGCAGGTTTATTTAGAAATATGCGTTCACCAACTGATTTCTTTAGGTACGTAATTTATTGTAATTATACGAATGTATTTTTGAGATTAGGTAAAAGGCAGCTTTTATGGGAAAAACATTTTTATTATGAATGTGGCCATGAGAACATGCTGGAAATTACTTATTTCCAAAACTCCTACATCGTTAGAAGGTCTAGATATTCTACATAGTCTTGGTTTAAGGTTCATTGGCGTACTGGCCGTAATATGAGTAGGGGAAGCTATTTAAGGTGTAATCATTAAAATTGGTATAAAATCTAAACCACTTATTCAATTTTAATAAAATAAAGCTTGTTTCCCATTGTTACACAATTTTTCCTAATAAAACTGCGAGAGGACGCAACTCGTTAAATCATCCTTTTTTTCATTTTACTCCGAAAATGTAAATCACACGGTATATTTTTGACATCGTATTTGAAAAATAGATTACATTTGAAAGAAATACATAAAAACCGCAAGATGGTATCTTTGCTCTTTTTAAAATTATAGCGAAATGAAGGTTTTTTTAACATTTTAATTTCTGAGCCGAATTGGATTAATGTTGGTCTCATATTAAAGAGATAGCTGCAGTTAATCGAATTAAAGAGAACAGTGGTTTTTAATGTCTACCTCCACCGCTAGGGGGCGTTAAGAATAAAAAATAAGGTTTTTACGCTTTTTCTTTCTTCCAATCTTGTGGGGTGCGGAAGTATAAAACTGTTGCTTCGATTTCCTCTTATGAATCCCTTACCTTAAACTTTTTACCTTCCTTAAGCCAATTTTATTACTATTTCAATTATAAATACCGCCATTCAGCGCTTTGTCTTGTAATGTCTAATCAGTGTTTAGTAGTAGGCCGCGGAAACAAAAATCAAACTTTTAAATAACATTGTATGGAAACGTCAAATTTTTATTAGCCGTAGTGTAATTCTTGTCAGTTTGGTTTGCGAATATTTTTTAAAATGCCTTTCACAAGTGATGGAGCTGTTGATATGATTTCGGTCTATGCTTTCAAAATGCATCAATGGATGAAATCCAGTATGGGGCCCCGTATCCAGATCGCCATCATTATGGAGGAAACATTTTTCCACGCGTGGTTCAGCGACTCCGCGATACTAGTAGTTTTCGTCGTCCTAGATTTAGGAGGCGTCGCATTAGAAGGACGGAAGAAAATATTATTAATGTCTTAGCTTGCATAGAATTTAATAGACACAGTGGAACTAGGGCTTTATCTTAGATTTGGGAATAGCTCAAACTACTGCTCGAAACATATTAACAGATTACAGGTAAATAATTGCATTGGCACATCCTTTTTAATAGATACAGTTTACTATATGCAGGTTACTTTTTATTTTTGGACTACAACCCTACCAGACAGTTTTGCACCAGGCCCTAAACGAAGATGATTTTGATCACTGAATAAATTTTTGTGAATAGATGTTAGCAATGATTCGTGAAAACAGGACTTTTAATAGTGATGGTAGGGTAAAAATGCATATGTATTATTAATCTGCTGAAAATCCATATTGGATGCGAGAAATGCAGCACCAAGGCCGCTGGAGGCAAAATGTGTGGTGTGGTATCATAGGCGGTAAAATTATCAGTCCTTATTTTTTTAACGTGCGTTAACTGGTAATCTCTTCTTAGAGTGTTCAATAAATGAGTTGCCAGTCCTGTTAGAAGATGTGATATTGGACCATAGGCGAGTTATGTGTATACCTACAATTGGACGGGTGTCCAGCACAGTTTTCCCTGTCACCACATTAACGAATATTTTAAAGAACGCTGGATAGCAAGGGGAAGCCTATTTACTTGGCCGGCCAGGTCACCCGATTTGATGTGCCTCGACTTCTACTTATGGGATCACTTGAAGGACATTGTATTCCAAACTCAACTGACAACAAAATTTGACATGGAAAACTGAATCCGAGATACGGAATTCGAGGTAGCAGTGTTATACACGCAAACAAAATTGAAAGACTGTTTGGAATGTGACGGAAGGCGGTTTGAACATTTATCGAGACATTAAATGCCTAATATATTTGGGTTTTGTAGGTATCGGGCCGCGAAAATGTTATTATGGTAATAAACGTTTGTCAAATCGCCATTGTTACCACGTTTGAAACGATAATTAGTGGATTTTTAATATCTTGATAATACGTCGTAATTGGCTAATATCTTCAAAAGATTTCATTTATATATTTTATGTAAGGAATATGGGAGTGTTTGTAACTGATATTTGTCTACGGTTGTATAACACATGTTGGGGGGTGAGTAGCAGGTGCAAACTTCAAAATGCTTTACTGAAGGGGCGTAACGAATCATTGGAATTTTTTATGCGCCGATTTATAATGGAAAAATCTCATAGCTTAATAAGTAATTGTGTCAGTACAGACCGCGATTAAAAGATATCTTTGTTTGTTACTTGGAACTTCGAGAGCTAAATGTAGGGTTGTTACGGACAAATGTATATTTTTAAAATTAAGATGTTGTGCAATGATTAATATGAAACTGTTCCAACGGAAATTAATGTTCCTTGTTTTTCTATTACCTTTGAAAAATGGGGATTGATTTGAAAAGGAGTTAGGTTTGAAACGGGGGAAAGTGAGTTAAGAGTGTCAATCGAGCCAGATCGATTTTTGGTTAATTAGAAACTCCCATTGTAAACAGTTTGTCTTTAAAATATTTCGTGCGTGTACCATTTCTTTTGAATTAGCCAACACTAATTTGTCTTTTCTTTCGAGTGTTAGTTGTAATGTGTTTTTCAAATATCAATTTATAAATAACAGTCATCCTTTTTCAGTTAAACCGCGTAGGTTAACGATTTGTGCCTGCGATCAATTAAAGGAATAGATACCCAAGTGCAAGTAGGTATTTTTATATAAATGAAAGCTCGCAGCAAATCATTTACCAGCCTAGATAACGTATTAAATACCAAACATGGCCTTGCAAAGGTATCTTATTCGTACGCGGACTCATTAAGCTGAAATCTGCTGAAACAACAGACAGTATAGGGCCCTCTCACTCTAGTATTTGTGCGAATTAGCATTGTTGGTTGTTGTTTATATTTATATTTGTGTAGAGGTGGGCTGATGAACGGGTACAGGATACCGCTTTGGTTAGTAATTGTAAAAGGCAATTACCAAATGTGTACACACTCCCGAGATCAGATAACCATTCAACACCTCGAATTTTATTTTGTATTGTTTTTATTGTTGTATAGATGAATGTGTAATCGGAGAAAAGGGAACTGTATTATCCTAACGCCTTCAAACTTATACAGCGGTCACCATCTTGTGATCTTTGTTTTAATTAGTTTTTTTTGTCAGTTTGTTTAAGTAGAATTATTTATAATAAATACCTACATCATTGCAATTAGAATTTTAAAGAAGAAGCGTAAAAACCTTATTTTTGTATTCTTAACGCCCCCCAGCGACGGCGACAGACATTAAAAATCACAGTTGGCCCTTAATTCGATTAACAACAACTATCTCTTTAATATGAGACAAACATCTATCCAGTTCGGCTCAGCAAAACCAAACTTGGCCAATTGACGTGTTAAAAAATCTTAATGTTGCTAGAACTTAAAAAAGAGCAAAGTTACCAACTTGCGGTTTTAAAATTTTTCTTTCAAATTTAATCCATCTTTCGGATACGGTGTCAAAAATATACCGTGTGATTTAAATTTTCTGAATAAAATGAAAAAAACTGATAATAATAAGATTGTATTTACCATCATTGTATTATATTGCGAAATGTTTATAGTTATCGTAAACATGTGTATTGCGACATTGCAATATGTATAAATAAAATTTAATTAATCTGAAATAATTTCTTGAGAACTGTCGTAACCAATATGATTTATTGCAGATATTTTTATGAGTAACCTACTCAAAATAGCATTACTAAAATCTATTTATATCATGATATGATTGCATATTCAGATTCTGTATATATAATGATATTAAGTATACATCGTAACCAATTTAATTAAGTAGGCGTCTACTTAAATTGAAAGTCTTTTTCTTTAATGTAATTAAGTGGAACGCATCAAGCATTACCGATATTACTTCAACAGCAACAATTTCCTTTTCTTCCTTAATTATCATTACGAAAGCAAATTGTAAACTCCAGGATGTTTTTGATAACTCTAAATTGGAAATTTGTCTGAGTTGTTGCTATAAATAAATGTAAATTATACAGGAAGAAATGCATGTGTTTGACGTGATGGTATTTAGAATTGTGGAAGGAGTCAATCTAACGCATCCGGATTGACATAAGTAAACGTCTCAAGAATAATATAATGCCAACTCAATTTGTACTATAAAATTAAACTCACACAAACCTTTCATGGATTAAATAATAAATGCGTAGCCTTGTACCTTTGTCAATGCTATTAAATGCTGTTAAACAAAGATATATATGCAAAATAATTTAATTACCGTATCTTTGTTAAACATGTAATTTTTAAATAAAATGGACAATGATGAGAATACATATTGTATTTATTTTACGGTGATAAGTGTACAAATGTTTTGAACTATCAAATTGTTGAAAGTCTGACCAATCGTGTTAACTAACTGAACAAAAATTTGTAAAATGGGGCGTGTTCTACAAAGTGTGTATTGGATAGTGCTTGTCAAATTTTTGGAGATTAAAAGTATTAAAAAATAACTTACACTTTTGAGTTGAAACTAGTTATTAGTGCTGAGAAATGTGCCCCATAAAACGATTAAATGTAGTGAAACTATTTTCTGTGAATTTTTAACAGTACACACCTTTACATTATGCTTACCTTCATCAGTGACCTTGCTAAGATAACAAAATAATAACATCACATGCCAGAATTTTGTTATCTAGCAGACTTTGAAATCTGTTTTATGTTATACTCTGTTCACAATTACCGTAGAGTAAGACAGTCAGTGGCGTACTGTTACGATACGATTAAGGAACAAAATTAATAGAAAATGAGGACGTATTTGTACACACTTGTAATGATTTGCATATCGTTGCAATTGTTTAACTTAAATAACCGTTACACATGATCTATAGGCGTTGAGCCAGAGAGCATGTGCGGTTTCATTTCTGGGGAGTAAATGTAACCTACAAATTTAGATTCGTCATGATACTTTGTAAAATTCGTAGCTTAGTGACGTTATGACGTCACAAAGATGGCCGTCGGGTGAAAATCGTAATTAACCATTTCGTATTTTGTCTGAGGTACCTTGTATATATGGTATTATCGCTGTATATTTAGGTTCTTCTTTTTCGGTTACCCTTTCCCTGTTTAGGTTAGGTGTTAGAACGGGGTAGCCATTTTCTTTGAGTGTACTAGCGATATTTTATTTTTCTTTGTTCAGGTCCTCTTGTTTTGAGCATATCGCTTTTGCTCTATCGTACAAGCATTTTGCCACACCTAACTTCACGTTTTTGTGGTGATTGGAGTTGTAGTGTAGGTACCTCCCCGTGTGGGTAGGTTTCCTGTATACACTTGTCGTGAAAGTGTTGTCATTCCTGTGTACAAGTACATCCAGGAATAGCAGTTTTTGTTCCGACTCCAATTCCATTGTGAATTTTATGGAGGGTGCGCGGTTATTTAGATGATCTAGGAATTCCTCTAGCTTATGCTTGCCGTGTTGTCAAACTACGAAGGTGTCGTCCACGTATCTAAGCCACATCATTGGTTTCTCTGTGAATTCGGATATCGCTTGGTCTTCAAAGTCTTCCATATATATATATTGCTCACTATGGGTGATAGTGGGGAACCCATCGCCATCCCAAACTCTTGTTGGTAGAATTTGTCTTCTACCTGGAAATATGTAGTTCTAATTCATATTGTCAGAAGTTCCATGATTGTGTTTACCGAGAGTTGCGTGCGTTCGTCTAACGTTTCATCCTTTTCCAGCTTGTCCCTCATGATAGTTAGTGCCTTATCGGTAGGCACATTTGTGAATAGACTCACTATGTCGAAGCTTACCAGTATTTCTTCGTGGTTTGGATGAAAGTTTCTGATGGTTTCCACGAAGTGCTGCGTATTCTTGACTATAGACTCGGTTTTTCCCGATAAGGGTGTGATGATACCTAGCAGATAGTGTGCTAATCGGTGGCAAGGTGAATTTCTCGAGCTCACAATTGATCTCAGAGGAATTCCCTGCCTATGAATCTTTGATAGGCCGTACAGATGTGGAGGTTTGCTGTAGTGTGGGGTAAGTCTAGTTCTCTGGTAGTCGGAGAACTCACCCTTATGCTCTGCCAGCGTCAGGTATATCCGTCTTTCGATTGATGGTGTGGGGTCTTTTGGTATTTGTTTGTACTCGCCCCCGTCTAGTAGTTCTTGGATCTTACTGTTGTAAGTGTCCATATCCATTACCACAGTCGCGTTTCCTTTGTCTGCCGGGAGAATTTTGATCAATGGGTCATTCTTAAGGGAAATGACCGCTCTCCTTTCTAGGGCAAAGGAAACGCGACTGTGGTATGTGCACTACAGATCAAGAACTACAGTACCAAACTCACCATCAATCGAAAGATGTACTCGACGACTATCGAAACTACTACTCGAAATCCTCTGAACCATGCTCGAATTCACACATCTGCTAGGTATCATCACACTATCGAGAAAACCGGTCTATGATCAAGACCGGCCTTCGTGAAACCATCACCAACAGATTAACTTCACAATGTCCGATAACGCACTAGACAATGTGACACCACAATATGATTGCTATTTCGGTGGAAACAAATTCACCACAATTGGATCGAATTCCTTGTATATATATATATATATATATATATATATATATATATATATATATATATATACAGGTGTCCGGTGAGGAACTGTACAAACTGAAATGGTATTATCCTTGGGTCAATTTAAGTAAAAAAAGTCCCATAAACATAGGTCTGATTCGCAATAGTTACCCAGATACAAGCGTTTAAAGTTTATAAATGATCACATATTTTTTCAAAAGTAATTATTATTAGTCAACTGGAAAAACAAAACCGAAACAATCTGTCATTTATTCGTTTGTGTTCTAATAATGACAAAGTAGATTTTAGTCGACAGGTGACAGAATATCTAAATGTTGCTTACCCTAATAGGTGGATTGGGCGTGGAGGTCCGCATGCTTGGCCACCGAGATCGCCTGATCTCACACCTTTGGATTATTATTTGTGGGGTCATTTGAAAAGTTTAGTATACGAGGTGAAAGTTAATACCAGAGATGCACTAATACAGCGTGTTCGGGATGCGTGTCAACAAATACAGAACAACCACCAGGTACTTCGAGCGGCTACTCTGTCCATTTTACATCGCAGCCGTCTTTGTATTAATGCCGAAGGACGTCATTTTGAACATTTGAAGTGATTTTTTTATGTTTCTTTGTTTAAAATGTGTTTAGTAGTTCCATTTTCTGTTTTCAATAAAAATTAATTTTCAATAATGTGTGATCTTTTATAAACTTTGAACGCTTGTATCTGGGTAACTATTGCGAATCAGACCTATGTTTATGGGAGTTTTTTTACTTAAATTGACCCAAGGAACATACCATTTCAGTTTGTACAGTTCCTCACCGGACACCCTGTATGTATATATATATATATATATATATATATATATATATATATATATATATATATATATATATATATATGGAAGACTTTGAAGACCAAGCGATATCCGAATTCACAGAGAAACCAAGGCTTAGATACGTGGACGATACCTTCGTAGTTTGGCAACACGGCAAGCATAAGCTAGATGAATTCCTAGATCATCTAAATAACCGCGCAACCTCCATAAAATTCACAATGTAATTGGAGTCGGAACAAAAACTGACATTCCTGGATGTACCTGTACACAGGAATGACAACACTTTCACGACAAGTGTATACAGGAATCCTACCCTCACGGGGAGGTACCTACACTACAATTCCAATCACCACAAAAACGTGAAGTTAGTTGTGGCAAAATGCTTGTACGATAGAGCAAAAACGATATGCTCAAAACAAGAGGACCTGAACAAAGAAAAAGAAAATATCGCTAGTACACTCAAAGAAAATGGCTACCCCGATCTAACACCTAACCTAAACACGGAAAGGGTAACCGAAAAAGAAGAACCTAAATATACAGCGATAATACTATATATACAGGGTACCTCAAACAAAATACGAAGGATAGGCAGCAAATACAAGATACGCACTGCCTTCAAATCGACCAGAACGCTCAGGGGAATACTAACCAAAACCAAACCATACAATCAAGATCAGAATTCCAAGAATTGTGTATATAACCTATCATGCGAATGCGGCAGAGCATACATAGGAGAGAACAGTATACCACTCAAAGTGAGAACGCAGAAACACAAGAACAACGTCCGCAAGGGCGAAACAGAAAGATCAAGAATCGCCGAACATGTCTGGAACGAAGACCACCGCATCCAATGGGATAAAATACAGATAGTGCCAAAGGACGAAAACACAACTCGTCTAAAACTCAAATTGTAGAAATGAAACCCATATGGGTTCCAATAATGCGCGAAGAACTTAAGCGCAATACACCTGCGCAAGAGGTTACTGCGCACCATGCGCAATGAACTTCTGCGCATTATATATATATATATATATATATATATATATATATATATATATATATATATATATATATATATATATATATATATATATATATATATATATATATAGGATTGCTCAGTGGTAAAGGTGTCAGACTAGCAAGTGAAAGGTACCAAGTTCGAATCTGAGAGTAGTCAAGTGCTTGGGGAAAAATTATATATAACATATGAATTCGACTCAAGTGCGAAAACAGTCCTTCTCAGGACTAAGCCTGATAACGGAAGCAGAGTCCGCTTCCGAAACGTCGCGCTCAAAAAGCAAAAACTGTGGAAATAGGCCGATCAACTCCACTAATAGGAAACCACAGTTACAAAACACTTATAATACAGAATTAACCATTTTAAGTCTGGTTTCATTTGTAAGGAGTGAAAGTATCATACAAATGTTGATGCAGCATAAAGCCAGGATCAATGTTTGAGATGATATTTTGTAAAATTGGGTAGCTTAGTGACGGAATGATGTTCCAATGATGGTCGCCGAGGAGATATCGGTCTTGTTATTCAAATTTGCCTATAGTCAAGTTTTGCTTTTTTATTTCAGATATGGATTCCGAGACAGACCACTGGCAAAAAGTGTTAAAATGACAGATACAACCGGTGAATGCATCATTCACTGTACCAGCTACAACAGCAGTTTAGTGAGTCTATCATCTACCGAATCATGGAAAACTCTCCTGAACGCAACGACAATAAGGAAACACAAAAGGTTGCTGGAAATTGCAAAGTCAGTTACCGGAGAAGAATTTCCTGTATTAAGGTACCACCGTCAATGTCGAAGCATCTTTACCATGAAATTTAAACTCGCTAGTATTACGGCTAAGCAGAACGCAACATTATCGGATGAACCATCGGTGTCTTCTACAGTGCGATTACGTAAAAAACTCATTACACCAAAATACGTCAGGACCAATTCATCTGCATTTTTTGTGAGAAAGAACAGAAGTACAAGCCAGGAAGTAGAACATGTAAGGAACTAGTGCAATGTGCAGAGTTGAGACCCAGTGATACGATCAAAGCCTCTGTTATATCGAAAAATGACAGCAGAATTGTTGGGTTAGCTGAGACTATGTGTTTCGTTTCAGCGGAAGCAAAGTACCATTTTTCATGCTATCGTAAGTACACGCGCAGTGGTAGTTCAGCAAAATCATCTGAAATAGCGGAAACGACCATAGAAGAACAGGAATTTCAGAAATATGCTATTGTGGAACAAGTTGCATTTAGTGAACTAACTAAGTACATGGAAGAACTTCTTGATAATCCTGAAATTGTGAGATTTACCGAGGTTACCAGCCGTTACGTTCAATGTATTAAGAACAATGGAGTCTCAGAAGTATCACCAAAAAAAAATTAAGACGGAAGTTAGAAAATTTGTATGGCTCTAAAATTCATTTCGTTTCTAACGATAGTGGTCACCTGTTAATGCTACCAAACAGTACATCAAGAGATGATTTAGTTCGAATGAATGACCAATTATCTGCAAAACTGAAAGCAATAGAGACATATTCCGATAAGAATTTGATTACTGCTGGATGTCTAATCCGTTATGAAATCCTGCAACTTGAAAGTGGGAATGTATGGCCACCGACGCCTGAAGACCAGTCTGAATTCCAACTTCCAAAGAATACTCATCTGTTCCTGCAGTCTCTCCTGAGGGTCGGTAACAGAATACAAGATTCCAGTAGAATGACTCGTTTAATTTGGTCATTAGGTCAAAATTTATTCATGCTGTGTCACGGAAGGAAAGTTTAAAACTCCGAAGCATATTCTGCTCCCATTTGCTCTTAAATCCCTCTCTGGTAAAGTCGTTGAGTTAACTAAACTCCCAAATAGATGTGGCTATGGACTTTCATACCCCCAAATCGAAGAAATTGAGCTATGCAAAAGATTTCCGCTGGAGAAGAGCAACACTTAGTAATTCCAAGAAATATTGTTCCAAATGTATTTACACACCTCGCATGGGATAATATCGATCGGCGGTGGGCAGAAGGATTGGTCCTACTCATTGTACACAAGAAGCCGACCCGGATTTCAAAAACATAATCTTGAAGTCCCGGTTGTAAAAACATTTTATGGACTATGATGCGCTGTATTGATCCCAAACACCAAGTAGTTCCCAGTTGGACAGGGTTTAATATCAAACTGCGAAAAGGCATCGTAACAAATCCTACAGAAATTGGATACTTGCCAACAATTGATGCTCCAGCAACAAGTCTTACAACCGTTTATGAATTAACGTGACGTTCTTTAGCCATAAAAGAAAAATTATGACTGGAATCTATCGCTTTAACATTTGATCAATCGCTATACGCCCAAGCCACAGAAGTGTTGTGGAAACACCCCGAGAAATTCCACTCTATAGTGCTAAACCTTGCTGGTTTCCATGCTATTTGTAATTTCATGGACTGTATAGGAAAGCGTTTTCAGGATGCTGGATTATCTGACTTACTTGTGGAAGCTAGTGTTGCAGCAGAGGGGTCGCTGTCATCTATTATCACAGGGAAACACTATAATCGAGCAGTACGCATGCATGAATTAGTTTTTGAAGCAATGATGAGGATTATCTGGAAGTCATTTTTGCCGTGGCTTGAAGAAAAAGGTACAGATGTTTACAAGAACCTAGAAGATTTGAAGAATGACAATATTACAACATTGAATGAAGTACAATATTCAGCGCTCGTTAGTGGTAGTACATTTTCTGCATTATGTGTTGCATTTGGACAATACTTAGATTTCCTAAGAAAAGATAACGGAAATCTATCATCTCTGTCGATGTCATATGTTGACATGGTGGAGATTTTACTAATAATGATTAGAGCCACTAGAGAGGGCGTTTGGTTCCTGTATCTATCAGGAATCAGAATGATGATACCGTGGTGCTTTTCGTACGATCACCTGAACTATGCTCGATATTTACCTGTGTATTACGCTGATATGATGGTTTTAAAAAGAACACATCTAACTGTGTACGAAGCATTCGAAAGAGGTCAATTTTCAATACAAGCGAAACTACAAAATTTAGCAAGCAACCTGCAACAGTTGCAAGATATTACCTGATTTCTGATATGAAAGCAGCATTCCTGCACATGATTCGTAATGAAACCGGTGGTATTTCTTCAAAACATGTTCTTCATAATGACCTGTCACCACCTAGAATTCTCAAAGATGAGCGTGACATTTCATCTATAGTGAACCTCCTCACTAACGAATGGATCAACCCATTCGTGAATTTAGATATCGTTAACATCTCTACTGGTAGTCTTCCAACTGCGCTTAATAAAAATTAAATAACATAAAGTGTATTTTCACTTTTTAAAATAAAATACAGGGTGATTCATTTGAGAAAATTGAAAAAATCATTTGTTCGAGGTTTGGCTCGCTCTATATTCAATTGGTGCAATAATAAAGAAGTAGCACTTTCTCGTAACACTGTACCAATGTCAAAAAGGTATGCCTGGAAAAAATTATTGTTAGATTATTCTGTCTAGGGTATACAGCATAATTTTCGTGTACAATTACCGGTAACTTTTGAAATACCCTGTATAACGTAATGAAACCTTATATTGGAAGTGTGGGGGAGATAAGCTTAATCTAAATTTGAAATAATATATAGGGTGTCCCATTAAAAAAAAGTAAGTTTGGTTCACCTTGTAAATACGAAAATAATTTTATAATGTGAAGTTTGAAGTTGCCTATAATTTTTGTAAATAACTATTTTGATATTTCCTTTAATAACGGATATATCGTACTTCGACGCACTAATGCCGCACCCTGTACATATATTCTTTTTTGTATAGTGGATGAAAAGTTAAACATAAGAATACGGTGTTGTAGGGGAATATGGGGCGAAACGGTACACTTAAGGTTTTACATTTCATATTTTGATAAATGGATGTTCTATTGTTCTAATGTTTGTTAAACATCTTAGTTTAAACCAAATTGAAAACATTAAATCAGGACATTGAAAACCTCTTAACGAAATAACTAACTATACGACCTTCCAACCTACAAAATGGAAATTAAAAGAAATGAAATAATTTTAATAACAATTTTTTCTTTGATAATTATGCAACGTCCGTTATAATAAGTTTATTACGAAAATATACAACATTGTAAAAACAAACACAATAATCCATCAATCCATATCAAATGGACATGTAAAACTTCATGTCAGATAGAGGTTAATAGACATCTAGATGCTAACCTTAAAAAAATTCGAAAGTCGCCAGCTTCTGTAAAAGTATCCATAATACAGTTATAGGTAGCGGACCACGAAAATTTTATTATTATAATAAACATGTTCAAGTCGCAATTGTTACCGCGATAGAAGGGTTAACGGTGTTTGATGTATGATATAGTAATAACATGGGCAATTGTTCTACAAAACAAATGAAATTATAGCATTATCCACGACTTTAAAAATTCAAAAGCACATGGCTCAGATGAAATATCTGCTAAATTGATTAAAACATTAGAAAATGTAATTGCTGTTCCATTTGTTGATATTGTAAATGAATGCTTTTCATCAGGTACCTTTCCCTGAAGCGCTTAAACTTTAAAAAATCATATGCATTTTTCAAAAAGGCAATCCTAAATTATTAGAAAACTATGGTCCGATAGCTTTGCTATCTATATTTTCCAAAGTAATTGAAAAATGTATCTCAAAATGGATTATAGACTTTCTAACTAAAAACAATACGCTATCGAATAATCAATATGGCTTTATAAGAAATTCTTCTATAATTCTGGCTATGGTGGCTGTAATTATGGGCTACGTGGTAAAAGCAATGATCTACTTAGATCTTACTTATCTTACAGAAGACAGTATGTGCATTATCAAGGTAATAACTCTGATGTATTAATAAATAGTATTGGCGTGCCCCAAGGAAGCATGCTGGGACCTTTACTTTTTTTGCTTTATACAAACGATCTGGTTAATATTATTACCACGTTTTATGCATCGTTTGCTGATGATATATAGCTTGTATTTCGAATGCAGCATCTGTAACTGAAATGTCAACTAAGTTAAAAAATAACTTGAAAGCACTTGCTGATTACCTGCTAAATAACAAACTAGTTCTACATATAGACAAAACACTCAATGCAATTTTTTACTAAGTTATCTAATTATGCTTCTAGTCAATATATTCAAATAAATGGACAGTCAATAAAACAGGTAAAAGAATTTAAATTATTTGTATGTACCTTGATTCATCCTTATCCTTTAAGAGTCATATTGATTATATTTATAAAAAATGTCCTGGCTTATGTTTTGCTTTGAAAACACTAAATTACATATGTTCGTCAATAGCCGTAAAAATTATTAATATGCATCATTTGAAAAGGTCATTAGATATGGAATTGTATGTTGGGGACAGAGTGTTGAAGCTAACCGTATTTTTTTGTTACAAAAACGTGCTATTAGGAATATGTTTGGTTTGAAACATTAGGATTCATGCAGGGAATTGTTTAAAAAGCACAAAATATTTATTAACTGTACCCTGTATTTATATTTTAGACATACTAAATTTTGTCAAACAAAATTTGTATAAGTTTGATTCTTTAAATAAATTTCATAAATATAGCACTAGGCGTGGCGATGATATTATTATCAACTTACGTAAGTTAGAGCTTTACAAATCATGTCCATATTATATGGGTGCTATTCTCTACAACAAATTACCAGTAAGTCTTAGACTTACTGATGATAACAAAAAATTTAAATTCCAACTAAGAAGGGCTAAAGCTTACTACACAATATATGAATACCTAGATGATAGTATAGTTTAAGATATTTAATAATAAAATCTGTGATATTATTATGTATGTAACTATCCGTTCGTTTACACGATTTTTTTTTGACTTGTCCTATGTCGTTTTAAAAATGATCTATACAGGATAAATAAAGCATTAGTGGAACAGGTACACTTGCCGCCATCTTGGATTTTTTTACGTCACCCTTAGCCGCCATTTTTTATATGCCCACGAGGGGATCGTATTTTATCACCCCTATGACTTCCTTTCGGAGGCCTCTTTCAACCCTTGATGGAATTTTCACCATAATTAGAGCCCTTTTGGTTGTGTTAAGAACCTTTTTGTCAGTTCACTCCTTTTTATGGTTTCTTTTCGTAGCCCATTTTCAGCCCTTGATGGAATTTTCACCCTAATTTGGTTGCATTAAGAGCGTTTTTGGCAGTTCAGCTCCTGGAAGTTAGGAAAATGCGTGCGCATACAATGTTGTGAATGGAGGTCCTAAGGACAGCCCCTTTCACCTGAATAGTTTCTGATTGGTTCTTAGCCCTATCCAGCTTCTGAGCTCTGATTGGAGGCTTAAGGCTCTGCAATGGTTACGGTGGGAAATTTGGAATTTGCTAATAAGAGGCTCTAATGCTAAGTTGTAAGACAGCTATAAGAACCTGTGTTAGGTCTGCGCCCTCTTGTAGTGGCCCCTTTGTTGCAAAACTTGAATTCGCCTGTAGGGCCATCTAGTGGTATATGGACTAATGAATGTTTTTTCTGTAATAAAGGTAGCGTCACTGAGCGGTAGGACTAATTAGGGTTTGGTCGTGGCGCCATCTAGTGGTGTATAGACTAATGAACATTTTCTGCAATAGAAGTTGATCATGCACGTCTCTCTCTCGGCTCTTTCTCAAACAAACAAATCAATCAATCAGATCAATCAATCAATAAATCACTCAACTAAATCAATCTCAGTAAAAATCAGATCATACCTTACAGTTTACGAAAATCAACGGAAATACAAGACAAAGGATTTTAACGGTTTATTATTACATGCGAATCAATAACTACGAAGTTTAAAACCAACAAATACTTACCGCATAATGCTAATAATTAATTTATTAAAAAATAGCGTAACACTCACACCTTTATCTAATTAACTAAACAAATGAGTAAAGATCGAATAGAATAAAGGCTGATGCAGAGTTGGTTGGTTTATGACAGCCTCCTCCTAAAATTAAAATCTTTATTGGCATTTTTGTGAATAATATCAAGTAAAATATATATTAAAAATAATACGCATACCTTCAGATGTGTTTTTCTTTCGACCGTTCTAATAATAACTGTGTTGTAGAACTAAACTAAATATTTTATACAGTTTACTAAACCCATTTTGTGTTTAGTACTTATGAATAGTTGATATAAAACTGGCTATTGATTTCTTCCATCATTAAGTAATTTGTAGAATGTAAATATACAAATCTAATTATCTCTATCACCTTACTGCAACTCATATTTACCTTTCCCTTTCTCAGACTACTTAGAGCCACCTTATATGAATTTATATAAAACGATGTTTTGTTATTTACAACATACATTTAAAAGATTTCACCTATATAATAAAGCTGTTTTTAGGGAATGCAGTTATTATTATTACAGTTATACAACTTCATTTTATATGAATTGGAAAGTAGCAATGAGCCGTCAACACCGTGTCAATTAATGTGTTTACAAATATTTTAAAAATTTGCTGCTGTAAAAACCTTAAGGTCTAAATGAAATATTAGGTGAAATAATAATCATTTTCTACCCTAGCGTTTTTATACGGGCAGATCCTCTAGCTAAGCGATCAACACCTTTACATTCGAAAATTATGCCTGATTTATTTGTATGGTCAATTACTCACACACACAAATTACAAATAAATAAAAGGGTAGCAATTAAGTAAGCAGGTAATTAGACATTATAAATTAGATATACATCAAAACTATTATTGTTAATGCACAATGAGCGTATTGGTTTTAGTAAATATTTAAAAGACAACCACAAAATAGGCTTATCTTGATGTTAAAAGATAAGTACGATAAAACAGAGTAGAATATACTTGTGATTGTAGATTTTGTTTCACCGAAAATTTTTCTGCAATAGAAGTTGATCATGCACGCCTCTCTTGTTACGGAACTCTTAATTAAAACAACTAAACTACTAGCAACGCTTTTATTCATCAGAGTAGAATGGTTGAAAAACAAGCATTATACAGTAATTTGGTCATCTCATCATTTATTACTAAACATGTAGTGAAAAACTTATTTACCAAATCAAGCATTGGTAAATTATTTCTCATTCTAAAATACAAGAACATTATCGTATGAAGTCCATACACATCCGAATGGTAATCTTGCAGCGTCGTTTTGTTGTAGCGGAGCCATCTTGAATTCTTCTCAGGGAAACGTAAATGGTAACCTAGCGGGTTCATCCAAAGGAATCAAAATATTCCCCGTTACCATTCTCGTCAATGTAGATGGCAGTCCAATTCTGACCTGGTTTGTTTGCTGGATCCGTGTTCACAATAATTGTACAAGGTCTAAGTGCGTATCGCGATAGCTGATTAGAAGCACATAAATAAAAACAGAAAATTAAAATAAATAAATATTTTTGACACTGCAGACCCCAAACGATGATCGACACTGTGAATCTATAAAATTGGTTCTTATCCACCAAGCAGATAGTTTTGACCGTTTTACCAATTAAATTGGAGTATGAATAAGGATTTTGAACATTGCTTGTCCTAAAAGATGACCAACGTGATACATGCATATGACGCAACTCTTTTACGGAGTAGGCATAAATCAACATGATATAACCATAAAATTTAGTTCTTGTCCATTTCAAGCGTTTCTCCAAAGAATTTGACATAAATACAAATTTGCAATATGGCCGATAACTTCCAACCAGTGAATTAGTTGGGATCATAAGTACCACGTATGTGCTAAGTTCGGCGCAAATCGATTGTCGCACGTAGAAGATAACGTTTTACATAATTGTCATATAAGGGCCTTCCGAAAATGATTTACAGGAGGTGGGGCACGGTTGATCAACTATTTTTTCTACCTGTAGAAAAAAATCAGCTATTTATGTCAATTCCCCGTAGACTAATTCACTTTGGAAGTAATGAACACAGATGAACACGCGCAAAGTTTTATTGAGTTTGGCCTTTCATACAGTAGGGGTCACCCTATCGGATGCGAAAATAGGAAGTTCATATCTTTTATAGCTATACTATCAACTGGAGAAAACAGAATCGGATAAAGATTGCAGACAGTGCTGGCTCAAAAATGGCCAAGACGATAAAATAATAAAATTTAGTTCTTCTCCATCACGGAAAACATTTGGTCTTCTTCACAACAAAACTGCAGTTAATACTTTAAACTATGTTGATCCAAAATGATAACCGACACCTTAAAACGATAATACTTAGCTCTTGCCTATCGAGGAAATACCTAAGATGGTTTTCTCGTAAAACCCGAAAAGTTTAATTTCCAGAAAACTAATATACGCATACCACAAATTTGAGACAATGACCAACACTGTAAACTGTACAATTTTAATTTTGACCACCAAGCGAATGGTTTTAGCTGTTTTCTCAATAAGATTAATGTGTAAATAAAGATTTTGGACATTGTAAGTCCTAAAAGACGATCAATATGATACATCCATAAAATCTTTTTATAAATGTTGTGAACTGTTTTTCCAATATGAATAAAGATGACAGGTCCAAAATAATGTAGGACACTGTACACTATAACATTTTGTTCTTGCTTGCTGTATAAATAAAGATTTTGGACGTTAGGGAAAAGATGACATGGTAAGACCATAACATGCTACTCTTCCCTACCGAGCAAGTAGTTTGGGATGCTTTCTGAATTAAGTTTTTTGACACTACTGATTCTAACAGATATGCAACACGATACATCCATAACCATCTGTTATCAGATCTGGATAGGTTTAACCATTTTCTCAATAAAATGGGTGTATGAATAAGATTTTGAAAATTACTGGTCCTAAGAGATGACCAATGTGGTAAATCCATGAAATTTTGTGTTTCCCTATCAAACAAACAGTTTTTAACGTTTTCCCAATGAAATTCGTATATAAATCGAGATTTTAGCAACACAAACCCCTAACAATGACCAACACTGCGAAAATATAAAATTTTATTTTTTGGCACCAACCAAATTGGTTTTGACCATTTTCCCAATACAAATTCTGGACATTCTACAGATCCCATACGGTGAAACTATAAAATTTGGATCTTGTCCATAGCGCAAATAATTTTGAGCGTTTTCTCAGTGAAATTACCACTATTGTAAAACTATGAAAATTGGTTTTCATACATCGGAAAAATAGTTTTGGCCAATTTACGAGTCAAATTAAAGTATAAACAAAGATGTTGGATATTGCGAGTCCTATACTTAATCATCACGCTATTTCTTTACGGGATTGGCAGAAATCAACATGATGAAACCATAACATTTAGATCTTTCTTATCGAGGCAAAGCTTTTGAACCGGTATGAAGTTAGCCCCCTAATCTTAATTTTAAATCGTTTGTTGGTTATTAGAATTTTCACAATTAAATTTATTAGTTTAGGCGTCAAGTTGCCTCCTAGCCGAGGTTACAATTATTCCATTTTTTGTGGCTACCGTTCCTTTCTCGTTTGTTGGTCATTTTTAGTCGTTTGTTGGTAGTTAATAAACCTAACCCCACCCCCAAGGTAATATTTTTTTTGTTGCAATCGTTTGTTGGTGGTTTCTTGATGTTTGTTGACTAATTTTTGTACTTCCTTTGTTATTATTTTTTCAATTATTTTTTTTTAATTTAGTCCTGCCGGGTTTAAATGTTTCATTTTTTGTAGGTGTTCGTTAGTTATTTTTGCCCCTTATTGGTTATTAGTATTTACTCAATTACATTTTTTTTAATTAGCCCCCCAAGATTAGTATTTTGGACTCTCTACTTTTGCCATCGTTTGTTCGTCGTTTCTTGGTGTTCATAGGCTACTTTTTGTCTATGATGTCATCAAGATTCGTCGGTAAATTTCGAATTTGTAAATTATCTATTAACCCTTTCGGTCACCGCGTCCATTTGGATGGACATGCTTCTTAAATCTGTTTCATTTCACAAATTACACATAACCGGCGTCAAATCATTTTGTTCATGTGCGGGGACATACATTTAAATATCATAGGAGACCCTTCTCGCCATCTATGGTTAAGACGGTGCACTTGGACGAATATTGAAAAATCAGCTGTAACGTCTCATAATGAATGATTAGGCATCTATACGTCAGTTGAAAAACAATGTCCATTATAATGGACAAAAGTACATCGAGATACTAATTTAGAATATACTTATTTCAGGTATTATGGCTAATTGTTCTTCGACAAGTCATAAAAAATCGCGGGAAAAACCCTTAACGAAAGAAGAGTTGCTTGCCTGTCTGCTTGATGATAATGAATCTGTAATCTTCGGTCTGTCGGATGATGAAGAGCATAATGAGGGAATAATTGATGACCTTTCTGTGAACCGAAACAATGAATTCGATATAACCGAAATTTTGGGGGATAGTAGGGATGTAGAAGATCAGGATGATGTAGACAACTCGGATAAGAATGGAGAGAACAAAGAAAATTCACCACTTCAACGAGAAAATGAAGAAGAAACAATTCAGCAGGTTGAAAATGATGAGGAAAATCAAAAGAGAAAAAGAAAGGAGTTTTTTGAGAGCCTGGCCTTTACAAATATAAACAAAATAAACTGGAGGAGCAATATAACTTATGAGACAAGGCCTGTAACATGGTTTTCTGCAGAAGAAACACAATTTGAAGAATTACAGGCCCCCATATCATTTTTCATGCGATATTTTCCAGACGCCTTGTTTCAGCAAATGTCCGAGATGACGAATCTGTACGCAACACAAAAAAATATTGCTCGTTTTCCACCTACAACAAAAGAAGAAATAAAGGGTTTTTTGGAATCCATATATTGATGGCAAATTTGAAATTTCCCAGAGCACGAATTTATTGGAGTGCTTCCCGTGGCGTGTCAATTATAAAGGAAAACATGACTTTCAACAGATTTTCCAAATTGAGAAATGCTATCCATCTGATAGATGTGACGTCGAGAGGAACCAATGAAGATCGCTTATGGAAAGTGAGAGACATGTACACGTCCATACGAAACAGGTGCAGAGAGCTTCCTCTGGAAACCAATTTATGTGTGGATGAACAAATATTCCCCTTCAAGGGACAAATAAATATAAAACAATACTTACCAAATAAGCCAAAGAAATGGGGCATAAAGTTATGGATATTAGCAGGTCAAAGTGGTCAAATTTATGATTTCATCATATATTAGGGAGCAAGTACTGAAATAAAAGACGAATATGCACAATTTGGACAAGGAGTTGGTACGGTAATGCAGCTTGCTGACAGAATAGACAGCAAGAACCACGGGCTTTATTTTGACAATCGGTTTAGTTCCTACCATCTTTTTCAATACCTAACCCAAAAGTCAATTTTTGCTATTGGCACCATCAGAGTGAATCGCTTTTTTCGTCCTAAACTACTTGGCGACAAAGACCTCAAAATACAGGGAAGAGGCAGTTTCGATGTTACAGTAAGTGATGATGGCATTGTGATTACTAAGTGGTTCGCCAACAAACCAGTCCTTTCAAAAATAAAACAGAACAGAAGACCAATATTGGATAAAAATCAAGTCCAGAGTACTTCCAGATATTGACGACAACGACGAGGCGAGTGGCAAAATGGATTCCAGATTTTAAGCACTCCACATTTTGCGTCAAAGTTCACGCCATATTTTGTCAGTGGTCTGGAACTATTTTCGTAAATTTCATGTTCAAATAAAAATGCTATTTAATCTAAAATAATGGTAGTTCTGAAAAAAAGAATTTTATAAAATGTTAAGTTTTTTGGGATGCCAGCATGTCCATTCTTGATGAACAAGTCAAAAACTGTATGGAAGTAATCAAAAAGTTTTCAAAGTAAAACATGTTCAAGACAATGTATTGTTCATTTCGTTTACCGTATTTCAGATTTTCGCATCTTTAGAGAAATCAATGAGTTGAGCAATGAATTTTGGTAAATTACCGTACATTTTGAATGGGGTATACATTCTCGTAAATGGGATTTAAATAACTGCTATTTTAATGATGAGAGAAGCTTTTCCGTTGAATAAACATTTTCTAAATTTAGTCGTTTGTGTAATTTCAAGCATTTAACAGAAATGTTTTATCAAATTTTCATAAAAAGTAAGATTTATGTGATTTACGTTTTGGCATTTCGATATTTAGGAAATCCTTACTAAGTAAATTTTGAAAGGAAGCATTTCGTAAGTGTATTTATAAATTAGGGGAGTTTCCGTTGAAATAAATTTCGTATTTTAATTTGGTTAAATCAAGTTTAGGATTGCGTCATACAAAACATTTAATCAAAAAAGTATTCAGATATTACATTCTAAGGACATATTTTGAAACAGTTCTAGATTTAAAGGACAGGCACCATTTCTATTGATAAGAGTTTGGTTTTAACATAAATTTATTTAATTGTTAACATTTAGGCTATTTTAATTTGAATCAAAATTTCAATTCATTTAATTATCAAATTTCTCAGATAAGGTTTCAGTTAGACAACAGGCCTTCTTGATAAGGCAATCCTTCCGTTGATCTTTGAGTAATAGACTTCTTAGGCGATTTGTGAATAATTTTTAAGTTTTTTGGGTAAATTATGGTGGAGGTGGTTAAAAAACCAATGTGGAGGACAATGAATAATTATCATCAGTCTATACTTCAGTAATGTCGGATAGCTCGACGTGTGTTTGTTTGCGGTGAACATAGTGAGTCCGTAAAACTAAGAGGAGATAATTTAACTCAGAAGGTTGGAAGGTAGTTGTAACGCAGACTTCGAAGGGTATGTAATCGAGGTTGAGATTCGTTGGGTGGAGAAAATGATCTCCGTTTCCAATAAAAGGGATAATATATTGGCTTACCACATCCTAAGTTCTAAGTGCTAAGTGCTTAGCCTGTTCTATGGACCTGCTGCTTCGCAATTTGTATTTTTTTGCGGATTAAAGTAACAAATTCCTGTTTAAAATGGTACGTTTTGGGTATATTGCCGACGTCAAACAAACTACAAACTACTGTAAATAAAAGCTTTTAGTTTTCGTCGTTATTTTAAAATTGATAAGTAATAGTTAGTACTTGTACATAGTAGCGTAATCGAAGTTTTATGTAAGTTTTAAGTATTTGTGCAATTGCAACCAATTGTAATATCAATCTAATGTATGGAAAGGAAGATTCACGATTTAAGTTAAAGTGGAAGAAGCTAGCGTAGTATCAATCCCGATCACGTTTCCGTGGCCGTCGAGGCTATCTCTAGGTACCAAAGATGTTTGTATAACAAACCTAAGGTAAATTCTTTTGTGCATTTTGTTTTGCTGTGTACGACAAATTTTAATGAATTCTGCTGTTTTTTTGTGTTATATGTGAACGTATGAATACGCTACCTTTTTGCAATTAATACGCGCGTACTCATTCGTTTTATGATTTTAAATTTACCCGAGTGTTTTTTTTTAATTATGATCTTGACGAATTGTATCAAAATTACATGTTGTTATGCATTACAAGAGAACGCCGCTTATTGGTTATAATTTTTGTTATTTTGTTTTTTTTTTACTTCAAACTTACAATAATTTTAGTAAGGCCATACTGACACCAACTGGTTTCGCAAATTTTTAAGTAAACTGGATTTCATTTATTTAAAGGATTTGAGTTATGTAACAATTGTGTGATGATGGTGTTGTTTTAATATTCAATAAATGTACTTTTAGGTTAGTGTACTTATTGTGTTTTTTAACGCTTTTATCCAACTCACTTTGTCTATTCGGTTCAAATCTAGTAATTGAATTTTCAACAACTTCTTGATCTCCGATTGAGCTGAAATTTTGCATACATGCGTATTCTTGATGACAATACACGAATATGTGTTTTTTGTTTTGACTTTTGCGACCAAATTTGGCCAAATATGGTCGAAATTTTTTTTTATAAAGCTAGGGCCTTGAAATTTTTGACTAAGCTTTTCGCATAATACCATACACAAAAATATGCGACAAGTTGATTTTCAAGGTCAGGGGCTGCGTTGCGGCCAAGTTTAGCCAAATATGGTCGAAATTTTTGTTTATAAAAGGGCCATGAAATTCAGCATAAGACCATCCACAAAAATATACGACAAGTTGAGTTCAAGATCAAGGGGCTGCGCCCGGGGGGCTCAAAGTATTGTATTCGGTCAAAAAATAATCAATATTTTCCGATCTCCGGTTGAGCTGAATTTCAGCATACATGTGTATATTGACCAAGTAAGTTCGAAATTCTTGTTTAAAAAAATTAGGGTCTTGAAAAAATGACTTTCTTTCTTTGTTGGAATTTACACCGAAGTGACTAAAAAGTAGAAAATAAAAATAAGCAAAAAAAAATAATTTTTTTAACGTGTTTATTTCCAAATATACTAAAAAGAATAAAATAATTTTTTTATCTACCCAGTAATGTCAATGATTTTTGTGACTAAAAATTAAAGTGTGGGGCAGACATGATATCTTATACTTATAACAAAGCCTATCAACACCGACATTCAAACAATGAAGTGCAAGGCACTTTAATACTTGGAAATAAAAGCGTAAAAATTTTTTTTTTTTTTACTTATTTTTATTTTTAAGTGTAAACCCATTATTTGTTGTACAGCATCATACAGGGTGGCCCATTACATTACATTATACAGACATAATTCGAAGGGATAAAATATGGTAAAGATGGTAAAATAATACACTGGGTGTTCCATTGAAAAAAATAAAGTTTTTGCTAATTGAAATCTCCTGAATTAATGCTTATCCAAGAAATACCCCGAACCCCAAACGAAACTTCTACTATGTTTAGACATTTCAGCCATCCTTTACCTTCGTACCTACTAAATAAGTTTAGTTGTTTATCACTGATAACGTTTATTTGGCAGCATTTATAGTGCACCAATTTTCGTCAAATCTTCATATTTTTCGCCCCAGCTTGGCAACGTCGCAATTTATGGGAAAAGAAAAGATAGGGCTAGCTGCAGAATTTTACGCTGAATTCGATGGTAAACAAATATACATGGTGTCATATTAAAACAAAGTAAACTTCGTGTTGTCTCGCTTAGGCTGGGCACCCTGTATATCGCCAAATATTTCAGAAATGTGTATCTGCGCAAACATAACAACTTTTATTTAAAACATTTGTTTGTATTTTTGATCTTAAGTAAGTTATTGTACTTCCACACACTAATGGGCCACCCTGTATGTCGCGTAAAGTGATTGTTTTTATTTATATCATGAGTTGTTATGTTTATTGGAAGTAAAGTAATTACATTTGAAAGATATCATTGATTATTGAAATTAACTTGAATATTAACTTTAAAGGTTCAATGCAATATTGTGGTTTCTTTAATTTGAGCACATTTTATACCGGGTGCATTGAGTTAATAGCGAATGGTTATAAAATAATTAGCGATTTTCCTGAAGAATAATTATATTCAAGTGCAGATTTATTAAGAGATTTTAAATCATAATGTAACGTAACCTTATGAAGTACTGACCCGAACACCTATTTTTATGCATATGAGGGTAGTGCGATAAGTCGCCCTCTTTTGAAGTATTTCTGTAGGTATCGACCTACCGATTTTAGACATCTCTGCTGATGCCTGATTTGCCAAAAGGTAAGCAGTTTGTTATTTGTTTGAAGACGAGCTGTATTGTTCGACGAATTTAGGTATTACACCCCGTTATCGACGTTTGATAAATGTTAGGATTTCATAGATTTTTTTTGATCCCGTTTGTTTAGTTTGTGGTGACGTATTTTTCGTGTTAATTTGTAGAATTAAATTACTGTTCGATCAGTTCTTTTTGGGTTAGTTAAGCTAATAATTTTTGATGTAGATTTATTAAAATATTTAGTGAGTTTTAGGTTTTATTTCGCCTATTGTGGCTTTCATATTTAAAGCTTAGGATTTTATTGAAGTTTAGGTGAGCTTTGCGTAACGATTTTTGGAGTAGAATTTTTTTAGGAAAATAATTTATTTTTGAGTGAACGTTTTGGTTTCCTGGTGGTCAACATAACATCAGTTCATGACGTTTTCCCGCTATAAATGTTTTTAAAAGGCGGTGCCTTTTTGACTTTAGGTACCGATTTTGACGATTTTTTGAGTTGCTACGAGAGCCTTTTACGATCTTTCAATAAAAACCCCGCCCACAATACAGAGGTATGCCGTGGCACAAATTACCTTTACGAGATGGATGCTCTAGTGAGTATTTAGCCTGTAACAATTTTCCCAGTTAATTTTTTCATTTAAGCGTGAAGTTAACTCCCCAAGGATTCCAATCTTTTGTTGGTGTTCGTTTGGTACCTTTATCTTTTATTGGTTATTAGTATTTTTCGAATTAAATTTTTTAATTTAGGCGTGAAGTTAGCCCCTCTCTCAAACTAAAGTTTTTTTCAATCGTTTATTGATCCATTGTTTTTGTTTGTTAGCAATTTTCTCTCGTTTGTTGGTTATGAGTATTCTCCCAATAAATTTTTCTAGTCAGGCGTGAACTTAGCCCCAAATGCTAAAATTTTTAATTTTTTGTTGTTATTATTTTCCTATTTAAATTGTATTATTTAGGCGTAAAGTTGTCCCAAGGTTAAATTTTTTTGTTACAACCCTTTGTTAGCTATTTAAAAGTTAAGTTAAAAATAACAGTTCACTTATTCAATTTGTAATTAGGTCAAACATGGGTATTTTAATCTAAATAGGATGATGACAGCATGCTATTATTTGGAACGACAAATCTAGTAGAGCAAATGGTTTTGGATGTTTTCCTAATTAAATTGGTGTATAAATAATGATTTGTAGCACTACTGGTATCAAATAGTTTTGACTGTTTTTCTAATAAAATTAGTTAATAAATAAAAAGTTTACAGATTCCAAAGGATGACCAACATTGGGAAACTATACAATTTGGTTCTTGGACAATGAGAATAGTTTTGACCATTCCTCAATGAAATTGGCGTATTCACCAAGTGGTGAAACAATAAAATTTCGCTTCTCCTATGAAACCGATATATAAAGATTTTGGACATTACAGATTCTAAGCAATAATCAATATTGTGAAACTATAAAATTTGGTGCTTGCCCACCGAGCAAAACAGTTTCGACCATTTTCCCAGTAGAGATTTTCGCCATTTTACGAATCCTAAACGATGAAACACTGTGAAACTATTAAATGTCTATCAGTGAAATTGGTGTATAAATAAAAATTATATTCCCCACACGATTATTAACATTGTTAAACTATGAAATTTGGTTTTCGCCCACCGAAAAAATAATTTTGGTCGTTCTACCAATGATATCAATGTATGAAGATACATTAAATTTATTAGTTTAACCGTAAAGTTGCCCCCCCCCCTATCCGAGTTTTTGTTGTTTTTGTTGTTTAAGGGTAAACTTTAAACCCTTCCAAAGTTTGTTTACTTTTTGTCATTCGTTTGTTATTACTTTTCCAATTAAATTTTTTAACTTAAGTGTGAACTTGACCACTCATGGATAAAATTTTTCATTTTTTTTCTATTCGTTTGTAGGTGTTCGTCAACCATTTTTCACTTCTGTTGGTTATTAATGTTTTCCCAATAAAATTGTTTAATCGTTTGTTGGTTGAGTATTTTCCCAATAAATTTTTTTTAGTTAGGCGAGAAGTTAGCCCCCAAGGTAAAAAAATTTTGTTTGTGCAATAATTTGATCGTTTGTTGCCTATTTTTGTCGTTTGTTGGTTTTATTATTTTTTTGTTTGAATCTGTTGGTCGTTTCGTAATGTTTTTGTTGGCTCCCCGATGACAATATTTTTAATTTTGTAGTTATCGTTTTTTGGTTGTTTGTTGGCCATTTTTGGTTGATTGTGGGTAATTAGTATTTTCCCCATTAAATTTTTGAGTTTAGGCGTGAACTTAACCTCCTTCCCCAATGTTAAATTTTTTGTTGCAATCGTTTTTTGGTCGCTTCTTGATGTCTGTAGGCTACTTTTTATAAATCGTTTGTTATTATTTGTCCAATTACATTTTTTAATTCATACATGAAGTTGGTCCTCCGAGGATAAAATTTTTAAATTTTTGTTGTAATCGTTTGCTGGTGTAGGTTAGCTATTTTTGTCTTTTTTTGTTATTAGGATTTTCCCAATTAAATGTTTTAATTTACGCATGAAGTTAGCCCCTCTCCCAAATTAAACTGTTTTTGTAAACGTTTGTTGGTCATTTGTTTGTGTTAGTTGGCTATTTTTTGTCGTTTATTGGTTGAGTATTTTCTGAATTATTTCTTTTTTTTTGGTAGGTATGAAGTTAGCCCACCACGTTAAAATTTTTAACTTTTTGTTGTAATCGTTGGTTGTTCGTTGGTTACTTTTGTCTTTTTTTGGTTATTAGTATTTGTCAATGAATTTTTTTAATTTAGGCATGACGTTAGCCCCCCATTCAAATTAAACTGTTTTTGTAATCGTTTGTTGGTCCTTCGTTTGTGTTTGTTGGCTATTTTTTGTCGTTTTTTGGTTGAGTATTTTTTCAATCGTTTCTTTTCTTTTATTAGGTATGAAGTTATCCCCCCAAGTTAAAATTTTTAAATTTTTGTTGTAATCGTTTGCTGGTCTAGGTTAGCTATTTTTTCTTTTTTGGTTATTAGGATTTTCCCAATAAAATTTTTTAATTTACGCATGAAGTTAGCCCCTCTCCCAAATTAAACTATTTTTGTAATCGTTTGTTGGTCATTTGTTTGTGTTAGTTCGCTAATTTTTGTCGTTTATTGGTTGAGTATTTTCTGAATGATTTCTTTTTTTTTTTAGTAGCTATGAAGTTAGCTCACCACGTTAAAATTTTTAACTTTTTGTTGTAATCGTTGGTTGTTCGTTGGTTACTTTTGTCTTTTTTTGGTTATTAGTATTTGTCAATGAATTTTTTTAATTTAGGCATGACGTTAGCCCCCCATTCAAATTAAACTGTTTTTGTAATCGTTTGTTGGTCCTTCGTTTGTGTTTGTTGGCTATTTGTTGTCGTTTTTGGTTGAGTATTTTCTCAATGGTTTCTTTTCTTTTGTTAGGCATGAATTTATCCCCCAGGTTAAAATTTTTAAATTTTTGTTGTAATCGTTTGCTGGTCTAGGTTAGCTATTTTTTCTTTTTTGGTTATTAGGATTTTCCCAATAAAGTTTTTTAATTTACGCATGAAGTTAGCCCTCTCCCAAATTAAACTATTTTTGTAATCGTTTGTTGGTCACTTGTTTGTGTTAGTTTGCTATTTTTGTCGTTTATTGGTTGAGTATTTTCTGAATGATTCCTTTTTTTTTGGTAAGTATGAAGTTAGCTCACCACGTTAAAATTTTAACTTTTTGTTGTAATCGTTGGTTTTTGTTTGTTACTTTTGTCTTTTTTGGTTATTAGTATTTGTCAATGAATTTTTTAATTAAGGCATGATATTAGCCCCCGTCGAAATTAAACTGTTTTTGTAATTGTTTGTTGGTCATTCGTTTGTGTTTGTTGGCTATTTTTTGTCGTTTTTTGGTTGAGTATTTTTTCAATCGTTTCTTTTCTTTTATTAGGTATGAAGTTATCCCCCCAAGTTAAAATTTTTAAATTTTTGTTGTATTCGCTTGCTGGTGTAGGTTAACTATTTTTGTCTTTTTTGGTTATTAGGATTTTCCCAATAAAATTTTTTAATTTACGCATGAAGTTAGCCCCTCTCCAAAATTAAACTATTTTTGTAATCGATTGTTGGTCATTTGTTTGTGTTAGTTTGCTATTTTTTGTCGTTTGAGTATTTTCTGAATGATTTCTTTTTTTTGTTGGTAGCTATGAAGTTAGCTCACCACGTTAAAATTTTTTACTTTTTGTTGTAATCGTTGGTTGTTCGTTGGTTACTTTTGTCTTTTTTTGGTTATTAGTATTTGTCAATGAATTTTTTTAATTAAGGCATGATGTTAGCCTCCTGTCCAAATTAAACTATTTTTGTAATCGATTGTTGGTCATTTGTTTGTGTTAGTTTGCTATTTTTTGTCGTTTGAGTATTTTCTGAATGATTTCTTTTTTTTTTGGTAGGTATGAAGTTAGCTCACCACGTGAAAATTTTTACTTTTTGTTGCAATCGTTGGTTGTTTGTTGGTTACTTTTGTCTTTTTTTGGTTATTAATATTTGTCAATGAATTTTTTTAATTTAGGCATGACGTTAGCCCCCCGTTCAAATTAAACTGTTTTTGTAATCGTTTGTTGGTCCTTCGTTTGTGTTTGTTCGCTATTTTTTGTCGTTTTTTGGTTGAGTATTTTTTCAATCGTTTCTTTTCTTTTGTTAGGTATGAAGTTATCCCCCCAGGTTAAAATTTTTAAATTTTTGTTGTAATCGTTTGCTGGTGTAGGTTAACTATTTTTGTCTTTTTTGGTTATTAGGATTTTCCAATAAAATTTTTTAATTTACGCATGAAGTTAGCCCCTCTCCCAAATTAAACTATTTTTGTAATCGTTTGTTGGTCATTTGTTTGTGTTAGTTCGCTAATTTTTGTCGTTTATTGGTTGAGTATTTTCTGAATGATTTCTTTTTTTTTTAGTAGCTATGAAGTTAGCTCACCACGTTAAAATTTTTTACTTTTTGTTGTAATCGTTGGTTGTTCGTTGGTTACTTTTGTCTTTTTTTGGTTATTAGTATTTGTCAATGAATTTTTTTAATTAAGGCATGATGTTAGCCTCTTGTCCAAATTAAACTGTTTTTGTAATCGTTTGTTGGTCATTCGTTTGTGTTTGTTGGCTATTTTTGTCGTTTTTTGGTTGAGTATTTTCTCAATTGTTTCTTTTCTTTTGTTAGGTATGAAGTTATCCCTCAGGTTAAATTTTTTAACTTTTTGTTGTAGTCGTTTGTTGTTCTTTGGTTATTTTTGTCTTTTTTGGTTATTAGGATTTTCCCAATTAATTTTTTTAATTTAGACATGAAGTTAGCCCCCCTTCCAAATTAAACTGTTTTTGTAATCATTTGTTGCTCATTCGTTATTTTTATCGTTTATTGGTTGAGTATTTTCTCAATTGTTTCTTTTTTTTGTTAGGTGTGAAGTTAGCCCTCCAGGTTAAAATTTTTAATTTTGTATGCAATCATTTGTTAGCTATTTTTGTCGTTTGTTGGCTGTTATTACTTTCCCATTAAAATTTTTTAATCGTTTATTGATGTTCGTCTACCATTTTTTGTCTTTTGTTGGCTATTAGTGTTTTCCCAAATATTTTTTTCAGTGTGTGAAGTTTAAACTACGTCCCAGATTAAACATTGTTTCAATCGTTTGTTGGTTATGTGTTTTGTTTTGTTGGGTATTTTTTGTCTTTTGTTGATTGAATAGTTTCCCAATTAATTTTTTTAGTTAGGCGTTGAGTTTCCCAATTTAAATTTTTTTGTGTAATAATCGGTTGGTCGTCTGTTGGCTATTTTTGTCGTTTGTTGGTCGTTATTATTTTCTCCCTTTTTTTTAAATTTAGGGGTAAGGTTACCCCCAAGGTTAATTTTTTCTGTTTCAATCGTGGGTTGGTCGATTCTTGATGTTTGTAAGTTAGTTTTTGTCATTCACTTATTTTCCCAGTAACATTCTTAACTTAAGCGTGAAGTGGGATCCCCTGAGTAAAATTTTTCATTTTTTTGTGGTTATCGCTTTTTGGTCGTTTTTTTCTCATTTTTGATCGTTTGTATGTAATTATTATTAAACCAATTAAACTTTTGAGTATAATCGTGAACATAACCCCTTCGCCCAAAGATTAATTTTTGTTGTTTTTCATTAATTCGTTTGTTGTTATTTTCTCAATTAAAGTTTTTATTTAATGAAGTGTGAAGCATTAAAGTTTTAAGTTTTTGTTGTTGAATTCGTTTATTGGTGTTTTTTGGCTATTTTTATCTTTTGTTGGTTATTAATGTTTTCCCAATTAATTTTTTTAGTTTAGACACGAAGTTAGCTTACCACCCCACCTCCCCAATTAAGCTTTTTTGGAATAATTTGTTAGTGATTTGTTTTTGTTTGTTGTTTTTTTTGTCGATTGTTGGTTGAGCATTTTTTCAATAATTTTTTAGGCGTGAAGTTAGCTCCTAAGATTAAAATTTTTGTTGTTTGTTATTATTTTTCCATTTTAATTGTTTAATTTAGGCGTAAAGTTAGTTGAATTTTTTTGTTGCAACCGTTTGTTAGCTGTTGACTACTTGGTTTTTCCTATTTACAATACTGTACCTAGATTTAGTTTACCGCTATTGAAATTTCTAGACATTATTATTGGCAATAGTTTGATGGTATTTGTTGGCTAGTTTTTTGATTGTTTAGTTTTAAAAATAATTATTCAAAATTGTTAGTTGGGGGGCCAACTCACGTTTAAATAAAAAACTTGAATCGAGAAAATATTAATAACCAACAAACGACAAAAATAGCCAACAAACGCCAATAAACGTCCAATAAACGATTGCAACAAAACAAAAACAATAAAAAGATTGGGGGCTAACTTCACGCCTAAGTCTATGCTTCGCATAATCCAATAGTAATGCTGCGTTGATACAAATGTGTATACAGTGTGCAATTTCCGGTTTTTTCGTAAATGTAAAGAAATTACCAAAATTTTCACAACTGTTAGGAACTTGTCGAAATTGCCCAAATATTGCCACAATTGCTACTAGTTGTACATGACACTAAAATTTCAGAGCGGCCTACCAGTCGTGTCCTACATTACAAATAACTAGGGCATCAATTTGCGCAGCACAGTGTTTATAGAACTATATCACTTTACACATTTTTTTTATTAATGAACAAATGCAATAAGGAATTACGGACAAACGTGACTAGTCCAAAAAAAAATTCAGTTATGCAATCTGTAATTAGGTCAAACACATATAGGTATTTTTAATTAAGACATCATGCTCATATCTGGAACAATAAATCAAGCCTTTATACAGTGATGAAAATCAATACTCTCCGATGAGATTTTTTTGCTATAGTTCCCGGTGGTAGTGCGATCTTATAATTGGACGCGTAGGCATATCAAAATTATTATCGACTACCTAACAGTTTTACCAGGAAACGCCCGGAACCTTTTCCCAATTCTAGTAACCTATACCTAAAAATAAATATCACACAAAACTTGGACTGGAACGTATAAATTTTGAAAATAAATTATAATGGAACATATAAATAGCACCTGCGCACCCTCAAACAGATGTTTTTAAATGTAGAAACCCATAATTCTTGTGTAACATAATCAACTCACCTATTATAATACGTAACATATTTGTTTATTTTTCCAACAAACGCGTCACATATTAATTTATGAATAAAAAAGATGACTTAAGAACCGGAAGCTTGTCTCAGAAAGAATTGGGCGTGCGACGTGACAGTTGTAATACAAAATACAGGAAATATTGTAGGCTTTATAAAAAGCGAAATAATAACAAAAGTGCGTGCCTACAACTAGTCTACTGAGATTAGGTCGAAGAACTCGCGACCGCCGCTGTCAGATTGCTACTGCGCTTCTCAATACTTTTGCTACCTCAAACCTCATGCTCTGCTTTCCTACATTATTACTGCAGAAATATTAAACACTCGATGACCTGAAGAGTTCAGCCCATTTTTTGTTAAAACGATTACCGCATCGTTCGTTGTACCAATACATTTAACGCATTCTCAATTACTTTGCCTTTTTAAAGAAATTAATAAAATAAACACGTGCACCACAAAAGTAAATATAAGAAACTTACGAGCTTAACTCTGCATTTGACTGTTTTTTGGAATCTGCTGTTTTCCTTACTCGTCATTATTCTCAATCACCTTATCATGTTCTGCATAGTCAGAAAGAACATTTTAGATAATTGTTCGGGTTTCACTTTAAATTAAAACATTTAAATAGGGTGAAGGTGTAATCGTTATAAATACATGTTGCTGATGGATATTCGACATTACGCCGTTTGACGTCGCGGAGGCGCCACTATCTTACAAAAGCGTCGAGCAGTCTACCACCACTGCCGTCTTTTGTTTTACGTAAGCCTTTTATACTCCCTTTTATGTTTGAATGGCATTATTGCTTTCAATACCCTATTTAACGGACCGCTTATTGTACCTAAAGGATAGTGGGCGACGAATTCTATTTTTAGATTTTAAAGGTCTTGGCGGAAGTAAATGTAGAATCTGAAAAGCGAAAGTGTTATTAGTAGTTAGCAACCATTAAAAAAAATTGCTATTTGTTACCAAACCATTGCAAATATAACCCCAACCCCCACCAAAACACCTGTTTCTCGACAAACAAAGAACATCGCGACGCTATGGACGCCGATCGAATACATAACAACCAAACTAAAAACATCATATCTAAACAAGCGCTTTTGACAAAATAATTAAAATGTAATAAGACAATATACTTACAAATACATCTTAAAGGAAGAAAATATCCAAAGTGTCAATGATCATCCCTTTTTTATTGTCACAGTTTTTTTTATCACACGTTATGTAAAAATTTCGAAAATTACACACAAATTTCGAAAAAATACGTAAAAATCTAAATATCTACTGACACCAACACTATATTTTTGTTGTACACTAGCTATCCATACTGTATACGATGCAATGCGTCAGTATTCCTTCTGTTTTGGTCCCCTCTACTCTTCCCACCACGTGACTTCTGTTATAAGGGAAGGATCCCTTTCGAGAAAACACCCCCAAATACTTATACTTAAATGGTACAGCACTACTAATACTTTTATTTTTATTTCCAGTCTACAAAATTGATATCAAAGTAACTCATATGAATAAGGGTGAAGCATATCGTAATTGTAAAAGTTACCAGCTGTAGGAATGGCCATCATAAATCAATAGATTTCCACATCCCTAAAGAATTAAATACCATTAGCAGATTAAATAGTTTTACAAGAATACGCGGTTTTACGTGTTTTTGTCCTTCTAATCGTAGTTACAGCCTTGAATGAATGCAGCTAGTGTAGTAAATTACATTAAAAACAGTAGATAATTAGTGTACTGTTACACGTATGTGGGTACATATTTTTTAGACCTCGTGTGTTATAACAGATAAACATGATATCGATGACTAAACACATATTTTAGTAATCCGTTATTTGAGTCTATAATTAGCCAACCGCAAAGGGTAAACGCAAAACAAATTCCAAAGATCATTTTGCAAACTAATACACTTGAAAGTAGTTAAAATTTTAACGCACTTTTAGATTACCAATTTTTAGGGAGCCACCCTAACGTTTCAAAACCCCTTGAGATATATGAATATGTCGGTATGTATCAAATAAATTTTGCGCACTTTCTTCCACGCTGTTCCATACACCATTACAATTAGTAAACTGGAACGTTCATCCAATTTACGGCACATAATCTGTACATGAAAATATAGAAATGCCGTGGAAAGCTGAAAATTAGATGCGGTTCAGGATATCATTTTTTGTATGCATAGTTTGGAATTTTTCAAAATTTGATTCACCTTCGATTTTTTGAGTTAATTTAATAAAAAATAACTGTGACCTAGTCTTTAAAGTATTGAATTTCCGCAAATCAATAAAATCGTTAAATTCAATATTTTATTAAAACAATTAAGTACTACCTATGTAACTTCTCTTTATTCTTGAACTTTATAGAAAATAATGTCACTTCAGTTCGATGCACACGTATTAATTGTCTACATCTTTATTAACATTTCTTACTAATTTTTTGTTGACTAATTAATGTCTTCGCTTTGACGTGCAATTAGAACTGTAGCATTTTTGTAACAAAAAGTTTGAGTCTCGAAAAATATTCCCACTTAAAAAAAGAAAACTAGTGTAAATTATTTAGAAAATGAAAATTGAAAAATGAAAACACATAGATTTATTACATTCAAATTATAACAAATATAATATAAGTAGTAATGTGGCAATCTTCAAATTTTCTTAATCACAAACATTGACTAAACTAAAATTTAGTTTATTCAAATTTGCACCTACGATCTGATTACCTTTTTACGCCCTGAGTTGGTGTGTGGAGGAGGGGGACGCGTGCGAGCGTGTGTGTGGGTGTGTGCATATGTGCGAGTGTGCGTGTGTGCGTGTGCGCGTGTGTGCGTGTGTGTGTGCGCGTGCGCGCGTGTGCGTGTGTGCGTGTGTGCGTCTGTGCGAATGTGCGTGTGTGCGTGTGCGTGTGTGCGTGTGTGCGTGTGTGCGTGTGTGCGTGTGTGCGTGTGTGCGTGTGTGCGTGTGTGCGTGTGTGCGTGTGTGCGTGTGTGCGTGTGTGCGTGTGTGCGTGTGTGCGTGTGTGCATGTGTGCGTATGTGCGTGTGCGCGTGTGTGCATGCGTGCGTGTGCGCTTGTGTCAGTGTGTGCATGTGTGAGTGTGACGTGGTACTGTGTGGTGTGTACTAGGTGCGTGTGAGTGCGTGAGTGTATGCGTGTGTGCAAATATGCGTATGTGCGTGTGTGCGTATGTGCGTGTGTGCGTGTGTGCGTCTGTGCGTGTGTGCGTGTTTGCCTTGAAACTTAAAGAAAACTGCACTTACTGGTAAATATCTGTACTTTTAAAATATGAAAAATGATATAGTAGTGTCATCTACCTACAATAAAATTGTACTAAACTGTAGTAAAATTTAGGTACATATACAATGCTTCCAAAACGTTTGGGTATAATGACGACATTTATGGAGGGACTTACTATCGAGAAATCGTGTGTCCATGTATGCGTGTGTGCGTGTGTGCTTGTGTGCATGTATGCGTGTGTGCGTGTGTGCGTGTGTGCGTGTGTGCGTGTGTGCGTGTGTGCGTGTGTGCGTGTGTGCGTGTGTGCGTGTGTGCGTGTGTACGTGTGTGCGTGTGTACGTGTGTGTGCTTGTGTGAGTGGGTGCGTGGGTGCTGTGCTTCTACATGTGCGTGTGTGTTGTTGTGTGTGTGTGTGTGTGTGTGTGTGTGTGTGTGTGTGTGTGTGTGTGCTTTGCACATGTTATCAGGATTTACTAAGGGTCGTCATTAGAAATAGCTAACCATTCTTAAATCCCGATATTGTTACATTATTAGATGCATTATATTAACATGCTGTCTGAAAATGCATGCGTTTAAATGTAACTAATTTGTAATTCACTTACGTTTTGTCCCTACGATCTGATTATCTTCTTACCACTTGCCTTTGAATGTAAGTTTAGTTTCAAAGCCTGTTCTAAGAAAGGATTTATTCGCTGAATTAAATCGGTCTTGTTAAAGATTTTGTTATGGTTATTTAATGTCCAAGTGTAGGTATTTGTTTATTTTCTTATTTTTCTTACTTGATGTAATCGGTTAAAATTGAGTTAAGACCGGTATTGTCCGTTTTGAGGTCCTCTGAGTGGTTTTGAAAAGTGTCTGTCTGTGTGTGTGTGTGTGTGTGTGTGTGTGTGTGTGTGTGTGTGTGCTCCTGCGTGCGTGTGTGTGTGTGTGTGTGTGTGTGAATAATCGTGTACTGTGACATGTTTCAACGTTATGACATCTTATACTTTGATGTCACAATGTTTTACTAAGGTTTCTAAGGGATATTACTGTGATATAAGAATTAACATTGAAAAATGACCATGTAAAGGTCTACAATCAAGGATAGAAAACTATTCTCACAATCCCATTATTGTTACATTATATTAGATTAGTATGAGATCTGTAAATAAATGTGTTTATAGGTCGCCTTGCATGTCACTCTTTAAGTGCTGGATGCGGATATTTTATTTTATTAATAAATGGATATAAATATGGAATACTCGTATAAGATGTATTTTGCGTAACGTATGTGAGACAATATATTATATCAACGGTTCTTAACATAGTACTTAATTGTAAGAAGTGGGTGCGCTTAATCATTTTGAAATCTGAATGTTTCAAAGACCTCGTAAGTTTTGGTAATGGATGATAAACCGTTCCGTTACTACTGCCGAGACATTTAAAATTGGTATTTATGAAACAAGTTGCTCTGGTAGAAGGTAGAAGGTCTCAAGAAATGAATTTTATGGCTTTTCACTTTTATACTACGTTCTAATATTTCCAGATTAGGGAATAGTGGGAATATTACTTAAATTTGTAGTGATTTTTTAAGTTGTGTAACTGAAACCACACCACTGTGGCCAATTGCTTGCTCTGCTTGTGTCACTAATTATGTATCATGCGCATTATTTGGGGTTTTTGTTTTAAAGTGGTTTTAACCACCTCGCTACTTACAACCAATGTCTATGAGAGCTCTCACAGCATGAATCGTAATTAAATGTTGAGGTAATTTCTTATATGTCTGTGGAATGGGTTTGTTATAAAATTAGCTACTGCCAGTTTCGACTCTACCACTTTTTATTAGGTGTAACTGCGGCAAGTAAGGTAAGTGGCAGCGGCTTCGTTTCACCGAACAGTAGTACTATTTTTATACCAAATTTATGTTGGATTCTTAGATATTCGAGATAGGTGGTACAAATAAATGTACTTTATTTTATTTTATTTTGTGAAAATGAAGAAAAGGATAATCAGGTGCATATACCGAAAGAAATTTACTTAAAACGTTAAGTTCAATGAATCTTAAAGGGGTTACTTTTATTTCTCCTATAAGGAGTTTATATTTACAGAAAATAAATTTAGTTCTATAAGGGGATTACCGCATTTGATCTCTTCTATTCCTCCTTCGTGAGTGTTACCATATAACTGCGCTTCCTGGCAGCTCCACTATTAGTGACGTCTCCCTCCAAATTAGTAAATTACTCACTACTTTAACCTCTCAGGTCCTTAATGCTGATTACGTCCACGCATCAAGTGCTTCCGTCTATCTGAGCTTAGCGCTTTCTTTTCCACCGTTGCCTCTGCCCGAAATGTCAGGTAACAATATTTTGACCAAGAAATGCCAAACTCGTTATTTATGCGCCAAATTCGTTGAGAAAATGTCCAAACGCATTAGCTCGATGTCCACGACACGAATTTTGCGTGTTTGGTTACTAATCATATTTTGAAAAAAGGAAACGGCCACGTATTTTATTCCCCCCTCCCCCTAAGGGCGAGGACGGGCTGCTCGAGCTTTCCGAGCTCCTTCAGCCACAATCCTGGATTCCCAGCATACATACATACATTACGTATATATGCATGGTGGGATTAAGGGTGGGTGTGGTCAGGATAGGATCGGAAGGAACGGAGTTAGGGTTCTGAGCGGAAAAATACTAACTCAACATTCCCCTAAGTAGCCGCACATGGTGTGCATATACGCAGTGACCATGCCGCTACATGTGTATAAGGAAAACTGCCTAAAAAGCCTCATACAAGGTAGACGGTAACGGGAATCGAACCCATTACCTCCCCAATGCTAAGGAGGTCGTGTCACCACTACGCTACCAGCTCGGTGCATATTTTGACCAAAGGATATCAAAATCTGTATTTATGAAAGAATTTCGTTCAAAGAAAACCAGAACTCATTGGTAGGACACCCAAAAAATCTATGTAATTCATTTTCGGTTACCACACACATCTTGACCGAGATATATCAAAATCGTTTATTATGCACCAGTTTCATTGGGAAAAAGCCTGAACTCATTAGCCTGATTCCTAAGAAATAAATTTTGTGAGTTTCCGATAACCTCGTGCGTATTGAATAAAAGATGCAAAATCGTTGTTTAAGCACCAGTTTAGTTGGGAAAAAGTCCCAATGCATTAGCTCGATGCCAAGAAGTTTTTTCCGTGACAACGCACAGTTTGACCAAGAAATTCCAAAATCGGTATTTATGCACCGATTTCATTTGGCAAAAGTCTAAACGCATTAACTAAATCCCACGAAATGAGTTTAATGCGTTTTCGGCATATTTTGATCATGCACCTTCTGACCGAAAAATGCCAAAATCGTTATATGCGCACCAATTTCTTTGGCAAAAAATCTGAACGCATTAGCCCGATGCCAAAAAGATACATTTTGTGGGTTTCCGGTAACCTAGTGTATTTGGACCAAAAGATGCAAAATCTTTGTTTATATAGCAATTTCGTTGGAAAAATGACCGAACGCATTAGTTTAATGACCAAAAAATTAATTGTATGTGTTGTCGGCGCATTTTATCCAAGAGAAGTCAAAATCGTTATGTATTCACCAATTTCCTTAGGGAAAAGTCCAATCACGTTAGCTCGATGCTCAAGAGATACATTTCATTCGATTTTGGTGACCACGCATGTTTTAACCAAGAGATGTAAAAATCGTTATTTATGTACCAACTTCGTTGGGAAAAAACGCATTAGCTCGATATCCAAGACATGAGTTCTACGCGTATTCGGTTACTACGCATATTTTAACCATAGAGATGTCAAAATCGGTATCTATGGAGAAATTTTGTTGGGAGTCCGAACGAATTAGCTTGATACCCAAGAAATGAGTGTTATGCGGTTTCAGTGACTACGCATGTTTTGACAAAGTCGTTATTTGTTCAATAATTCTGTTACCAAAAGATTTAAACGGATAAGCCCGATGCAAATTTTGTGTTTCCATGACTTCATGCACGTTGACCAAAGGATGTAACTTGTTTATGCACTAATTTCGTTAGTAAAATGTCCCGGCGCATTACCTTCATGCCCAAGAAATGAATTGTAAGCACTTTCAACACATTTTAACCAAGAGACGTCAGAACCGTTATGTATGCACCAATTTCGTTCCAAAAAGTCAAAATTCGTTAGCTCGATGTCCAGGAAATTAATTTTATGCCATTTAGGTGACCACACATAAGAGATGTCAAAATCGATATTTATGGAGAAATTTTGTTGGGAAAACGTCCAAATGCTTTGCCCTAATACACAAGACATGAATCTTATGTGTTTTCGGCACATTTTAATCAAGAGACGACGAAGTGGTTATTTACACAGAGAAAAAGTTCACACATCTCAATATCCAAAAAATTTTGGTGTAAAAGTAAGAAGTTATCGAAAATATACGAAATTCCATTTTTAGACATCATGCTAATGCGATTTGATGTTTTTCCAACCAAATTACTGAATACATAACGATTTTGACATGTCGTGGCCAAAATGCTCGTGGTCACCGGAAATGCGTGTAATTTACTTCTTGGGCTCGAGCAAATGTGTTTTGACGACCTTTCAACGATACATTTAATGTGGTACAAAAATTCACTTATCGATTATTGAGTTGATGCATTTGGACGTTTTCCCACCAAAATTGCTACATAAATAACAATTTTAACATGTCTCGGTGAAAATGCAAGAGGTCTTAGAAAACGCATAAAATTCCCTTCTTGCACATTAAACTAATACTTTTTGTAATTTTACCAACGATATTGCTATATAAACAAAATTTTTATTTCCCTGGCTCACAATGTCGATCTACATAATGAACATCCACAACCTGTTTATACAACGCATCACAGCGCTCAACTATATTCAAAATTAGTTTGCACACATACGATAAAATAACTTTAGGATTTGATTTCATCAAAATGTACAGGGTGATTTAGGAGGAAATGGAAACTTTTTAAGGACATGTCCAGGAGGCCAAAATAAGCAAAATAAGCTCATATGTTCGGGTCCGATTTTTGTTTGTTTCAGAGATACTTTGATTAATTGTAATTTAAAAACTGAAGAAATATTTATTACAAAACCAAAAAAAGGAAACAAATAAAAAGTTCATTAAGTTAACTTTGATAACCTTGTCCCAAATGACAATTTGAAACACATAGTAAGCAAGTGTCTTAAAAACTAACAATTGTGGTAATTTTATAAAATTGTCAAAAAACCTCGTAAATTTAATCATAAAGAATACGCAGGTATAATGTTTTTTTATGGTTTCTGCAATGGTAGTAATGTTCGTGCAGTAAAGGAGTATCTACGCCGTGTTCGACATCAAAGAGTTCCTAACAGGTAAGCGTTTCAAGCTGTTTTTAAACGTGCTGGCGAGACTGGGATGTTTCCAAGTGCAAGTATTGTTTCTGAAAGAAAGGGGCTCGGTTTGGGACTTGAAGAAGATGTTCTAAATATTGTAGACAATAATTCAGGCGTACCGCATACCAATTTCAAATTCCACAAACAATGGTTTGGAGAACACTAAAATAACAAGATTTGCAGCTTCTAAATACTCATTTCAGCGATCACTGGATTGGCAGAAGTGGCCCACACCATATGCCATGGAGATAATCGGTTCTTACTCCTCTACATTTTTGTCTTTAGGGAATGGACGAAGTCGTTGTTTTATGCTAGGAAAGTGGACGCAAGAGATGCGTTACTAGATCACATTCTTAATGTTGCATCATTCATTAGAGCTAATCATCGTTCGCTAAAACTCGCTAATATATCAATTTATAAACGCGCAAATAAGTGTATCGAAGTGGGAGGTGATGTTTGCGAAAATTTGTTATGAATTAATGCTATTTGTGTATATTATTTGTTTTCTTTTTTTAGTTTTGTAATAAAGATATACTACCGTTTATGTTGAGTCGAATAAAGGAAACCCGGTGCAAATGCACCGACTATTTTTTTGTGTGACTAAAGCTGAAACTTTTGACATACCGCGGACCGCGGCCAAAGAAGACACACGTTGCTGTTTACTTAAACTACATAGTCAAAGTAATAAATATGAGTGTATACAAATAATGGTTAAATAGTATTAAATTTAAGTTCTTCGTTCTATATGCACACTTAATACAAAAAGTGAATAAAATAAGATTAAATAAAATATAGAAACTAAGATAAAATTGTTTAAAATAATTGAACATTCTGTATGCGTTAGAAAGATTTGAATAAAAAATTAAATTATTTACATTATGATTAAACGCCACGGCTACTTAATTACACCTGCATGGTCGTGGTGCAATTAATCCAATGTGTGTAATCTCTAACAGGTAATGAGCTAGATTGGGAACATGAATCTATTCGTAAATTCCCGAAATTCCTTCAATATTTTCCAATAACCCTTCTAAATGTATTAAGGCATGGTGACACCCATTTAGAATGACCAGGCTTATGACATTCCAGCTGATATATAATTTGAGAAGTCTAGTATGAGCTGGGCCGAGTTACTCTTGAATGTTATCTGCCTTAATCTTGGCATCGTAACTTACGACGGTCGATATTACCATGCCTTCAATATCTGGTAGTCCTAGGATACAACGTTGAAGAGAAGAGTTAAAGTACTATACAGAGCTATAAGCACCTTAAAAATAGTAAAACAGGGAACATAATGGGGAACGCAAATTGTATCATCACGTTAAAACAGATATCGATTTTGATAGGGGTCGAATGACATTATTTAGAATTTTGAAATCAATGGGTTACAAATACAAACGTGAAAATAGACAGAAAATTTTATGTGCAATGAAACACGTCGTTGTAGCCAAAATTAAATATTTGAGAAAATTTTTACAGTTGCAAAGTTCAGACCAAGATTTTGTGTATTTAGACGAAACGTGGATTTATCAAAGTGATTCTAATGTCCATCGTTGAGTGCAAAAATCTGACATCAAAAGTAATCCATCCAAAATTAAAAGTGAAGGTGAAAAGCATACCATTTTACACGCGGGGTGTAATTTAGGGATTTTGGAATACTGGTACTATTTACACGATTCGCGGAACGGGAATCGGGATTATCATAATACTATGAATGAGACCGGTTTTAAATTGGGTGATTAAACAGCTGAATTTTGCTATGTCCAAACTACCCAGAAATTGTGTGGTGGTTATGGATAACGCACCATTCGGTGCAGTTAGACAAGCCACCCTCATTTTCTAGTAGAAAGATCATCTGCAGGAATGGTTGGTTTCGTACGGGGTCAAAATTAAGGCCAAATTACAAGAAAGCAACTGTGGAACAAAACTCAACCTTTTAGGTCCAGAGGAAAAAAATATGTAGTTGGTACTACTTTGATTAAGCATGAGTATGAAGTTTTACGATTTCCTCCTTACCATTGTCAATATTGAGATAATATGGGATTTTTGTAAAAATTATTACAATAAGCAAATACGTTTTGAACTTTGATCGAAAGATTGGATTCAGAAATTATGGTTTGAATCTTTATCCAAATGTTCTACTACAATGTCGAAAAATTATTGTTTACACGGGAAAGATTATTTTAAATGATTGGGAGAAGTATATGGGAAATTTGTCGATTTAAACTGTTATTCTAGCACTAGGAGAACCCGATTTAGATGGTGCTATGGATTCAGATTCTTTTGTGATATAATGTGATATAATAAGTTTGACATCAAAATTTTAGTAAAAATACATTTAAATATTTGGTTGTCGTCTGTGAATACGAAAGCTTGTGGTCAAGTCCGTTTAACTCTGACTTAAATGGCTCCATTTCTGGTTATTTACTTTCACGTGTACAGTGCATTCCATTTTGGTTGAGACAGCCAGATATCTCGGTTGTTGTTGAAGATAGAACCTTGCGGTTTCCGCGGCCCTGTGCCACTTTTTTGTGAAACTCAAGATGGCCTGAACGGATTTTGCCTAACTTCTTTCGTTTATAAATTACAGGGTGTTTTTGAAAATCCACACTTTTTGGATCCCCCCATATCTAAGAAGTTTCTCAGCGATAATGTCAATTTGAAAACTTGTCACATAGAGAATTTTACGTAGAATTCAGGAGCACACTCAATTTTTTTTTCGGGGTATCGTTATGGAGATAAGACTCAAACTTATGATTTTTTCAATGCAACACCCTGCATTTTATTATCCCATTAAATTAATTTTTTTTTTCTTCGAAATGATATATAATATATAAACATGAAGTTTTAAAAAATGCTCCAAAATTACTAAAACATTGAATTTTAATAGTGCCATGGATTTCAAAGTTTTACTACAGGGATTATTATTTGTGATTTTTTTATAGTAGGTCATGGATGCTACAAACACTGTTGTTGATTTTTGGAGCATTGTGTGACTGTGGAGAAATCAACACATCTGCTGTCATGATGATAAATTTTGATGTGTTTTATTGTATTTATGTTGGGCGATTTTGTTAATTTGTGCAATTTTATAATGGCTGAAAGATTTTCTCAGAACAACCAAAAGTATGATATCATACAATGTTTCAATCAATGCCATGAAAATGTTGACGAAGCATTAGAATTATATTTAAACAGGTAAACTAGTAATTTACAATAAGACATTATATGACATATTGTTTTTAAAACGTGAGATATCCAGAGAGGCGTCAACCTAGTCGAGCAACGATATTTCGACTAAAGAATAATCTACTAAAGTATGGTGCGTATTCTAAACCCCGACCCAAGACGTATAACAAGGAAAATAATGAAATGGATGAAATCCATGTCTTAGCCAGCGTCCATGTCTCTCCTCAGACTTCTTGTACGAAGTTAGAAAATGACACTGGCGTTCCCCGATTACGGGTACAAAGGATTAAAAAAAAAACACAAATTGAAACCCTACAAAGTGAATATTGTCCAGAATTTATACCCTGGTGATGCAGCGAGGCGTGTGAATTTCTGTAATTGGTTTTTGAACCAAACTCGAAGGGATAATAATTTTGCGAGTAAAGTCATATGGTCAGACGAAGCCCATATAAGCGGTGCCGGTTTATTTAACAGGCAAAGTACAAGGCGCAGGGTCGATTTGGTTTTAATGTAGCCTGTTTCTTATTGGGGACATCAATAAAATACCGCATTTTTGAAGGGGCTCTCAACACGAATAGGTACTTGGCAATTTCAGAAGAAGTAATACCAGAATTCCTGGGGAATGTTCCCCTCGCCTATCTTAATGCCATTTACTTCCAACAAGATGGTGCCCCTGCCATAATTCGTGGTTGATTGTGCCGTTTTTAGAAGAAACTTTCCAGGATCATTGGATTGGAACAAATGGACCCATTAGGTGGCCTGCAAGGTCACCTGATTTGTCAGTGTTGGACTTTTTTTGTGGGGTTTTTTTAAAAATAAAATATACGGTAAGAGGTACAATAATATTGAAGAACTTCGTGCAACAACAGAGGCAGTTTTCCAGAATTTACAAAATCGGCCTTTCATAATTTTAAATGCATTAGGACGTCTTAAGAAATTGTGTCAATTGTGTGTTAGGGACAATGGACATCAATTTGAACAATTCAATGAATAAGTTACCGAATAATTTCGAAATGAAATAGTATGAGTAAATATTTAATTAGTTGCTTATTCTACATTATGAACTTTTTATTACTATTTATTTGTTGCTATTAGTTACCTACGTTTTGTGTTTTGTTAGTGAATTAGTGTTAGTATTGTTCTAGTTCCTTTCATGGAAAAATCACAAGTAGTATTTCTTCTATTTGAACTTCTTTTGTATGAAAAATCCATAGCCTACTATTAAAAATCAATGTTTTAGTGATTTTGGAGCATTTTTTAAGAATTTATGTTTATATATTATATATCATTTTGAAGGAAAAAAAATAAGTAATTTAATGAGGTGATAAAATACAGGGTGTATTGAAAAAATCACTTTGAGTCGTATCTCCATAACCATACCCCGAAAAAAAAATTGAGTGCGCCACTGAATTCTACATAAAATTCTCTATGAGATAATTTTTCAATTTGACAGTATCGCTAAGAAACTTCGTAGATATGGAGGGGGTCCATAAAGTGTGAATTTTCAAAAACGCCCTGTAACTTATAAACGAAAGAAGTTAGGAAAAATCCGTTCAGGACATCTTGAGTTTCACAAAAAGTGGTACAGGACCGCGAAAACCGCAAGGTTCTATCTTCAACAACAACCGAGATACTTAGCTGTCTCAACCAAAATGGGATGCACTGTACATAACAGTGAAGCACAGAACGACCCACCAAATTTCATCACGAAAGCAAATCTTCATATAAGATTACTTTTGAAATTGCGCTGTAGATTTTTGGGTATTTCTCATCTGTTTTTTATTTTGGAAGAATGAAAAAGGGATAAGGCATTCTTATTAGTTTTTACGTAGATTTGGTTAACAAAATATCTCTTTGTAATATTAGATAAGACACGATGTTGCCATTTATGGCTCATGTAACGAATGTACAAATTCCGTTTGATGTAAGTAATAGACGTTCAAGGTCTAAAGACTACAATTTACTTTTTTTAAAAAGGTCACTCGAGACTCAACGATTTTCGTGCAGACAAAGTCTTAATAGCGTAAAAAACTACGTTGCAACGCTGAATTAGTTTCACTTTAAAAATGTAATCTCCAATTCTCAAAAGTCAAGCTACGATAGTAACGTTTTGTTCTTTTGACAGTGCTAACCCTTTCTCCCTGGATTTCCATGGCCTGCTCTAATGCAAAATAAGATAGAACAGAATATACCTTTAATCCAACATTTTGTTTTCTTTTTGTTATTCTTTATTCTTGAAATATATTTACGTAATCTTTGGACAATTACACATCATTTTCCAAATATATTTTCAATTGCCTTAAATCAAGAAAATTAATCTGCAAAAAGCTTGCAAAATAATATTTCGGCAATTTGAAAAAAGCTAATGGGACAGAAATAGATATTTTCTACAAGAACACTTTCGTTATTTTTGGCAACGCAGCATATTGTCATGGTCGCCTTAATATATATCAAGTATCGCAGTATTTATTCCTCAATTTTTTTGTTATTACAAATATTATTATTGTGTTTACGTTTTTGAAAAGCACAAAAAAGGCTGTTTAATGTAAGAAATATAACCACAATTGGTTCCTATTTACAAAACATAGGTATGTGCCATAAATTCAAAACCTTGCACTACATTTCATTTTGGCTACACCATCGTAATCTACGCTAAAAATTATATAAATATTTGTAGTCTTGTCAAATAAGCATAACAATTTATAGAAGTAGGCAAGAATTGACAATTGAAGGATTGCGAACTAAATGAAAAGAGGCAGAAAACTATGGATAAGCCTTTCAAATCCCACCCATGACATCTCTATCAGTTTTTATGTATCTTTACCTCTTCATATACTTTACCTACAATTTCCTCGAAATTAGGCCACCCTGTACAGGGCACATTATTAATTTTATTCTTGTTGAGTGAGTTTTTGAAGCCATTGATATTTGACAATTGTTTTACCAGACTTTGAAACTCGTGGGAATATTCCTGATTGGTGTTGATTTTCATATGAAATTTAGTGCAGCGGTGTAACGAACGAGAGGTTTTGGGTATTCTACCCTCCCACTTCCTTAGCCACTTTGTTTGTTTATCACATAAATTTAAATAAAAATGTAACATAATCTTACTTTTAAAAAAAGTTTTAAATGGAATACAAATTAGTATTTCCCATAAGAACCATTTCGTTAGAGATGGCAACGCGCATACTGTCAAATACCCATTAAACCATGCCAGTTGCTGACCTATATATCGTATTCTGTAACTTTGTAGTTCTTGAAAATAACATTATCGTGCGTATATTCTTGAAAAGCATAAGAAATAAACTTTTTAATGGAGAAGAATAACATATGGATTTGCGTTTGAAAAACATGAGTTTGATTTTTGACTACACCACTGTACGCTACGTTAAATTTTTTAGAAACACGCTAAAATGGACAATTTAAGGATAGCGAACAAATGAAAAGAAAACAATGGATAAGCCATAGAAAGTATTCTTTCAAATCTGGCCGATCTATATCAGTTTTTATGCATCTCTCTCTACCCCTTCATAAACTTTACCTACAATTCGCTCGAACTTTGGACACCCTTTACAAAAAACTAAAACAAAATCTTGGTCGTATAAAAATATTCAAACAATTAAATGGAGGCTGGTGTGTCTGCAGCAGCTGTAACTTGAATAAGAGTATAAAAATCAAGTTGGGGACTTGCATGTATGTAGCTCCACAATTCAAATTATGTGCAATATTCAAACGGCGTAAAAACAAAACTTTTTGATAAAAGAACAAAACTTAAACAAAATATTGGTCCTGTAGAAATGAGAATGGCAGGTGTGTAGCGTCTCTAACTTGAAGTGCGTGTGTAGCCGTTTTTCTAAAAAACGGAGAAAAGCCAAAGCACTCCTTCTCGGATAGGAAGTAAAACTGTAGGTCCCGTGGAATACATGATGATTGACACGTTAAAAATCACATACTAAAGGTAGAATTCCTTTAGTAGGTCAAAATTCTAGTGACGGGTAGTGCTAATAACCATTAGTAGTTGATGCGCATAGAGATGCATGACATTTCCGTTTGTCTAGATCTCGATCGACAAATAGAAAAAAAAATTTGGAACGGATCGGGAACAAGGCTGATAAGCAATAGAACAAAACGGTACCTAATCGACACACATTTTTAACGTTAATAAAAATATAATTTAGGGAGACAGCGTGTCATTAGCCTCCCCAATTCATATAACGTACAGAATAAAGAATGTATTATGAGTACTAAACGGAACAAAATATGACTAATAGTTTTAAGTAAATATTTGTTGTAATTGAGGGAGGTTCGCTTCATGGACCTATGGTCAATGGTGATAAAGTACAAAATAAAACCTAAACGTTTTGTATATTTGTATATATTTTTTTAATAGTCATGATTAATAAATATAGATAATATAAGCAGAAATAAATAAAATATACATCAAATTAACATTTAATTAAATAATATTAACTACTAATATATACAATAAATTTCTAAACTGACAACGAAATAAATTCTTTTTTAAATTACAAATAATCAAAATTATTTACAAATTATGGCACGTTATAACATCAACCAATTTTTATTTTAACAGATTGCCAGTATAATAGTATTTAAAGCCCACCGTTACTTTTTTTGAGTATATGCACCTATAACACCATAAACACATTTATTACAATTACCTATTTCGAACACTTTTACAAAAAACATCCATATCAAAAATTACTAGACACTTAAAAAAATAACTTTGGTACAAAATTGTTCCCTATAATACATTGAGGTAAAATGAGCAAATTTCTGGATGTTACTTGATATTAGGTACATACATGAGCATCTCTTTTTCTACTTATAAAGACCGACAAAATTATGAAAGAGTCACGAATACCCGTTATAAAGCGATACTTAATGCCAGTCACGTTCATTGTATAGGAAGCTACAAATCTGCACAATACGTTAATTGCATTTAGTTTAAATAAATAAAGATACATGACTCTTTCATTCTTTTATCTATATAACTAATACTACACATAAAAATTCAGTCGGTGTGCGTTAACCAACGCATTTGTACTTTGTTTTTGTTTAATTTCGGAAGACCATTGTTTCTCTTTTCTTCTGGCCAACCCTTACCATTGACGTTTGTATAGTCAATGCCCTTACGTAATTCAAATATTAACGTACAAGCTTGAATCGTACGTATCGATACTTAATGCTTGTTATGCATACTGTATCATTTAATGTTTAGTAAATATTTTTTCTGCCCAAGCCAAACTACTAACAGTTCAAAGAGAAATTTGACCGGTCGTAATTTAAAATGGTTAATTTTCAATTTCTTTTAGCGTAATTTGTATGAAGGAGAATATAAATAGTATACTGTGACAATGTAGAATGTTCAATAATAGTACACTCACTTTCATATCAAATGTATAACTAATTAGACAGACATAAATGCCACTATTTCAAACTGGTTCCAATAAGATCACACAGAAATTTGTTTTGGATTGTGCTCAGGCAAGATTATTGACATGAAAGAATCTCGATTTTAACTCTTTGCTGTACCATATAAATATACTTTTGTTCTGATCGATGATTATTTTAAGGTTTGCAACATATCTGGAACACATTGTTTACAATCCCCCATTTGGGTTTAAAAAAAATTTTGTTTTGTAATAAATGGAAAGATCATATATGCCTTTTATAACAAAACTATTTTTCGTGTCTTTTTGCTCTAATTCAAAAGCTATATTACATTAAAAATACATTTTTGAACCCAGTACTGGAAACACGCTGAAAGTTCCCGAACAAACCAGAGCGCGTGTGACGTCACAATGTTTATTTTTACTCATCGTAGCATACAGCTGATACAGACTTTTAATCGATTAAATCTTGTTATTATCGTCAATATATTGATAAATATATCAAAACTGTCAAACCTTAAAGGTTATCGTGCTTTTATAATAATATAGTAATTAATAGTTATTTATGTAAACGTATAAATAGAATTCAATAATAAAATCTTTAAGTAAACTCCAGGATCATAACTTTTAAAAATCATAGCATCAAAAAACTTTCTATGAATAATTGAAAACGATTAAATCATAAATTTATACACGGTTATTGAATGGTTTTATTTTAATGTAGTATTTTAATTACACGCTAGGTTATGTATTATACTAAATTGAAATTGAAATGTCATTTAAATAATCCTGATGATTTGATGTTTTTTTCGCTGAAAGAAGACATGGGGAATTATATTTACTATACTACAATGGGATGTGGAGCAAAAATTAAAGTTGATGTAGTACCGCACAAGTTTAGTTGTCAACCTAACCGTAAACTTTATCGCACATGGCTAAACAAGTTATAAATAATTCTTTTACACTAAATTTCGGATATTTTTAGCCAATTTACTTGTAGAAGCCATTGACACTGTACTATTGAGAATTAATTTAACATTATGATGTCACAAACATGCTGACTAATCGTGGTGCGTTTGTAGTTGCGTGATTCTTTTTAAAATTTTATCAATTTTAAATTGTTTATAAGTTTTTTGCATCGACTATTAATATAATTTATGGTAAAGTTTTAAAATACATGAAAAACAATGGATAAATATTTTTTTTCAATAACCAAATTGTGATTGGTTGGCTTCATATGATAGATTTGTGTAAAACAACCATTATTTTCAGTTGCCCGCAACTATCCACTAGGTTAGGTCATGTAATGAATTCATCTAGTTTTTACTTGAATAAACTACATTTTTTGTTGTATTATTTTGTATCCGTACGACCGACACAGCATTTATAGAGTGTCTCGTATATAACTCAAACTTTTTTCTTAAAAAAGAAAATTTTTACAAAGTCAAAAACAATTTTTTCAATATTTTCCTAGTATTCTACTCCTAAAATTCAGATTTACACATTTTTTATAAACTATTTGTAAAAATTAAGCACTGTAGAGTTAAATTTGCGGTATCTTTAGGATCCTAATTTAAAACCAATAAAATGAATATGGTCATCTTAAAGGATTTTGGTGATTTTGTTCGGTTAGAAGATTGTCTTGCCAAGGTAAACAATTTAGACGGATGGCATTACCAAACGTGGTTTGGACCAAAACATTTCTGGGACGGAGTTCGCTGTGTTTGTTCCAGATACAATATCCGCACATGGTTTATCCGGAATTACTTAAAAACAGTGTTAATATAAGTATCCTTCATGTTAGTGCTTTATAGTTACCATTAGCAAAACCAACTACTTGTTAGTTCAACACGACTATTTCTTGTTTAAGCAGCCAAATCACTACGTCTCGCATAGCTTCTTATTCTAATGGAAAACACCAACTAAGAAACGTGTGCATGCTGTTAAACTTTTGACCACCCTTGTTATTGTTTCATTATAACTCCTCTCCAATTGCTTCATTCCTTTTAGTTACTTTTTTCCGCTATTTCCCAGTTAATTTATCTTTGCATTTATAGCATCTTCATGTTTTATTTGTTTTGTGTATGTTGTGCTCGCATAGCTTATTGTCGTGGTTTTCTTCCTTTTGCCAATTCCTCTCGTTTCTAGTATGTTTACAGTTTTCATATGTATCTTCCCGTTATTTGCTGTCGTATTTTATTTCCAGGTTTCGGTATTATTCAGTTTCCTACTGGTTAATTATGATTAGTTTTCTTGTACGGGCATCAATTTGCATCCTCAAATTCTCTGTTGATTTACTTCATATGTTGAGGTATGTTATTATCGCTATATCGTCGTCATATGGTAGACCTATTTTGATTGGTACAGATTTTTATTGGCATTTTTAATTATTTCATTCATTACCACATTGAATAGAACTGACTACTCTCTGCTTCATTTTTTCGTTCGTCTCGACTTTTTCTCATTTGTACATGTGTACATGTCCTTATTTAGCCTTTTTTTATGTTTGGTTATTTCCAGTTTTTGCAGACTTACCTATATTATTTCTTGATCAATGGTGTTCTAAACAGAGTTCATATCAAAATGCGTATCATTTTCCTACTCCACTCTACAATCTATTCATAATGGCTATAGGTTTCAGGTATAAAGATTTGTTAATATTGCAATATGTTTCTTGTTCTTTATTACATATTGGTATTATTATATTATTTTCTGAGCCTCTAGGCGTTTTCCCGACGCTCCTTGTCTCATGATTATTCCCAGTAGTTTCATTCTTTTTTTTAAATATTTTACCATTTCTACCTCTGTATCATCGTCTTCTAGTTTACTTTTATTCTGCGCATCTTTCAGTTCATCTAGTTTTATCTGTTTCTCTTCTTACCATTCCTTCGACTTTCATTCTTTTTAATCTTTCTCGTGATTTGTAAATTTTTGGTTATAGTACATTCAAATTATATTCGCACATTCAGATGGTTCCGTATGTTTCTTATTTCTTTCATTTGTGTTGTTCTCTAAGTAAATTGATTTGGTTACAAAATGCTGCAGTACTAATTTAGCACTTTTCGTTTAATTACTCACATGGACATATCTTTTTTTAGTTTTTTTTTTTGTTTGGTTATTTCCGGTTCTTGAAAACTCATCCAAATTATTTCTTAATGGTAGCGTTCAGATCAAGAAGCATAACATATGTATCCCTTTCCTCCCCCACTATTCATAATGACTATAGGTTTCAGGAATGTTAGTATGTAATCTGACTGTTCTTTTTTCTAATAAGTTAGTATTATATTATTTTCTCAGCCAATGGGTATTTTTCCGACGCTGCATGCCTCAACGATTATTCCTAATAGTTACATTCTTCTAGTAAACGTTTTACCATTTCCGGTTCTTTATAATCTTCCTCACTTACCTTTGCTAGTTTAACTTCATTCATCGGGTTTGTCTAATTTTATATTTCCTTCTTCTTACTTTTCTGGTTGTCCTCCGTCTTTTATTCTTTTTAATATTTCTTGTGATGTGCAAATTTTTGGTTACAGTACCTTGTGTTCAATCTATATTCCTACCTTCGATTGATTCCGTTTGTTTCTATTCCCCTCATTAGTTGCTCTAAAATGCTATATTACTAATCTTGCACTTTTAATTTAGCTTGTAGTCAATATTTCTTCTTCTTCTCTTAACTATATTCTGGTTTTCTATTCCGACTTATCTTGATAACTATGCCTATTTTTTCACGATTTCTGTTTTTGGTTTTCTTACTTTTATAGATCTTTCTTTTACCATCCTTAAATGATTTTATTTTTCTGCATCTTGATTACTTCATCTAATTCTTCTTTATTCCGCGTCTCATAGTTTTATAGTTTTTTTTTCTTATGCTATGGATATACGTCTTCCTATATTCCGTTTACCTCTATTTAAATGTTCATTTCTTCAGTGCGTGCAACATGGTAGATGCTACTCACTGCTTCTTTGCGGTCTGCAATGTTTGTGCACTGTTCTGTTTCATTTTCTCCCTTCTCTCCATATTTTCGGATGTATCCTGCTTCTCTACTTCGGTCACGTGCTATTCTAGATCTTTAATGGCTCACCATAAGTATTATCTACGTGTTTATTATTTTGTTATTACTGTTCTCACCCTCTGTTAGTTTTTAATCTCTGACTGCTCCTGAGTAATATAGAGCATTTTACATGTCATCCATTTTTTTTTCGTTTCATTTTCTTAACCTTGCTTAGTCCCATTACATATAATTGATATTTACGCATTTCTTCGATTAACTCAATTCCATTTTTTCTATTTATTTTGGTTCTTTCATGGTCTTACGTGTTCATCTGAATTTTTTCTGGTTAACTATTGAATGTGTGTGTGCGCTTTTTAATGTATGTGTTGTTTTCAGTTTTTGTTGCTTTTTACATATTCCTGTATTAATTATTATTTTTGCTATTTCGTGTTTTTTTTTTACTGCTCCAGTTTCATAATGCCCCATTTACAAATAGTTTACTTAATTACGTTTTACTTCAGTTCTTTTTTTTTCTGTCTTTGCCAGTTATGTTATTTGCACTTGGTTTGTATATACAATGTGATAAAAAATTATAAATATTGCACCAATAATAATCTAAACGTAAAAGGGCTCAAAATGAATGTTCAGTTTAATAAAGAATTTACCTACCTTGGGATTATTTACTGTCAGCTATTTTAGATTACAATGTATTTGATGTCTTTTTACTAATTTGCGTTTATGTTTGCCATGTAGAGGGGGATCTTTCTATAATTTATTTTCCTTAACTTTTACGTTTATTTTTTATTCTTACTTCATAAAGTTTTCGATACTCTTTTTCAGCGTTCCTGTATTCCTTACAGCGACGGTATGTCTTATAGAGTGTTACATTTTAACTGTTTTTCTCTTTCTCGTCTCTTCATTCTAGTTCTTGTTTCATTTGACTTTTTCAAGCTCATTCTGTGAATTTTTCTATTTTCATTCGTTAATATTCTATTTTGTTTGTTAGTTTTCTTAACTTCTGGTCTATAGTGTCTTTTTTCTTCTTTCTATTTTTCCCTAGCGTTATTTGTGTCCCTTTACCTATCTATGAAAATATCATAGTTTGAATTTTCCTTACCATCTCTTTTCCTACAACCTCCTGTCCCACTCGGACGTGTTATAGCTGACCGCCATACTTTCATACAGAGCTTGCAATGCTGTTTTTTATTGTTATTATTGCCAATTGCGTTTAACGCTGTTAAGTTTGCTAATATGTAAATGAATTTTCTATCTTGGTTACAACATTGAGTAGTATGCTTGATTCCGTAAAATTGCAATGCCAGTTCCAGCTATAACAAAGACCTCACAGTTGTATCGATTATATTAATTCTTTTAATCAGGTTAGAAAGTTCATACCGCAGGTGTCGTTTTGCTTGAAACACATGGTTTGCGTAAATGGACGCAACGTTAGCTTTAAAATCAGGGTAGAAAGGTAAAGACAGATATTTTAGTAAATAAATGGTGGTGTTGTTGCAAGTAATAAAGTGCTAACAAATATTAACAAAACAGCAGTATATCGGTTGTTAGTGCATGCCATCTAATTGGATTACGAATACTGCACAAAAAGTATCTTTTCTCGGAAAGGACCGGTGATTCTGAGGTAGACTATAAGGCTTATCTAGTTATAACTTCTTTGCTAACTTCACACTCCCCGAAGAGCTTTTCTGACGTCTTGAAATACCTCCTATCACGAAGGCTTCATTGCTATACAGGGTGGCCATATTTCGTGTAAATTGGTGGTAAAATTTATATGGAGTAGAGATACACAAGAACTGATATAGGTATCATACGTCGGCTTATAAATCGTTTTCTAACTCTTTTCTTATGTTCGTTATCCTTCAATTGTCAACTTTTGCCTATTTCTAAAAATTGTTATTACACATTTATTTGGTGATATAGGTAAACAATATTAAATGCGGTTTTTAGAGTAGATTACGATGGTGTTTAACTTATGTTTTTCAGATTGGAACCATATGTTGTTTTCCCTCATTAAGAGGTCGAATTCTTGTGTCTTTCAACTTAAACAAAATAATATTATTTTCAACAACTAAAAGTTACAAAATAAATACCGCAGTAATTGATACATTTTAAGGCGACCTTGGCAGAATACAGTGTTGCCATATCTAAGTAAAGTTTCTTAGTAAATCAATGTGTTATTTTTCCCCATTCTTTTTTGTCAGCTTTTTAAAAATGTACACACCATATTATTTTCAGCAATTAAAAATTTACACAATAAATACTGCTGTAATTGATGTATTAAGTGGGCCTTAACAATGTGCTGTGTTGTCATATATAATCAAAGGGTTTCTATCTATTTCTTTTAATATCTTTTTGAAAATTCTTCCTAATATTTATTTTAAATACCAGCTAATTTTAAACAAATTAAAGAATACCGAAATATCATTTTTGCGTAGTTGTAAACTTTTGCTGATTAATTTTCTTGAAATGTCAGGCAATTGCGAGTATTTTTTTTTTTTTTTATATGTGGAAAGTTATGTGTAATGGTCCAAAGATCCAAAATATAGGGTAGTTCGATTTATGGAATATTTATGATTTGGCGAATAGAATGAGAATTTTGACAAATGTGAATAAAAAACGGATTCAAATTTCAATTTTCATAACAATTTTTAAATAAAAATGATCAATTATTAATATTCCTTAAAAATTGAAATCTGGTTTTACTACTAGCGGTAAAAAGTGATTTCATTTAAACAATTATGTTGAAACGAACCACTTTTGGTAATTAAAGGTTAATTAAAGATTATATTTTGTAACTAAATTCCAAAAAATAGTATTATTGTGTTTATATTTTATTTTAACTTAAAATCCCGCCGCTATATTTCATTTTTGACTACACCGTCGTGGTCTACGCTAAAAAGTACATAAACAATACTTTTACTTCAGAATTTTAATTAAGACTCTTTTCAAAATTATTTCATTGAATCATTTACACATCATTTTCCAAGTATATTTTCAATTGCTTTAAATCAAGTACCAGCAAAAAAACTTGCAAAGTCATATTTCGGTATTCTCTTACAATTGACTCAGTCACTTTTTTAAGTTACTTGGTATTTAAACTAACTACTAGGAAGGATTTTGACAAAAGCTATAAATGGAATAGAAATGGATATTTTTTTCATAGAAACCATTTTGTTAGATTTGGCAATACTGCATACTTATGGCCGCCTTAAAATATAGCAGTTACTGCGTCATTAGTCTTATTTATTGAAAATAATACGATCCTGCTCACATTTTTGAAAAGCACAATAAACAGACTTTTTAATATTTAAAAAATATAAATGATTCCTATTTAAAAAAGTTTGTGCCATACCTTACATTTTTGACTACACCACCCTAATCTACGCTAAAAATTAAATAAATAATAATATTGTAGTATCGTTCTGTTATTTCATCAAATAAGGAAGTTAGAACAATTTTTAGAAACAGCGAATAAACGAAAGTAGGTAGAAAACAAATGATAAACCACCGAAGGCACCTCTTCAAACACGACCCATGACATCTATATCAGTTTTTCTTCATACACTTTACCTACAATTTCCCCGAAATCTGGCAACCCTGTACAGGGTGGCCCATTTTCGATGGGGAATATTGGTTATTTGAAGAGATAGAAGGTTGCGGTTTTCGTGTCATTGTGCTAATTGTTTGTAAAAACAAATATTGGTGCAAACAGATTTTGCCTAGCTTTACTTGTTTCTGACTTACAGGGCGATTACGGAAAATTGCACATTTGGAACCCCCCTTTGTAACTCGCTTATTATTTTTTTTTTTTTAAGTTGTTTATAGTTGTGTTTGCGTAGAATTTTTGAGTTATAACACAAACTTATGTTTTTTAATGGAACAACTTTTATGATAAATTTTATGTATCCAGAGAAATATTGAATTTTTGTTTTATCTATTTTAATTAAGATAGACTTGAAACAAGTAAAGTTAGGCAAAATCCGTTTGCACCATCATTTGATTTACAAAAAGTAGCAGAGTAACGCGCAAACTGCAACCTTCTATCTCTTCAGATAACCGAGACACTCTGGAAACCATCGAAAATGGACCACTCTGTACATGGCACATTGTTAGTTTTATTTCTGTTGAATATCTTTTTGAAACCATTTAAGAAAAGTTGTTTTACCAAAGTTTGAAACTCGTGGCAATATTCATGATTGATGTAGATCTCCATATTAAAGTAAGTGCAGCGAGAGGTTTTGGTGGTTCAAACCCTCCCATTTCCTTTTTTTGTTTATTGTATAAATATAATTTCTACTAATAAATAGCAAAATTTGTACTGCCTTAATCGCGACTGTCGTTATTTGTCACAAACCAACTGTAATGAACGAAAAAGTAAAAAATACATCTCCGATGTAATACTATCAAATATTCAGTAGAAAAAGATTTAAAATTAGGGTATTTCACTAACAAATTGAACAGTTGGTCGAATGATAGATGAATACATAACTTGTGATACCAACATAATATTAACTAAACTAAATAGGTCTAGAGTTCATACTGTATAAAGTTACTTGGGGAAAAACACTGTAAATCCCCAGTTTTTATACACGTGTTTGTTGTTATTCTCAATATCCCCATGTTATGAATAAAGCTAGATATAAATTTGGTAACCGCTTTGAATGGTGGTATCCGCTCTCTCTGGGAATCTAGATAGTGGACACAACAACCTGTTCAAAACAGTTACCAAATTTATATTTATTTTTATTCATACCACAGGGATATTGAAAATAACAACAGACACATACAAAAGTGGTGAATTGTAACGTGTTTTCCCAAGTACCATATGAGCAAATACTTTTGTCATCGAGAAGGTGCCATCAGCGACAGCAATCGGTGTTCGACAGCGAGCTGACGTTTGACGTTTTGAGGTTAGTTGGAAGAAAAACAACAAATAGAAAAACGTGTCTATTAGAGTATGTGTTCAAAACGATTGTTATTATTAACTGGTAGTTATTGGCCAACATTTTTTTAACCTAAATCCCAACGCCCACTCGATGATGACAGTTTTTGCTCATACTGTACAATTTCAAATGGTATAAGCTAATAGTTTCAACTTTGAATTCTATAGAATTTATGACATAAAACAGCTCAAAATGCAATGAAATTAGGTAGGAAAAGAAATACTAGAAAATATACACGTATTGCTTTAGGGTTTAGGTATTTAGGAAGAATTCATTTTTCGTATAATGCCACAATACACCACAAAACGATCGTTGTCTGTTTGATATGTTTAAAATTTGCGAAACGAAGAAAAATGTTACATATACGTGGGTTTAATCTTATAAGCACGTTTCCAAATTTCACATAAACAGACAGTGGAGTGAAACCTATAAAAAATAGCCAATGGCATTGAAACGTGAGTAATAATTGTCCACGCCCACAACCCATAAAAATGTAACTGTATAGGATGCGAATCTGCCCGCGACTTCTCTAAGGTATTAATTAACCACATAGCTAAGTTTGTAACCAATAAAAAAGTAACAATTTCTCGCCCTGGTTTACGCTTAATTTGATCGGGCGTTACACATGATCGCCTAGATGCATCCAGAACAAAGATCGTTTGAAACGTGGTTTGTAAAAGTGATGCCAACGCTGTTATCAAAACTAGTATTGTATTTTTTTCAATAGTAAATTGACCCCCAATTATCGTAAACATACTGTATATGTACATTCCAGTTTGTGCACCTATTAGTAAAATATTGTCCAATTGTATGTTTCGAGATCCATCAAATTTCAGCTGTCGAATTTGCCACATACCAACTATTGTCGCCAGTGTCGTCATTCCGTATAAACTTAACTCACAGATATTAACTTCAATAACGGCTAAACCGGACAATTCCGAACGGGAAATTAAAACAAAGAACAATATTAAGGAAATTATGGTTAGCACAAGCAAAAGAATTCCTAAGAACAATCCTTTGTGCGCACGTGCACAGTCAACTGAGTAATGATGCGGGCTTTTTCGAAATGCAAATTCTGGTTTTAATTTGCCAGCAACTGCATTACCGGGTGGAAGTTTTGATATACTTTTCCACATTACGTATAAGATAGCCGCACAAATCAAACTATATTCAATTGTACACGGAAATAAGAATGGGGAAGCATCTTGTACTAATGTGCCCAAAACGTTAGTACGTCGACATTCGTAGATGCGATGAGGACCCTTAAGTCCTCTTGCCACAATATGGTGATTATGGCCCTCTTCGCTTAATTCCGTGTTGGGAAAATTTAAAATATTACTTTTATAGGTCAAACGATGCGAAATACGGAGTGAATTGTTCTCTGGATTGTAAAAAGTTAGAATTTCATGTTTTGTTTCTTGTACTAACACATTTAGCCATACGGATAAATTGGTACCAATCATATGCATAAGGCCAAATCTTGCCGCCAATTTGTGTTTGTAAATCTTCATTTGCTGAAACAACACTCTATAAACCCTTCCCAAATGTAATCAAAACTTACCTCGTTATTTAAAAAGATGAAATACATTTGTATAAAAATGAAGGCCATACGTGTGGCTGGTGTTAACGCAAGAAGTACGTTATGGCACTTAGTGTTCGTTTCAAGTTCAAAATATTGTCCAAATTCCAAACCAGAATAAATCATGCTTCCGATGCCGAAAGCTAAAAAATTCATTCTAGTGCCAAAATACTAACAGTTAGTTATAATTACCAACAGCGCCCATACGCAAATAAAAACTTCCATAATGGTACTGTTTCGGCATCGATGAAGAAACGGAAGTACGTCTGGGAGATCGATACATATGAGAACTCGTTGTTTCTGGTGTAGTTTCTCCCGAATCTCGGTCCGATTCAGCTATAGAATCGGAGATACTTTCTTCTTTATCACTTTGACTTTCTTCTGTAATTAAACATTAAAAAAAATTAATGAAAATTACAACTTACTGTTAGCGGCTTCCTCTTCCTTTTTTCGTTGCCTTTTATCTTTTAAAAGCATTGTATACATATATAAAAGAAAAAACATACTCCCAATATACAAATATAAATAATAAACTTCATAAAATGATGGTGGTATATACGTTGATATAACTTCAGCCATTGGAAATGCCGTGCCCATAACCACTAACAGCTTGCCGTAAAGCGCTGATAGAGTAGTAGCCAACGCATCTCTAAAAAATAATCAGATATTAGCAAAACGATTTCAAATATAAAAAAGAAAAAACAATACTAATGAGCATTAAATTAAATTTACACTATGACCAAAATTTCGCAAAACATTCTGTGGTTCAAAAAATAATTAACATTGTTATGATCGATTTGATATTATGGCGATTCCAAATAGTGATAGTTGCCAAAAAAGGTTATAAATTTCGTTTAGCATAATAAAGGGTTTTCCAATAAGAGGTGTTATTTTGAATAGCCCGCTATTTCGGTAGATGTCACCTTTGAAGCTGTCATTTATTGACATTTGACAAGTAAAAACTACGCGATTAGTAAAAATGGAACGATACACGCTTCAACAACGCATTGAAATTATTAAAATTCACTATAAAAATGATGAAAATTTGGCAGAGACGGTTCGTAAAACTAAAACATTTTTGGGTCGTCGTGAAGCACCTTGTCGGACCGCAATACAGAAATTGGTGAACAAATTCGAGCTGTTGGGACAAGTTAATAATGTGAAGAATAAAACCCGTGCACGTCGCTCAAGAACAACTGAGAATATTGCTGCTGTAGCCCAAAGTGTTGAAGAAAACCCAGGTTTGTCCATTCCTCGTCGTTCTTCGGAATTGGGCATTCCACAAACGTCATTACACCGTATTTTGCATAAAGACTTGGGTCTTAAGGCTTATAAAGTTCAGTTAACACAAGTACTCAAGCCGGCCGATCATCAACAACGTCGTGTCTTTGCTGATTGGGTCGTTGAAATGCATGAAAATGATCCGGAATTCCATCGAAAAATCATCTTGACTGATGAGGCCCATTTCCACCTCGGTGGGTACGTCAACAGGCAAAATTGTCGCATCTGAGGCTCGGAAAACCCAAGAGTTATTGTTGAAAAGCCTCTCCATCCTCAACGTGTGACTGTTTGGTGCGGTTTATGGTCTGGCGGGGTCATTGGACCTTACTTTTTCGAAAATGAGGCTGGAGCAACAGTTACGGTGAATGGATTGCGCTATCGAGAGATGGTTAATGATTTTTTATGGCCGGAATTGGATGGTATTGATCTGGACAACGTTTACTTTCAACAAGACGGCGCTACGTGCCACACAAGCAACGAAACCATTGATCTTTTACGGTAAAAGTTTCCGGACCGTGTTATCTCTCGAAGAGGTGATCACAATTGGCCACCGAGATCTTGTGATTTAACACCTTGCGACTTCTTCCTTTGGGGCCACGTGAAAGATAAGGTCTACGCCAACAGCCCAGCGTCGATTCAAGACCTCAAAGATGGAATTCGTGAGGCTATCGATGACATAGGGCAGCCACTTTGCGATTTGGTTATGGAAAATTTTATGAAAACGATATGGTCCTGTAAGCGTGGTCGTGGTAGCCATTTGACTGATATTGTTTTCCATTATTAACGGCATACCTTCCTCTTTATAATAAAATAAACATCCGATCAATTATCACAAAAAATTCCATTTTTCTTTGAATATCAAAATAACACCTCTTATTGGAAAACCCTTTACATCCACACGTTGTAATCACAATCAATAGTATCCAACGTCTTGTGAGGGTTATATCACATTGGGCTGTTTATGAGTTGGTTTAAACAAAATGGGTATTTCTGTGCAGAAACGTCAAAATTGTTGCACCATCTCATGAATGGTGACGTTTCTGCATAAATTGAGCTTACCTAATATGATGGTATATTTTTTTAAATTAAATCTCAAACTTTGAGATTTTTTATGGAGATGGCACAGCACTTTAAGCGTCCATGGTGCTAGAAAAGGTGCAACAAGCCGTGGACCTGTTTTACGACTCAATCATAATGATAAGTACTTTAAGTTTGATAGGAAGTGATTAGGGTTTGTGAGCGAGTTTTACTTTAAAAAATGCTTGCAAAGCGTCGGGGTGAAAGACAAGCATCTTCCGACGTGAGTGTTATTACCGGATTACGTGTTTATTGCAAATTTGCGCTACTTTGCTACACGATAATCAAGGCTGGAACATAACGCCAAAATATTTCTGTGACTATACTAAAAAGAGTAGAGTTTGAGTACACTGCTTTATCTACATCGCCTACGTTTTCCTCATGTTTACCAAACTATCCCTTTTGCTTATCGTCCACGCGTTCTCGAATAACTAATTGTATTAGAACTGTTCTATTTTGTAAAATTCAGATATTGTTATTAAAATCATAATTGCAATATGTAGATCAAAATTAAATGCGTTGACTCGCTTAGCTCAGAGAGGGAAGTCTTTTTAGGGTAGTGTAAATAAGGGTTTAAGCAAGAAGACCTAGTATGTTCAACAAAACTAACTCTCTAAGTGCGCTTCTAACTTAACTTAACTTAACCTTCACACCATTCCCTTGCGGGGTAGGCAAAACAATCCCTGCCTCTTATTTACTTTTCATTCACAATCTTTCTCCATGCTTTCCTATCTACGCATACCTGCCTAGCTTCCGCAAGATTCGTACGTTGTCTCTGACATGCCATTTTATTTTTAAAACTCCTTATCTTTCTTCCCTTTATCATACATTCCACTACATTCAGCCAAGTTTTAAGCAGCCTACCAGGCAAGTTCTTACCTCTAACCTCACCCACATATATTTTCTTCGTTAATCTTACGTTGTTCATTCTCTCAATGTGACCAAATCAATGTAATGTACTACTTCGCACTTCTAAAATTCCAAATACTTAGACAGATACGTAAATTTTGGTTAAAACATGTTTAGGCCAAATAAGCAAATTAATAAACAACTAAGCTTATATCGTTTGAAACGTAAACACAAAGAACCAATGAGGTTTTTAGGACCACCACCTTGGCATACCTAAACTTGATACACCACGCAAGAAAATCGACATTAAACGATGCCAACAGTTCCAGTGCTTTGGACACAGTACCAGCGGTTTCCAAGCGTTACCAAGAGCAGCGACAAACATATGTGATGCAATTACCGTCCCACACCGAGAACTACAAAAAGATGCTTTGCTCATACGTGAAACTTAGGAACAAACGCAACGTATCAAAACTAACAACCTACAGGCTACCCATGAGGACTGTATAGACAACACTAATTGTTTCTTGAGGTGTTTTTGGTCATAAGACATTGCCATACAGAACAGCAATCACCACTAAAACGACCACTGGATATTTAGCACTCTCGGTGAAAGCTCTACAGGTCATCCGCATGGAAAGAAATATTCATGGATAAACGCCTACTGCACCAAACATCTCTGCATAGAGAAATACAACGCAAACGGATTTCTCATAGAGAGCAACCAGTTAGAATAATGTATCTACCACCAAATAGTGCTAATTCGAGAAACGGATCTAAATGCTTGCGACAAACCATGGATAAAGAACCACCACCTTTTACAACGTAGACTGTTTCACTATTTACATTACTAACCATATCGAGCATGATACGCTACTTACGATGGACATGCAGAACAAAGAGACTATATCGATCAGAGTTTTTGTGAGCTCCAGTGAACAAATCAGGATAGCAGTAGTGTAAACCTCACAAAGATTAAGATAAAGCGCAAGAAATGGACGGAACGTAACGGCACACAGAAAACGATGGCAGACCTGAGATTGAACAACGGCCTTGTTTTATTTTAACTATGCAAACACGAACCTCCGATTAAACCAGCATATCAAAAGGGAACATGAATATTTCCATAAATTTTGTAGTACCCGCAGTCTCATCAGTAATCGATAACACGTGCGAATTTCCCATCGACATGAAGGATCTTGTCGGAGACAAGTATATAACTAAACAAAAATGAAGAATAAGTGAAAATTCAACATCACAGAACGATAAGTAGAAACTTAAGAAGAAACGACTCTCTCTCTCTGGGAGCCTAATGAAGGTACTGCCATTGGAACGGACATGATAGACTGGTCCACACAAAATCAGTATAAGTCAATGTATTTTCTCTAGAGCTTCAATGTAGCGTCATGTACGAAAACGCCGACATACACCACATTAAAGAAGATCAATCACTTCGGGAGAACCGCTTGTCTGAAGACTCAGAAGGCACTATCACAGATATTCTGAATAGGTTAATTTTCTTCAGAATCAGGAGCAATTACGAAGCAGGTGTCAGCTACTACTCTAAAAAGGTGTGGTATACCATACGAAAATCCACTACGGAGTTCACTAGCGGAAGTACTTAGCGTCAACCTCACGATGAGAAAATTTTAGTGGAGAAATATTATCCCGGGGAGTAGTAATGATTTTAAAGGTACCCCGAGTTTGTCTAAAAGGTGCTGGGTTCGCGTAAAACCTTTCGAAAGAAATGTGTTCAGTAGTATCTCACTCGACAAGCGATGGTTAACTGTCAAGTTGTTCATTATAAGTCGTTTCCGACAAAAATAATTGTTAGAAACTTAACTTTCCTTGTTATATCCAGATCTCCTAAAACCCAGAGAAACCCTCTTTGTGATGTACGCGAACGACACCGCTATCATTTCAGACAAGACCTCGGCGGTTTCCTTCATCAAAGGACAAATGATTTCCAACTTCCGTTAGATCTTTGGAATCAACCATAAATAGTGAGCTGTTTTGCATAAGCACATCGAGGGGATGGTCCATAAAACCATCAAAAATCAGTACCCACCGATAGGAAAAACGGAGTTATGTTCATCGATAACAAAATCTTGATGTACAAAACCCTGCGTGGCAGCGTCGGGTTGTTCAAAACCGCTTTCTCAGAAGAACAGTAAACCAAAGATGGTTTCTCAGAAATAGTCAACTTCATAGAGATCTAAAGACACCCAGATTAGTAAAGTCAAGTGCGGATACATTTACCCGCTGAAGCGCTTATTTTATAACAATTCAGTGTAGCAGTCCTTGTTTAGTTGTTTATTGAGGATACAAGATTCGTCGTGAACGGTTTTTTAATAAACAAAATGGAAAAGTTTATTGAATTATAAGTAAAAATAGTACCGGGATTGAATTGTTTGAAGAACTTGAACTCATTGAAATAAGAAGGCGTTTACAGGAGTGTTGCGATGGTATAAAATTTAAGTTGCGAAGCTTTCAAGATGAACTAAATCCTTCTGTAATAAGACATTTAACGTTAATAAAGTTTAATTGCCTAATTAGTTTTATTTAATAGACCCACTCAAATATTAATTTTAAAGAGTAATTAACCGCCACTGGACAACAGTCCGATTAGATTCATCCCCGCATGATTCATCGTAGTTTAATAAAAACTTATATTTGTTATGATTCAATCGTTATCGTCAATCTTAGGTGAAAGACAGTATTTGCAAAGAAATAAACTATGCCCTTTGTCCATATCCCACATCTTTCTCCCGTTCATATTAACTATAGTTCTAGGATTTAGTATTGTTTCTTTGGGTGGTGCTCGATGCATTAGGTTGCAACCCTTGGAGAGAAAAGACGGACATCCGAATTCATCCCCAAGAGTGGAGAAAATTTAAATTATTATAAAATACAATCAAAGATGTATTTTTCTGTTATCAAAATAATTACGCCAGGCGAGTTTAATTTACGTGGCGCTGAAAGTTAATTGCGGACGTCTCCTACAATGGGTTGGTACCCTTACACCATACTTGAAGTTATTTCAGTGGTATTTTGTGTTGCACCGTCCTAGTAAAAGATCATCAAAATATGAACGGGAAAAAGGAATATTGCTGTAAAAAATGTCTTTCGCATTTGAAGTACTTCTTTTATTCGATTACTAGTTCATTGTATTTAGTTCACCTCTACAAGAATTTGATAAAATTTGATAAAAAAAAATATAATCAACTGCCCATAAGCTTTATTAAATAAAAGCGATTTAAATTTTTAATCCTTAGCATCCCCATATATTAAAGTATACGTGGTATGCATAATCGCCAACTGTAACGGGTAAACTATTCGGGTGAAGATAGTCAGGTCATTTTTGAATAATGTGATTCAAACTTGGTTATAATTAGGCGCCGGTTATACACCATTTTGTAGCGTTGAAATGAACTTTTTCGCCCCAATACGAAATAAGTTGTATAAGGAATTCCGGAACCGCAAAGTTTTGGATAAATTATTAGTTTCTTAATTTGTAATTAGACGCAATTAGACGCCAATTAGGTGCCATTTTGCGCCGTTAAAACAAAATTTTGTGCCCGTACAGGAAAGAAATTATTCTAAAATTACACCGAATCCGCTAAATTCACAAACGTGAACTTTGGAACAAATGAATTTTTTCTTACGCAGAATTAGGCGGCAATTATGCGCTGCTTTTCACCGCTAAAATTAAATGTTGCGCCTCCACGAGCAATAAGTTATTTTAAAAATTACATGGATCAGGCTAACTTCATAACCTTATGAATAAATTAATGTTTTCTTGTGCGATAATTACACACCTATCATGCGCTGTTTGTGCTCTTAAAATAAAATTTTGCCCCTTATGGAAAAAAGTTATTGTAAAATTACACTGACAGGGTTAACTTCATAGCCGTAAACGTCCGCATAAATCGAGTTTTTCTTATGCCGTAAATAGGCGCTAATTATGCGCCTTTTTTGTGTCGTTAAAATAAAATTTAATTTCACAGCCGTAAACTTACGCATAAAATGTTGTGCTTTTTAAGGAATAGGCTGTTGCAGAGATCACATCGAAAAGACACAGCCGTTAACTTATGAATAAATTTATCTTTTTTTGTACGATAATTAGGCTCCGTTAAAATTCAATTCTGCGCCCCTATAAGAAACAAATTCTTGTAAAAATTACATCGACACGGCTTACTTGACCGAGCCGTGAACTTCTCTGCTTAAATGAATTTTTTGTTATACTCTAATTTGTTTAAACGTTTTGGTGTTTGCTCGTTTATTTGCTTAATGTCCATTTTTTTATTTTTATTATGTTATTATTATTAAACTTCAACTTCTTCTATTATGCATATATTTATATTTAATCTGTTTTCTTACATTATGGGTATACTAAATTTTTCTAATATTAATTTAATTGGATTCTATATTATGTTACACGTCCAAACCGCACTAGGCGTCGTGCATGCTCACTAATGTAAGCGGGTTGCCAAGCCAGCTAACAGGGAGATGGGCGTGGTCGAAATAATAAGTAAAATGTATGATTAATATGCTCAAACACCTTACACCTACATTCAAACAGCTCAGTCCGGTAAAATATGTCTCTAGGCGCCACCACAATCGAAACTTTGCTAATATAACTGTCTTAAGCTGGATGTTAATTAACCCTACTTGATTGTGGAAAGTAGGATTGTGCTTACTCGGTAAACTCATATACGAAGGTTCTAAAACCAAACACTCGTCCCAAACAATTCAACTCAAACTCCAATATAAATTTAGTACTACCCAGGTTATTAAAAACTCTTTGAATACACCTCGTATACCAAAACTTCCAAAATAAAATTGATCATTCAAATTCATTCAATGAACGGTAATTAACTTTTAAAATTCTTAACATGAACGATATCTTTTAAATTTAATTTACTTTTTATAACACTTCTGAATCGTACTGACATTCATAAAAATTTAAGATTTCAAAACTCCAACTTTTTATTATACTTAATGAAATTTGAACTAACAGCTGATCCGTTAATTGTGCATTGCTCTAATGAAACTGACATAAAAATTTTGCAATCAACCTGGCAAATATGAACTTTCAGGTTGTTCCTTAAATCTGAAAAATTAAAATATGCAAAGCTTACTTTTAAAATTGTCAAAACAAGATCACCAATTAAGTAAATGTTACAACTGTGTTTCATACCTGGTTAAATAAACAACAAAGTAAAAAAAAATATAACGATAAATATATATATTGTCCTGTGCAAAATAAAACAAAAACACAAATATTTACATAAATTACATCAGCGTGGTTGAAAGTTATACCACCAAATACCGCTTTGCCTTCCTACTACTAAAACAAACCCTACAATAAGACTCAAGAACGATTATCTCTTCCTTTCAAAACTACATGATAATTTAAACAACAATACGCAAGTAAACTAACAAAAAAAGATAATCGGGCTTAAATGAGTTAATAAAAATTCTTAAATCTAATTTCTTACTTAAAAATTGTCCATAAATCCTTGGGTTTTCTTTCTTCTTTATCTCGTAAATCAAATATTTGTAGTCCATTTGTCCCCCTTAAAATTGCCTGAAGCACATTACAAATGCTCAACAAAACTTATTCCTCTGTGCACTCGCGAATAGTTCACTATGCGAGATTATTACTCCCACAAACATGTAATAACGGTAAACATTTGGTTGCCTCTTACAAAATAATTCTAGCAACCTTTACACCAATTTAGTCCCTTATACAAATAAACTTTCAATGTCATATAACGTTACTTAAACATTGGCTTAATATACAACGAACACTTCGTTCACTTGACAGGTGGTCTCATAAATACTTTTAACTGAATCTCGTTACAAGAACACGCGCTGCACTTAACACTTTAACATAACAGCTGTTATCTTTTATAAATCTGCTTACGCGCTTATTATTTTCTTGAAGAAAAAAACACAAACTAATTTTATCTTCAATCTCAATTTTATTATCGTTTTATTTATGAATGTCTTTTACGATTCATCCCCGGTTTGGGTTACGCAGTTGTTTTAAACAATTACTGCCTCATTAAAATTCACAAATATACTCCAACATCATCCCATTCTATCACACAACCTTCGTGCGCGTCTTCCGCCAACCTTCACCACAGGCAACAGCCAAAAACGAAAAAGCTTAACTGACTCGTCAATCTCTGACTTTCCTATTTATAACTTCAGTCATCCATCTTTAAACATGTCTTCCTTCCGCGTTATATTCTCCAATAATATTCACTCAAAATGTTATAGTTCCTACAGATGCTACCCTCTATACAAGCACGCGTGTAATTACAATACATCGCCATATTTGTTTTCACTTACAAATTTTACAATTACTTCATGAAGAAATCATTTTTCGTCACCACATTCATTCAGTAGCCACTCTGGACCATTACACAACTTTTAACATTTATCTCCAACTTGCGCTCAATCTCGTTCCGCAACATTTGCAAAAATCAGTACCGTCTAAGGTCTCAAATTCCATATACATACATTTATTCTCAAAACAATTGCACAACATTACAAAACCCTTCGGAAATTAATACTTAAACATACCCAATCTTTCTCTACATATTTTCTAAAACATTCTACACTTATACTTCATATTTTCTGACCAAGATTACTCATCTATCTTCAAACATTCCTTTTCTAACAGCAGCAAAACAGTAGCGATACAGTGGTAAGCATTATCGTCCCATCGACAAATTTCTCTTCACATTTACATTCATCAGAATCTAATTATTCCAACACTAAAGTCTCTATAACATTCAAATACACGTATCTACATACTGAATTATATTTCTCCTAAATTTCCAGTGGCGTATCATACACCCACATATATTATGCATACACACAAAAATTTTTTTTTTTTTTCGTTCAAACTCAATACACTCGTACTCAAAACACGTAATACACGTCATTATAACATCCTACATACAGGGTGCGTCAACGCAACCTGACAATTATTCCTATTAATCTTAACCCTAAGTGAACTCCAACTCGTGTGTTTTTGTTTAAATATGCTTATGTATAAATTACTTATGAAATATGTACTCTGATGTATAAATTCCTAATTAATTTTAATGCTCGTTTTAAATCCACAAGGTTGCCTATCCACTAAAATGTCGTAGTTAGCATCTAATTAACCCACAACGAAAGACCAATGTTCTTCATGACTGTGAAGTTCACCTTGTTGATGTAATTTTTATAATAACTCGTTTCCTGTTTTTACGAATTAAAACGCGCCTAATTATCAAGGAAGGAACGATTAGTTTATTCATAAGACTATGGAGCGGCGCATAATTGGCACCTAATTACCAAATAATAAAAAACGTTTTATGTATAAGTTCACGATTGTGAAGGTAGCCGTGTTGATGTAATTTTGACAATAACTGGTTTTCTATAGGGCGCAAAATTTAGCTTTACGGCACAAAACCGCGCATAATGGGTGCCTAATTGTGGCGCTAGAAAAATTAATTTGTATATAGGGATATACAGTTAGCCTTGTCGATTTAGCTTTTGCAATAGCTCACTTCTTATGGGAGCACAAAGTTTTACTTTAACGGAACAAAACAATTACTGTATAAGAAAACATGGATTTATGCAGAAGTTCACGACTGTAAAGTTAGCTGTGTCAATCTAATTTTACAACAAATTTTTTCCAATAATGGCGCAAGATTTCTTTTAACGACGCAAAATGGCGCATAATTGACGTCTAGTTACTGTCTAAAAAATTGATTTATGCGGAAGTTCACGCTGGTAAAGTTAGCCGCGTCAACGTAATTTCACATTAACTTCTTTCCTATAAGTCACAAAATTTTATTTTAAGGCTGCAATTAATGACTTTCTTCATAAAGTTATGAAGTTGGCTTTGTCGATATAATTTTTGGCATAACTTATTTCCTCCGGAGAAGAAAAGCGGCACATAGTGGGAGCCTAATTACTGATTAAGAAAAAATTGATTTAGGCAGAAATTCACGATTGTGAAGCCTTGTCAGTGTTATTTTACAATAACTTTTTTCCTATAAGGGTTCAATATTTTATTTTAACGACATGCCTAATTGGCGCTTATTACTGAACAAGAAAATGGTTTATGCAAAGGTCTGTAGCTCGGTGAAGTTAGTCGTCTTCATAGAATTCTAGCTACAACTTATTTCCTATTACGTAAAATTTAATTTCAACAGCGCAAGATGGCGCATAATTCGCGCCTAATTATACTAAAGTTCAAATCACGTTGTTCAAAAAAGACCCCGGCTATCTTCACACACCTCAGGTTGTAATACCATAACCATAAAACCAACAAATAAACATCAAATATCACCAATTATTGCCGGACTGATTATTTTTAAGCGATTATAAGATTTAAGTATTGTTGTCGAAAGATGCTAGTGATGACTTTCCGTATTAAACAGTTTTTTTGGCATGTACAAAATGTTTTTCAGGCAATTCATTTGATTAGAAAACGCAAATCTGAGAGAATACAGAAATAATAGCTACTTTCAAGATTAACTACACCTTACCGTTGTTCATAGTCTCGAAACAAACTCGGTGTCATTATAAATTAAAATTTTGGATTGACGTATTTCAATACAAATTAATTCGTATTATAATAAGCCTTAGTTTAATGGTGTTAAGCTACTGTTAGAACCCATTTGTTCACCCTAACGTTGAATATCGTAATGGACGTCAATAAATGTACCGTGCGTGGACAATAAAATAAAGTATCTTGGCAATATTTTAGAATCCCCTTATATTCTTGCTTGCATTATCGCAAGAAAGTTATTTATATACTCTAATAAAAGATCCATGTTCACAATATCGTTTCTATATTTTTTCCGTCACCCTACAGGAAGTGTTGAGATGTACTTCACAAAAATCAATATAATGTTGCTGGGGTGAAAAGAAATACTCATTTCCAGCAACTTGCTTGCTTAATACACGGAAGTTAATCTCACAAGTGTAATTGCTAGAAGAAATTTACTTACGCTCCTAATTGCCGCCAGGTAATCTGTCGCTCGGCCATTGACTGCTTTCTCATAACGGGAAATGGTGGCGTATAACCATAGTGATAACCCATTGGGGCTAACGTCATTGGAGCTGGTATCAATTCCCTGAAAAATATTTAACATTTTATTACAGAAAAATTGTTAAGAAACTCAATAAATATGTAGACCTAGATTATTTACTATTGTGTTATTTTGTACAAATACAAAACGTTATATTGTTTTAATGAAACTAATGCAAAAATCCTTGATATCGGCATAAAAAATTTGTTTTACATACATCTAAATTATTTATTTGTTAAAGTAAATCGCAATGTGCGTTGATATACCTATCATTAATATATAAACTAATTGTATAATTTATTGTTGTATTTTGATTACGTAAGGCTAATTTAATTAATAAAATGTTTTAATTTGTATAATTATTAACACTAGATAATTTTGAAGTTGCGGAACCACATTTTCAGAAGTAATGCCACAATTGATTGAATTTTCGCAATAAGTCTGTCGATTTATTTCTAAACGAAATTGAGCTGCTTGAAAACACCACGAGTCCGCAGGACGAGTGGCTTTTTTTTTAACCAACTTTGTTGAGTTTAGAAATAAATCGACAGACTTATAAAATCAACTCAATCACGAGTGGTATTTTATTAGACTACTTCACGAACAAAGTGAGAGTTAAAAAAAATTAAATTCAGCAGAATGAGAGGAAGAAATTTAATAATAATAAATTTAATCTAGGTTCCCCAAATCTGCTCATTTTTTAAATACATCTAATTTATTTATTTGTTAAAATAAATCGCAATGTGCGTTGATATAAAACTATCATTAATATATACACTAATTGTATAATTTATTGTTGTATTTTCATTACGTAAGGCTAATTTAATTAATAAAATGTTTTAATTTGTGTAATTATTAACACTAGATAATTTTGATGTTTCGGAACCACATTTTCAGAAGTAATACCACAATTGATTGAATTTTCGCGATAAGTCTGTCGATTTATATCTAAACGAAATTGAGCTGCTTGAAAACACCACGAGTCCGCAGGACGAGTGGCGTTTTTTTTTAATCAACTCAGTTGAGTTTAGAAATAAATCGACAGACTTATAAGATCAATTCAATCACGAGTGGTATCTTATTAGACTACTGCACGAGCAAAGTGAAAGTTAAAAAAAATTAAATTCAGCAGAATGAGAGGAAGAAATTTAATAATAATAAATTTAATCTAGGTTCCCCAAATCTGCTCATTTTTTAAATAATTCAAAATTAATTATACTCATGAATTATTTATAACTATAAATAATTTGTTATAGTTATTATTTGTTAGCTACAACAATAATCAATTTTTTTATGAACACGAACAAAATATATTATCCTCGACTATAATATTGTTATAAATGGTGCAATGTTAAAAATTTTGAATAGTATGGCCATTAGGTGTATACAATGTATTGTTGGTATTATTACTTGATGTACTTGGAGTACTCCTAAAAGTGTTCACTATTTTCTGATGATGTTTGGCTCTAATATGTAAATACGGTTTCATCCAGTTCGAACTTCCATGTCCAGTAATTTTCATAGCTTGTTGCTCATTAACGCCAGAGTGTAGTAACTGACTAACTGCAGTGGTACGATTAAAGTGATTTATGTTCGCTTCCTATCTTTTCTGTAGCCAGTTTTGTCCATTTTGATATTGTATTAATACCAATAGGGCAATTCTTGCACCAATTATTATTATATTTATTCCACTTGCCATTCACCGTCAGAAAAAGTCTGTCATGGTAATAATCCCCCTTTTCGCTATCAGTTTCCGGTATAATGTCATAGAACACATGTCCGGATATTCCAAATTTTGAGTACGCCATTTAGTATTTGCACACTTTTTATTACCGCCTTGGCGGGTTTTGGAGAATATCTTGTTATATGCAATTCTGTTTGTTAAACAGCCTTATTGTCAGTTTCTTCCTTAAAAAAACGTAACATGGAAAAAGTTGCTTTGTTGTCTCTCCAAGAAACTAGGTCTGCTGCAGCTATATGAAAAAACTTCCTTTGGAGTCCCTTTGACGTGCCTCGTCCCATTGTAAGCACATATTTTTATATTGGTCTGAAGTCATAGCGACAGAACTCATTTTGATTTTCAGGCACAGCTTGCAACAATTTCCTCTTACTATCACGAGCCGCATGCCGCTGAAGATTATGAATGGATCAATATGTCTCTGTTTCCGATTGAATGCCCAGTCTTTCAGAATGAATGCTGGTCTTTCGTTGTTATTTTCTGCATCTAATTGAGCAATTATAATCCAAAGACAGCTGGTGTTTTCTCAATAATACTTGCTGTCTGATGTGTGTTTGGTCAGTTTATGTAAAAATTCTAAGATGAGTGAAATAGTCAAGGGTATAAATTTTGAATGTAGCACGTTTTCAAGGACCGCGGTTTGAAAGACGGGCACACTTGCCTACTGTTTCTCACACACGGTTATTAACGATACAAGATAAAACATACTCTTTAACGAAAAAACTATTTGGTATATGCGCAGAATATACTGTTTACTCTGAGATCAGGACAATCTCGTAGAAAAATTATTAAAAGTGACCAACTTTATGGGTTTATCATATATCAAACAAGTATAGACAGCGTTTTGATTCATGTACCTAATTAAGATGAAAGCTGGGGTCTCTATTTTTGTAAGATGGCGTTCTGATCTTATGAAAGAAAACAACATTCGCAAACAACGTATTATATCAAATAATAAAGGCAAGCCTTACATACACAATTCATGTTTTGTAATTTTTTTCCCTATTAATTAGATCAATGGCAAAGTACACGTTACAAACGAGCTAATAGGTGCTTGCATGTATTTTGATCACCGATATCTATTGGTGAAAATGCTAATTATCAAGGGAAACAACTGTTAAACAACCTAACCTAACTGTTAAATTCGATGGTTTTGACATTTCTCTATATAAATTTATATTATTCAGTGTATACAGACGCTAATCATGGAACGCTCAAAGTTGCATTTTCGACATTCATCACTTTTGTTGTTTGATTTGAAGAAAGATCCAAAAGGAGGGAAAATGGCTACTATACGAATTGACTGAACATGCCATTTCGAGCCGTTTCAACATCGCGGTTTCATTGCTTGCCAGGCGAAAAATATTGTGTGGCTGGTGATGAAAAGTGGCTCTACTACGACAATCTCAAGCGCAAAAAGTCATGGGTTAGTCCAACAGAGCCATCCACATCTACAACGAAGCGGAATATTCATTGCCATAAAGACGTGATGTGGATATGGTGGGATCAGCAAAGTGTAGTGTATTACTAGCTCCTAAAACCGAATGAAACTGTTACTGCGGATGTCTACCGACGTCAATGGAACAAATTGAACGACGTATTGTTGAAAAAAGTCCAAATAACGAGTAACAGACGCAAAGTCGTCGTCTTGCATGACAATGCTCCGCCACACGTTGCAAGGGTTGTGAAGGACACACAGCTCCAGACCTAGCGTCTTCTAATTACCACTTGTTCAGATTAATGCAGCATGGCTTAACTGGCACACGATTTAGAAATGCTGAAGAAGTGCGAAAAGGATCGCTGCCAACCACCATCGGTCTTTCAACACGGTATCGCCATGTTGCCACAAAAATGAGAAAAAGTTATAGAAAATGATGGAAGATGTTCTGATTAATATATATTGACCAATTTTTCTTAATAATTGTCTTTTTTAAGTGAAAAATGATCAGAATACATGCAAGCACCAATACATTTGCAATGAAACTAAAATTAGAATTTTGTTTAAAAGTTGAATCATTCTAAACATACCTTGAATAAAGGCACCTGAACCTTAAATGTATAGTTATTGCTCTACAATAACTCAATACACAGTATTAATTCAAGTACCAAATTTTAAATCCTTTATTTCGGAAAAAAACTGCAATTGTCACGGTTGCATTTTTTATCATAAGTCTTAAACATTATTTCATTATTATTATAATTAAATAATTAATATTAGTCAAGTTGCTTTGGTATGTGTGAATCCTTGCGATATTCCAGGCTCACATTCCATTAATATAAGTAATTTGACTGTAATCTCATTATATTTAGAATTTACATCAGTTCTACATATATAAAGACAAAATTTACATCGATTGGGGCTTGAACCTTGATGGCGCAGTTGGTTAGTGCGGTATTCTAGCGAAGTACAGGTCGTAGGTTCAAATAATACTCGAGGTAAACTTTTTATTTATGTTAAAATACTTATCTTTTTTGGGATTTTTTAATGGTGTACTTTAAATTATACAATCTAAACGTTTCGATAACATCAGTTATCTTCGTCAGTAGCAATGTTTGTTAAAATTGTTAAAGATGTAGTAAACAATTTTTGTCAAATTTGAAAATTTTTTTTTTTTTTTTTCAAATTTGACAAAAATTGTTTACTACATCTTTAATTTTTAAACATACTGACGAAGTAACTAATTATCGAAACGTTTAGATTAAATAAGTACACCATTAAAATCCCAAAAGATAAGTATTTTATTATGAGTGTTAATGGTGAAAGTTTACATTTTCATATTTTTATTTATGTATTTAATAAAATTAATAATAATTTTGTATTCTTTCATTATGTCTTATTTAGTCACATTATTAAAAACAGCAATAATAAGATAACTAATTAACTAATTACGTAGGAACTAACACGGTTAAGATTAAAATAATATGAATGCATTCCTACGCCTGTCATAAATTTTGACAATTAAATGCGAATTAAATGCTGCGACAAAACAGTAATTACATGAATTATATGCTAAAGAGCGCATGCGCTGTCCATACCTGGTAAACTTTAAGATTTTTGTGGACCATGCACACTCTGTAGACCGGTTATGAAAATTTCTATATTCTATTAGTGAAGAAGATTTCCGTACATTCATATAACATCAAGATTAATCTTTTAGTTGTAAATCCGTATTTAGGATTACGCAACCTTTTCTAATCAGACGGGAAAACCCTATCTTCTTTAAGCCATTTAAATAGCAGTTATTTCACAATTAGAAATTCCTTTTAGATAAAGACAAAGTACCTCGCAACATTAGTCGACTATATTAAAAAATTGCAAAGCCTTCTATAGACTAGAATCATCTTATGGTACAATTTTAAAGTTACATCCTGCGAAATAATTTAGATGCTAGCAAAGAGAACTGAAAAACAAAGAATCTAACAAACGAATTACACGATCCTAACAACACAAACAAGTCAAAGCAAAAAACACGTTATATACACAAACACCAACACATTAGCCAACAAACAGATGCTAACACAGAAATGCGCAAACAAAAACACGATCAAGTCAAAGAAACAACCAAGTTACTCAACGTGCAAACATGCCAACAAACAAACAAAATAACATAATAAACCAAAATACCAAATCAAACAAAATTAAACATCCGATAGACTAGCCGCCAATCATACAACCAACTGGTAAACTATCCAACAAAACAAACAGAAATACGCAAATGTGGAAACACCCAAACCGTCCTGCATTTGGAATCGGACCTTGGAACATTTTAGATACCGCTTGATAAGTGTGAGTCACTAAATTTTCCTTCAATGTATACATTGACACATTTCATTTTCCTGCAACCAACCTTTATTCATTCCTTCGTAACAAAAATCTCACAATATACAAATAGCTTCATTATCTTGCAACAAAAACAAAATTCACAAATTCATTTTCCTGCAACCAAAATACAAGAATATACAATTTTCTTCATTTTCTCGCGAATAAAATATGTTAATGCACAAAACCTAAAACTTGTTTCTTATTTTCTTACTACAACGTGCAAAAACAAATTTTAAACCTTTTTTTAATTTTTTTTTTTGCAACAAAAATCTGTCAAAGTGTACAAATTCTGGAACATTTTTCATTTTCATTTTGTTGTTTGTGAATATTCCTGTTTCTTTTTATACATCTGGGCAATTGTAAATACTTCATGTATAATAACAAACCAATGTATATTATTATTATTAAAAAAAAAGAAATGAAAATAATTAAGAACAAATTATAACACTGTCATTTTTTTTGCAACTCTGTCAACGTACATAAATACTAAAACATTTTTCATTTTCATTTTGTTGTTTATGAATATCCCTATTTTGTTTCTTTTTATATTCATCTCGGCAATTTTAAATATTTTATGTATAATAATAATCCAATATATATTATTATAAAAAAAGAAGAAGAAATGAAAATAAATAAGAACAAATTATAACACTGTCATTTTTTTTGCAACTCTGTCAAGGTACACAAGTACTAAAACATTTTTCATTTTCATTTTGTTGTTTGTGAATATCCCTCTTTTGTTTTCTTTTTATATTCATCTGGGCAATTTTAAATATTTTATGTATAATAACAATCCAATATATATTATTATTAAAAAAGAAAAAGAAATTAAAATAAATAGTAAGAATAAATTATAACACTGTCAATTTTACGTAGATACATCAATTCTAAAACATTTTTCATTTTCATTTTGTTGTTTGTGAATATCCCTATATCTGTTTTTTTATACATCTGTGCAATTTTAGATACTTTATGTATAACAATCCAATATACAGGGTGTTCCAAATAGAGTAGGTTATTATGGGTCTCTTGCTTATTATTAAAGACAGAGATTTGGTTAAATGTTCAATATTGTGCCATTTTTTGGGCCGAGTTCGATATCGTTGAGAAACATTTCAATTTCCGAACAGTTTCGAAATTATTAAAAAAAAAAACAAAAATCGCCGATTTCTAAAAACTCAAATATCTCCGTAACTATAAAAGATATGAAAAAAGTTTCAGATCAAAGTTACTTACTTCGATGAGGCACACTTGTAAATAATGTCAACATAAAATTCAAGATGGCGGTTTCCAAGATATTAATGGCAACTTTTTTATTTTAAATGGGCCCCATATTGGATTTTTACACAATTAAATGGGAATTTTTTTCTCTTTTCAACGATGTATTAACAACCTATGAACGAATATAAAATTATGGGAAATATTAATTGTTTTAATTTTAAATCAAGTAGCCAGGTTTACCAATAAAATAAAATTTATTATAATACCACTTACTGTCAAGTTGTATTAGTGTGATAGATTTATAATAATTGTTTTTTCTTTAATTATTTCTAACGGCGACCTTCCAACAAATGAACAATATGTGTTTTGTACATACATAAAGTGCTACAAAAACTCCCGTCTTGCTGCTCAAGAATATCTAAAAAAATTTTCCAGAACGTAGACAACCGGAAATGAAAATATTTGCAAGATAGATTCAAATATGCAGCATTATAGATGTCTTAAAAAGCCCAATAGGAACATAAACGTGGTTACTGAAGATGAGGAATTAACTTTAGCTTGTGTGCAAATAAATCCGACTCGAGAAATTGAAGCTCAAGTTAATGTGTCTAAGACTAAATCATCGAGAATTTAAAAAAAACACAATTTCCAGGCATATAAATTACACATTGCGCAGACTTTGCGACCAAATGATAATATCGTAGAACAGCATTTTGTAGATGGTTTTAAAATAAAATTGCAGAAAATGGTGGTTATATAATTCAAGTAGCATGGACTGACGAATCCTACTTCTCCAATTATGGATTATTTAATCGCCATAATGAGCAGCATTGGGCATAGCAAAATCCACACATAGTGGTTCCACGGCGCAACCAGGTTCCTTTCGGCTCTAATGGTTTTTGTGGAATATTGGGCAATCGTTTAGTTGGTCTTATAATTTTTTATGGAACCTTAATAGCGCGGTGTTACTTGGAAATTCTGCAAACATATCTTGGAGATATATTAGAAGATCTACCTTTGGCAAACATGTTCAAATATGGTATCAGCAGGATGGCGCTCCCGCACATAATGCTGGCAATGTTATCCGATATTTAAATGCCCGTTTTGATAATAGAATAATTGCCATCAATACACCTAATCAGTGGTCAGCCAGATTCGCCTTTGGACTTTTATTTATGGGGCACTATAAAAAATAAAGTGTATGGTAGTCATTTCCATTACAATAATGCAGAAGAACTACATGAGTGACTGGTGGCGGCCTTTAACGATGTTCATTGAAATACATTGCGAACAGTTGCTAACAGTGTTGTAGAAGGTATCGATTGTGTGTACATTGCATCCCATTTTGGTTGAGACAGCCCGATATCTCGGTTGTTGTTGAAGATAGAACCTTGCGGTTTTCGCGGTCCTGTGCCAGTTTTTTGTGAAACTCAAGATGTCCTGAACGGAGTTTTCCTAACTTCTTTTTTCGGGGTATCGTTATGGAGATACGACTCAAACTTATGATTTTTTCAATGGAACACCCTTTATTTTATCACCTCATTAAATTCGTTATTATTTTTCCTTCAAAATGATAAATGATATATGAAGATAAACTCTTCAAAAATGCTCCAAAATCACTAAAACATTGATTTTTAATAGTAGGCTATGGATTTTTCATACAAAAAAAGTTCAAATTTGAAGAAATACTAAAGTCTGTAAAAATAAAGATTTTCTATTTCGGCTTAGCGCTTTATTACTCTGAGACATTGGAAATATACAGCCGTTTCTTTCTCGCTACAATGGAAATGCAATCCTATTCCAGAAGTTACCAAACGTTTTCAACGAACTCAGTTCGATACTGAATTCAATATTCCGGTATTTCAAACACTTTTCCAGATATTAAATTTCGAAATTATCAAATTTTATCTTTTTGATAAGGCCAGATTTTTTTTATACTTTCGTTACGGCGGTATTCGAAGTTTTTTAAAAAGATTTTGAGGCAATGTATTATTTTGGGGTCTAAATACGCAAATAGCCACCTATTATTATAGATTAAATAATGAGGAATTGATTACCACTTTCATCACTTTCTACTACTTATCCCATTAGGTATAAGTGCATTCCTATATAATATTTGAATTAGTCTTTGCTTTTGCTGTGATAAGGCAACGTGTTCTTACTGAAATCTAATAACGATGCCCGGAAGCTGTTTTAATAAAATGTGCCAACAACTTATTGTGAATGTGTATTAATACTTTGATCGAGATATTAGTAAACAATAAAAACTGGTTTATGCATATCAATTCCTTTTTAATTACCAATTAATGATTTCGTTGTTACACATTTCAAAATAAATGAATTATATTAAGTAATAAACCTCTGCATCCACACACAAAAAAAACTTTGCAACATAGTTAAAATTAAAAATCGTTCAAAACGTTTTATAACTTCTGGAATAGAATTAAAATTCCATTGTGTTTACCTCTCGCGAGCGGTCTTAAGTCATTGAGCAGGTAATTTACTCTTTCACTAAAGTCGCGTACGTTTCTATTAAAACCCAAACGTTAGAAACAAACGGCTGTATATTCCCAATGTCTCAGAGTAATAAAGCGCTAAGCCGAAATAGAAAATCTTTATTTTTACAGACTATACTTGTGATTTTTCCATGAAAGGAACAAGAACAATACTAACACTAATTCACTAACAAAACACAAAACATAGGTAAGTAATAGCAACAAATAAATAGTAATAAAAAGTTCATAATGTAGAATAAGCAACATTAAATATTTACTCATTTCGAAATTATTCGGTAACTTATTCATTGAATTGTTCAAATTGGTGTCCATTTCCCTAACACACAATTGACACAATTTCTTAATACGTCTCAATGCATTTAAAATTATAAAAGGCCGATTTTGTAAATTCTGGAAAACTGCCTCTGGTGTTGCACGAAGTTCTTCAATATTATTGTGCCTCTTACCGTATATTTTATTTTTCAAAAAACCCCCACAAAAAAAAAGTCACTGACACTGACAAATCAGGTGACCTTGCAGGCCACCTAATGAGTCCATTTGTTACAATCCAATAGTCCTCGAAAGTTTCTTCTAAAAACGGTACAATCAACATCGAATTGTGGGCAGGGATACAGTCTTGTTGGAAGTAAATGGCATTAAGATAGGCGAGGGGAACATTCTCGAGTAATTCTGGTATTACTTCTTCTAAAATTGCCAAGTACCTATTCGCGTTGAGAGCCCCTTCAAAAATGCGGTGTTTTATTGATGTCCCCAATAAGAAACAAGCTACCACATTAAAACCAATTCGACCGTGTTCTTGTTCCTCAAAAATTAGGTGTTGGTTTTCATCATACCAGTGCCTTGTACTTTGCCTGTTAAATAAACCGGCACCGCTTATATGGGCTTCGTCTGACCATATGACTTTACTCGCAAAATTATTGTCCCTTCGAGTTTGGTTCAAAAACTAATTACAGAAATTCACACGCCTCGCTGCATCACCAGGTTATAAATGCTGGACAATATTCACTTTGTAGGGTTTCAATTTGTGTTTTTTTAAAATCCTTTGTACCCGTGATCGGGGAACGCCAGTGTCATTTTCTAACTTCGTACAAGAAGTCTGAGGAGAGACACGTACGCTGGCTAAGACATTTATTTCAACCACTTCATTATTTTCCTTGTTATACGTCTTGGGTCGGGATTTAGAATACCATAATTTAGTAGATTATTCTTTAGTCGAAATACCGTTGCTAGACTAGGTTGGCGCCTCTCTGGATATCTAACGTTTTAAAAACTTATTGTAAATTATTAGTTTACCTGTTTAAATATAATTCTAATGCTTCGTCAACATTTTCATTGCATTGATTGAAACATTGTATGATATCATACTTTTCGTTGTTCTGAAAAAAATCTTTCAGCCATTATAAAATTTCACAAATCAACAAAATCGCCAAACACAAACAATAAAACGCATCAAAATTTAACATCATGACAGCAGATGTGTTGATTTCTCCACAGTCACTTGATAAAATATTCACAAATAATAATCCCTGTAGTAAAACTTTGAAATCCATGGCACTCTGTTAAAATTCAATGTTTTAGTAATTTTGGAGCATTTTTTAAAACTTCATGTATATATATATATATATATATATATATATATATATATATATATATATATATATATAATATTCGAAGGAAAAAATATAACGATACCCCGAAAAAAAATGAGTGCGCCCCTGGATTCTACGTAAAATTCTCTATGGGACAAGTTTTCAATTTGACATTATCGCTGAGAAACTTCTTAGATATGGAGGTGATCCAAAAAGTGTGGATTTTCAAAAACACCCTGTAATTTATAAACAAAAGAAGTTAGGCAAAATCCGTTCAGGCCATCTTGAGTTTCACAAAAAAGTGGCGCAGGACCGCGGAAACCGCAAGGTTCTATCTTCAACAACAACCGAGATGTCTGGCTGTCTCAACCAAAATGGGATGCACTGTACATGAAAACGACCAGCACTTTAAACATTTCTTGTAATGTATTATGGTTTTAGCATTTACTATCACGGTGTATCGTTGTGTTTAATTTGGTGAATAAACAATTTTTGCTTGCAAATTGGTAATCATGGCTACTTGATTTAAAATGAAAACAATTAATATTTCCCATAATTTTTTATTGGTACATAGGTTGTTATACATCGTTGAAAAGAGAAAAAAACCCATTTAATTGTGTAAAAATCCAATATGGCGCCCATTTAAAATAAGAAAATTGCTATTAATATCTTGGAAACCGCCATCTTGAATTTTATTTTGATATCATTTTTAAGTGTGCCTCATCGAAGTAAGTAATTTTGATCTGAAACTTTGTTTCATATCTTGTATAATTACGGAGATATTTGAGTTTTTAGAAATCGGCGATTTTTTTTTTTAATAATTTCGAAACTTCAGAAATTGAAATGTTTCTCAACGGAACCGGACTGGGCCCAAAAAATGGTACAATATTGCCCATTTAACCAAATCTCTATCTTTAATAATAAGAAAGATACCCATACTATCCTACTCTCTTCGAGACACCCTGTATATTATTATTGTTATTAAAAAAAGAAAAAAATGAAAATAAAAGAGAACAAATTATAACACTATCAATTTTTTGCAACAGAAATCTATGATCGGACACAAATTCTAAAACATTTTTCATTTTCATTTTGTTGTTTGTGAATATCCCTGCTTTTTTCTTTTTACATTCATCTGGGCAATTTTAAATACTTTATGTATAATAATTAATAACAATCCAATATATATTATTGTTATTAAAAACAGAAAAAGAAATGAAAATAAATAAGAACAGATTATAACACTGTCAATTTTCTGCAACAGAAATCTGTCAACGTACATAAATTCTAAAACATTTTTCATTTTCATTTCGTTGTTTGTGAATATCCCTATTTTTGTTTCTTTTTATACATCTGAGCAATTTTAAATACTTTATATATAATAACAATCCAATATATATTATTATTAAACACTTAGGGCCAAATATGTCCAAACCTTTTATTGTTTCATTATTTTGGACCAAAGATGAACAAAACCTTCATTTATGCTTAATTTTGTTAGAGAAACGGCTAAGTGCATTGTAATAACAAATTTTTATACAAATGCATTGCATCTACACACAAAAACGAGCTATTATGGTCTTAAAGTATTGCTCATCATTTGTCGTTGAAGGCAACCAAAAATTGTATTTCTACACTAATTTTGATCTGGAAAAAGCCAAAATGCAAAGATACTGAAAAACTTTACTTATAGTCCAATTTCGTTAGGAAAACGCCGAAACACGTTCCGTGGATCCACAGAACTGAATTGATGATTATACATTGGTTTTACAGTGCCAAATGTGCCTAAAGTCTTTATTTATTCATAAGTTTGGTTAGGAAAACGACCAAACGGATTGTCTCAATAGCCACTAACTTTTGTGGGTTTAAAACGTTGGTCATTATTTGGAGTCAACGATACCAAGTACTTTATTTAAATACCTATTTTTTCGCGAAAAGGCCAAACGCATTAGCTAAATAGGCAAGAATTAAATGTTATTGTTTTACGGTGTTGGTTATTATTTGGAGCCAAAGATGCTTAAAACCTTTTATTTATTCCAGAATTTCGTTGGCAAACGATAAAATGCGTTACCTGGTAGCAAACCAAATTTAAGAATGTATAGGCTGTTGGTTATCAGTTTCCATTAAAGATGCTCGAAAACTTTGTTTATTTACCAATTTCTTTAAGGAAATGACCGTATGTATTACCTGGTTGGGTAACAACTAAATTTTAAGGTTGTAGGACATTGCTTATTAATCGAGGCCAAAGATGACTGAAAACTATTTATACACTAATTTTGTGGAAACCGGTAAAGTCGTTATTTGGACAGGAAAGAACTAAATCTTATAGATTTACGGTTGTCATCATTTGAAACTAAAGATGTCAAAAAATTTTACACATTGACTGATTTCGATGAAAAAAAAGCGCCACGCGTATTGCTTCAATGATCAATAACTAACTTTTATGGCGTCAGATATTTGCCTGTTTATGGAGACCTTCTCGTTTTTAGCGCGCGAACGGTTTGAATGAATTTTTAGTAAAGGAATTGGTAAGGCTCCGTAAAGTTTAATATGGCCAAAAGATATAATTACCTCACTCCTATTTCTTATCTAAGCTAAATTCTACTTATCGCGTCGCTACATCATCCTGGCTCGACAACTCTTCACCATTTCATAAAGTAATTTTAGCTGCAAGAAAGAATTTTTAATGACGCAATTTCCACTTAAAAAAAAGCTAACAAATCAATAATTACCTAATAAAAGGATTATCCGAAATATATTAAAAAAACTAGTTTTACATGAACCCGTCAATAAGTATAAATATCTATTCCTACAATACGCGGTCTATGTAAAATCGCAACTTTTAGAACGTTTGTCATATCGTCGATGTATAAAAGAAATAGCACAGGTCCAAGGTTGAAAACCTGAGGTAGGTGAAGTAAATACTAGGATTAAAATTATTGAAACGTATTGAGAGCGATGATCTAAATATGAAGCAATAAGAGAAACTTAATTATTGTTAAATCCAAATATATGAAGCTTGCTGAGCAACATCCTATGACTAATGTGATCAAACGCTTTAGAAATATCCAAATGCCTTTTTATCAGTGGACCGATAAAAAGTTGGATTAGGTTGGGCGGTTATTCATAAAAACATGTTGACAAGTTGGTATGAATCTGTTAACATGATAGTATTCATAATAAAATAGGAGTATAAAAATAAAGTTTTCTGGTATCTTTGGACTCAAATGGTGACCGACAAATAATATTTGGTCCTTATCTATCGGGACAATCATTCTGTTCTCAACAATATTGGTAAATATATAAAACTTTTGAGCATCTTTGGTCCCAAATAATAACCGACGCCGTAAAAAAATAACATTTACTTTTTGCTCAACCATGCTATGCGGTTGGCTGTTTCTCCAATGAAATTGATTCAAAGTTTAGGTTTTTGGTCATCTTTGATCTCAAAGAAACCAACGCTCCAAAAACATAAAACTTGGTTCTTCCTTATAAAGAGAATGTATTATTGGCCGTTTCCGCAAGAGAATTTACTTAAGCACGTTTGGCCTCAATGATGAGCAATACTTATAATATACAGGGTGAATCTTATCTAATCCGCCAAAATTAAAGAAGTACTAGAACTCATCATTCTAAGCAAAAAAGTTCATATGTACATGGGTCCGGAAATGCTTCGTTTCCGAGGTACAGGGTGTCAAAGTTGAACAAAAAAATCGCGTTTTCTTCAACATCTTTCGACTGTTTCGAAATAGTTTCATGAAATTTCGTATACGGGGTTTTTTTTTGGATGACAAATTCAAATTTGTGGTCCATTTAGTTGTGGTTTCTAGAGGGCGCCAGCGGCAACCATTTCGACCACTTTAAATCTTTGCAACTTTTTTGTGCTGCACTGTATGCCATTTTGGACTAAAAAAATCGATTCTCCTGTCTTTTCTGCTACAAAAAGGTATATCTTAGTGAAGTCGCTAGGAGCAACCCTTTCCGAGAAAAAGACATTAAAAAAAGAAAAAAATGAATATTAAAAGTATACATGTTGTAAGTCTAGACATTCTATCGTATTTAATTATGGATTTTTTATTAAAATTTTATTATCAATGAACGCAAAGAGGCAGATAAGTACATAAGTAAACAAGTAAGTTACTTAGTAACAATTAAAAATTCCTATTGATAAACCTGACAAAAAAATACCCTCCGAAAATGTGTATCATCATGAGTTTTAAAAGCGTTTTTCTCGGAAAGGGTTGCTCCTAGCGACATCACTAAGATATACCTTTTTTTAGAAGAAAAGATAGGAGAATCGATTTTTCTAGTCCAAAATGGCATACAGTGTAGCAAAAAAATTGCTACGATTTAAAGGGTCGAAATCGTTGCCGCTGGCGTCCTCTAGAAACGACAACCAAATGGACCACAAATTTGAATTTGTCATCCCAAAAAAACCCCGTATACGAAATTTCATGAAACTATTTCGAAACAGTCGAAAGATATTGAAGAAAACGCGATTTTTTTTCAACTTTGACACCTGTATCTCGAAACGAAGCATTTCGGACCCATGTACATATGAACTTTTTGCTTAGAATGATGAGTTCTAGCACGCCTTTAATTTTGGCGGATTAGATAAGATTCACCCTGTATATATATATATATATATATATATATATATATATATATATATATATATACATATATACAGTGTGATCCAAAGTAGAGGGACCATTCAATAACTTCTTTATTTTACGATATATAAAAAAAAGTTAAATTATTTTTTGTTTACGGCCATGTTCTACATTTAATAGGGCTATTAAATATTTTTTTTCATTTCCGGTTAAACCGGAAACGAACACAACTATTGCTTTTTAAATGACACCCTGTATAATTTTTTAGATTATCTGATTCCTCATTATTTTTTCTTTCTGTAAATATAAAATTGTATGGGTATTATATCAGAAAATTTTGTTGTAAATCGCAAAAAACTGTTTGAAGGCGTACAAGACCACTATTTAAAAAATAAAATAGCTATTGCCATGGAAAACGGAAACAACTGCTTTTATTATTAGTATTTATTAGAATAGTAAGAAATCTGGAAACGGATACATAAACAAAATACAAAATTCAACAAGTAATAAGCACGTATTTTTTAACTACAAAGATGGTATGCAGAAAAATTATTTTATAAATTGTTCAAAACTACCACCATTTTGTGCAACACTTGCCTCTAGCCGCTTTAGAAGTTCATGATGTGTTGTTCTATGTATCACATCGGGTGTTAACTGCATACAAGCCAACCGGATTTTGTTTTTTAAATCCTCTACATTTTGTGGCGGATCTGCATATACTAGTGTCTTAAGATAGCCCCATAAGAAATAGTCCAGAGGTGTAATATCAGACGATCTTGGCGGCATTTCCACTGGTCAATGGGTGGCAATTAAACGACCATTAAAGGTTTCGTTTAGATATTCACTAACAATGTTACTAGTATGAGCTGGCGCTCCGTCCAACTGAAAGTACATACTTCGTCGCAATGCTAGTGGAAAATCTTCTAACATGGTCAAAAGCTCAGTATTTAAAAAATGAAGAAATCTTCTTGCAGTGAGAGTTGCGTCATAAAAAAAGGTCCCAATAATCTGTCTCCTATTAAACCGCACCAAACGTTAGTACCCCAAACTGTTTGATGGTTTGTATTTAATGTCCAATGTGGGTTTTCGTCCGACCAGAAACGATTATTTTGTTTGTTGATAACAGCATTACTGGTGAATTTTGCTTCGTCGGTCCACAAAATTCTGTCTAGAATGCCTCGGTCATCTTCCAGTTGTTCCACTAACGGCGTTCGGGATCTGCTGGACGTAGGTGTTGCACTAAATTTAGTTTATAGGGGTACAGCTTGTGTTTTTTTAATGTCCTCTGAACATGTCCAAATGATGTTCCTACTTCCTGAGCTACATGCCTAATAGACGAACGTGGATGTAATTGCAATTCTCGTTCTTCGTTTATCGGGTTATTTCTCTGGGGTTCTCTATTTTGGATTTTTACTCCAGGAAATGCTCCATGTTGCCGTAATGAATTTGTGTAAGTAAGCATGTGGAGGGTGATACCTGTCAGGAAATCTTTCTGCATAGAGTGCGACTGATCTTCGTGCGATATATATATATATATATATATATATATATATATATATATATATATATATTTTATAATTACCAACGCCTTAACAACATAAAAGGTTATTTCTAACTGGCGAGGCGATGGGTTTGGCCCCAACGAAATTGATTATTAAATAAAGTTTTTCAGCATCTTTTCTGTCCATCCATAAGTTACATTTTGTCGTATTCACAACGAAATTGGTATACCTATATAAGTTTTTGGTAATCTGTGATACCAAATGATGACAACGCCCGAGGGCCATGAAGCTAGTTCTTGTCTGTGGATACAATGCATATGGGCATTCACTCTACACAATTAGTTTGGGTAATTTGTTCGGCCCTAAATAATGACAAACACCCTGTAGCAATGACCAACACCCTAACTTTATAACAACCTCTTTGTCCATCATGTCAACGCAATTGGCCATTTCCTAAACAAAATTTGTAAATATAAACTAAACTAAATAAAGGGCATCCCAAATAGTGACCAATGCCAACCATAATGGTTAGCTTTTGTCCATTTATCCAATGCGTTTTGTCCTATGCCTAATGAAATAAGTGTAAAAAATTAAGTTTTTGGTCATCTTTAACATCAAATGGTGATAAACGCCCTAAGACTTATGAATATTTGCTTTTTGCTATAGAGTCAATGCATTTGGTTGTTTCTTCAAGAAAATTAGTGAATAAATAAGAGCTTGTGAACCTTTGGATTCTCAAACAAAATTTGTGTATACAATTTTTGGACATCTGTGATCCCCAAATGATGACCAGCACCTTAAGGCCATAATAGTTCTCGTCTACAGAGGTAATGCATTTGGCGATTTCCCCAACAAAATTGGTGAATAAATGAGATTGCGCATTTTTGGCACCCACAGATAAATCAACACTGTGTAACCATAACATATAGCTCTTGTCCTTCCAGAAAATGCATTTGGACGTATCCCCAACGAAATGGCTAAATAGAGTTTTCGGGCATATTTAGTCTTAAACAATTTCCAACGCATTAACGCCGTAAAAGTTTGTTATTGATCATTGAAACAATATGTATGGCTGTTTTTCGTCCAAATTACTCGATACGTAAAATTTTTTGACATCTTTAGTCTCAAATGATGACACCAACACGTAAAGAACATATGAGATGAGATTGACTCGACCAGGGATGTCTGCCGTAGCTCATCATGCGCTAAATAATTGATTGATATGGAAATTTTATCCCCGTAAACTCATTATATCCGTCTACAGCTGGAAGCTATTGAAATATATAAACACCCTAACTTAAACAGGTAAGAAGAAAATCTCAGATTAAATGGGTTTTGACAGTTTTGGTAGAAGAAAAAATGGTATGCCTCAATTTTAATTTTAACTGTTGGTTTGTTCAGGTTTTTTACGGTTTTTCTTAAACCTCGAAATAAATGCTTTACCAATTAAGTACGTTAGGTTATCATAGCATTCCATTAATGTAACATACTCGTACAGGGTTGAAATTAAGGTTTTATCAGATTACTAGCTGTACCGGTCCACTTTGCTGGCCCGTGGAGTATTAGAAATTGAAATGTCAATAAAAACTATAAGTAGAAACCGACATTTGCGCCGCCATTTTGTTTTTTTATGACGGGGATAGGCCCCGCCCCCTGGGACACCTCCCCTCCACTTTTTTGACGGCTTTTTTTGGGGCCATTTTTAACCCCTTGTTGGAATTTTGACCCCTAATTAGGGCCCTTTTGGTTGTATTAAGAGCCTTTTTGGCAGTTCAGCCCCTGGAAGGTACGCAAGTGTGTGCATACAGTGTTCTGATTGGTAGTCCCTTTTACCTGATTGGTCGTGCGTGCGCCCGCCCCTCTGGTTTCTGATTGGTTCTTAGTCCCCACCCAGCCTCTGAGCTCTGATTGGGGTCTATGGCTCTGTATTGGTTACGGCGGGAAATTTGAAATGTTCTAATAAGGGGGCCTTAATGCTATCTCATAAGACATCTATAAAAACCTGTGTTAGTGTCTGCGGCCTCTTGTCGTGGCCCCTTTGTTGCGAAACTTGAATTTATTTGTAGGGCCATCTAGTAATGTGTGGACTAATAAATATTTTTTTCTGTAATAAAGGTATATTTCTTGGACTAATTAGAGATTTTTTAATGGTGTATTTTAAATTATACAATCTAAACGTTTCGATGACACTTACAGTTATCTTCTTTAGTAGCGATATGTTTAAAACTGTAAAAAGATGTAGAAACAATCTTAATACATATTACCACTGACGAAGATAACTGTAAGCGTTATCGAAACGTTTATATTGTATAATTTAAAATACACCATTAAAAAACCCAAAAAAGATAAGTATTTTATTATGTGTGATAATGGTGAAAGTTTGCATTTTCATAACTAGGAGAGATGAAAGGTCAGTTTAAGCATTCGTTTTCGGCAATAGTAGCGGGGCGATCGGGTTGCGGGAAATCGTATTTAATCATTGATTTTCTAAAAAATATCGAAACTGTCTGTGATACAGCTTCTGAAAAAATTATCTGGTTTTACAACGAGTGGCAACCATTATTTAAAGATCTCTCAGTTGAATTTCAGAAGGGTTTACCTGATATGGAGCAGTTTGACAGTGAAAAACCAATCTTAATAATAATTGACGATCTAACGCGTGGAACTAAAAGTTCAGTGGTGGCAAAACATATTTCACCAAGCACGTGGAGAGCGAGATATCTCTCTGATTTCACATGACAACTCGAAATTTTTAGAGGCTGAGTACCAGAATGCCACTTCCAACCCGCCCAGATATTTATTGTTCGATTTAAAACAGAATACACCGGATGTGCTGCGATATAGAACAAACATATTCGGCCCTCAAGGTATTTGACAGGTACACATGGCGAAAAAAGAGTTGAAGTCTCACACTCATATAGATTACAACATATACGATGTTTGACGCTTTAATCGAAAACACCGATATCCTGCACGCATCAACCAGATAAAGTAAAAGTCAACGTGATGCTTTATTGAAATGTCTGGATAATAAGCAGTTGCAAGTGTGCACATAACATTTTAAAAAGTCGTGTACCTCTGTCAAGTGGTCAGAAGCAGCGACTGTCTCAATTTAAGCACACTTTAAGACGGCTGGCACAGAGAGGCGAATCTATACAAAGGAAGAAACAGTTTCTCGTACAGAAGGGCGGCGCGTTTCTACCACTCCTGTTAGTAGCATTACTTGGTGAAAATCTGGTTAATTTGTTTCAATAACTATGGACCACAATCTGAAGAAGGTGATTATTCCACCTCTGGATTTTATAGAACATCTGCAAGCGCCAGCTGTCACACAAAACAAGATTTTAACGCAGCTGGATAACAACCTGTATAAAGTTTTAAAAACCACAATGATCGACTGTGACAAATTCCCGACAATATGACTTCAAGTTTTATTACACAACTGCTAAAACGAATAAGATTAACAGGCTCATGGGTTGTAGGTATATCGGAAATACAGTACCATTGTTCTTTTGCCGCTGTAAGTGCGACAGGCAATTAAACTTATTATAGAATTGATTCCACAGGTGAAGAGGGTGTGTTAGAGACGATATTAAAAAAGGCTTCATCACATTTTCAACACGACGAGAAAATCATTTGTATTGAGGACGGATGCTATGAGTTACGTTTCGCCTCCGGAAATTATGCCAACAGAAGAAATTGCCAACGATCTAAATAACCACGACCTAATAAGTAAATTGTTAACAATCGAATACCATAATCTAACTAAGCGCGTCACTATGAAATTAAAAACCTCCCTCTAGCTATTCGGATTCTCACAACGTTTAGCCTTACAGTTGGGTTATCGGACGTATCAAAACGTAGCTATGGAACCAACACCACCGCATCCCGCTATTATACGCAGATGTTTGTTTATTGCGACATAGTTGAACCGCAAATTTTGGGTGATGTTTTATCTCCGCTTATGCATAGAATAAATATTACTTCAGAAAACTATGCTTACAGGAGTCATAAAGATGTAGTTTTTTCGCCTGCACACTATATGCCAGTGATCACACGGGAATTTAAATAAAAACAGATACGAGTGCAGAAATGCCATTCCAGTTTGGGACGTCGTGTCTGAAGCTACACTTTAAGAAAGTGCAATAATGGTTTGTCCTCATCAACAATATTATATGAATCACGCCGGTAACGGCATCGGTCACGGAATAGGAAGCTGTATGGTGGTATATTTAGAAGTATAATACCGTTATTTAAGTCTGGTTCAAAGACTGTTGGAAAAGAAAGATTTTACCAGACAGGTAGAAATCTTAAACGTAAAGCCGATGAGAAACTCCATAAAATGATGGAGGGTTCGGGCTATAAAAGAGTACATCTGACCGACAATAACCAGTGCCTACCGAGAGCTGTTGCTGCTAAAAAGAAGAAACCTACTTACGACGATATATTTTCAAGATAATGGCTTTTCTACGTGCGTCAAGTTTGAATTGGATTTGATCGCTTTACCGTCGACGCATATAAGTATCGAGAGTAGTGAATGGATATTTTACAAGCCCTTATCAGCTCTTAGGGATGACGCCCCAATAGAGTTTGTAGTGCTCGGAAACGACAACGATTACATATATTTAAGCCAGATCATGTTGTACAGCACAGCTAAAGTTCTAAAGCAAGACGATACAGCACTTTTCTCACAAGTGGAGGTTTAGTTAAACCAGAAGATAGTGTCACAACCAAACAACACCTACACCTACCGCTCATATATCGAAACGTTGCTAAATTATGGAAAGGAGGCCAAGAGTTCACATCTAACTTATACCTTATGGCACGATGATACAGCCAAGCAGATGAATACACTGGGGCCCCCAAATAACGGTTTCTCGAAACGTCAAGTACTTGCAGCTACCAGTAAATAGGTTGAGCTGATTGGTCACGTGCACTCGGATTTGTTTAATCAGGAAAAGTTTCTCATAAGTGGTGTTGAGTTAAAGGCTAAATTTGTGCGATCCAGAGATACCTTTAGTCTAATGGCAGCGCACGGTTCCACCTACAAGACGCTAGTTTACTGGTGAGACGTATACGAATCAATCCCACCATTCTAATTGCTAGACTAAAGCTTTAGAAACAACTGCGGCAAAATATCCTGTTACAAGGACCAACGTAAAAGTGTTAACTATACCTACAGGCATACAGCGAAAATCATTGGATATTATCTTCCTGGGTCAGTTGCTTAACGATGTTTCGTAGGCTTTGTCGCAAATAAAGCCTTCAACGGTGATTACTCCTCAAATCCATCCAATTTTCATTACAGCTATACTAACTACATGTCGTTATGTATTAACGGCCATCTAGGGCCTTACAACCAGACTTTACAGCTAATGGTTTATAGATTACACCTTACTCTCTGGTACGGGTATTCATTTTTTGAATGAGGACAACTGTATATCGAGAAGCGATTACCACAACAGCTACTGTTTAATGGCCTTCGACTTGTCTGCAAACGCTAGCACGCATTGGAATTTAGTTAGAAACGGTTCACTGCGCTTAGAAGTCGGCTTTGAAGAAGCGCTTGTAGAAACCGTTAACTGTTTGGTGTACGCCGAATTCGATAACGTGATTGAGATCGATAAACATCAGAATATGGTCGTGGATTTCACTTGTTAAAAGGGACAACTCTAGATCAGAAGCTTCAGTGGACAACAGCTGAAAGAATATGGACGCATACTTGGATGTACAAGAGGGTTTAGAGTTGTTAATAACGAATTCATACCGAAATAAATTACCATGGTTACAGATCATGGAGCTTTATTGTTGATACTGATAAAGCTACCTCGAAATTATTTTATAACAAATCCCTTGTCAAGTCAGATAAGGTATTTAGAGAAGAAATACCATGGACTGAAATAGCGGTCGGGACATGTAGTTTACAACGATTTCCAAGAGGAGCTGTTAAGAACGCAGCTGCCGTCCAACAAAATTCATCTTAAGGGCAGTGAAAAACAACATTTTTTAAGATTCCTTAACAAAGCAATACTAAACTTGGACGAGATTGGTGTCCGTCGATTAAAAATTTGCAAAACGAAGTAGAGGCGTATAGTTGTTTAAAACATCAAGGAGCCTATGTGTTCACTGGAAAACGCATTTCTATTGCGAAACTGGACGCATATCAACTTTAAAGATGTATGCGGTACAAATGTTGAAAGGTTGGAAATCGATCCCCAGCCACAAGAATGTGTTTCGACTTGTATGTGCTTCTAATCAGCCACCGAGGCACGCACGTAGACTTTGTGTAATTATTGTGAACACGGATCCTGCAAACAAACCAGGTCAGCACTGGGCCGCTATCTACATTGACGAGAATGGTAACGGGAAATATTCTGATTCCTTTGGACGGCCCCCGCTAGGTTACCATTTACGTTTCCTTGAGATGGTTCCGTTACAATAAAACGACGCTGCAGTATTACCATTCGAATGTGTGTGGACTTTATACGAGAAAGTTTTTGTATTTTAGTATAAATAATTTACCTTTGCTTTATTTTGTACAAGTTTTTCCCTACATGTTTAGTTATAAATGATGAGATAATCAAATTATTGTATAATGCTTGTTTTTCAACCATTCTACTCTGATAAATAAAAGCGTTTTTAGTAGTTTAGCTGTTTTAATTAAGAGTTCCGTAACAAGAGCTGAAAGAGAGAGAGACAAACACGATGAACCTCTATTACAGCAAACATTAGCTAGTTTAAAAACACACAGCTAGATAACGCCACAAACAGATTCAAGTTTCTCTCAAAAATATACCGATAGGTGGAGCCACATTTATTACATAAAATATTCATTAGTCCATACACAGCTAGATGGCGCCACAAATTCAAAAATTTCGCGCCAAAGGGACCCACGACAAGGGGATCAGGCCCTAGAGAGAGTTCATACACCTGTCTTATGAGATAGTATTAGGGCATCCTTATTAGAATACTATTGCCAGCCAATGGGGCTACGACGACAAGAGGGCGTAGACCCTAACACAAGTTCTTGTAGCTGTCTTGCAAGTTTTCATTAGGGTCCCTTATTAGAATGCTATTTCTGGCCATGGGGCCACGGCAAAGGGAGCGTAGGCCCGAGAACAAGCCCCTATACCCGACGTACTAGTTAGCATTAGGGCCCCTTTATTAGAATACTATTTCCAGCCAAGGGGGTCACGACGACAAGAGGGCGTAGACCCTAACACAAGTTCTTGTAGCTGTCTTATGAGTTTCGATTAGGGTCCCTTATTAGAAAATTTCAAATCTCCCGCCGTAACCAATCAGGCCTCCAATCAGAGCTCAGAGACTGAGTGGGGGCTCAGGACCAATCAGAAACCAGACGGGCGGACGCACGCACGACCAATTATGTAAAATGGGCGTGGTCTGTCCTTAGGACCACCAATCAGAGCACTGCATGCGCACGCATTTTCCCACTTTCCAGGGGCTGAACTGCCAAAAAGGCTCTTAATACAGCCCAAAGGGTCCCAATCAGGGGTAAAAATTCTACCAAGGGGTTGAAAATGGCCCCCGAAAAGAAGCAGTCAAAAAAGGGGCAGGAAATGAGCAGGTGAAAGTGGGCTTGGTCTATGGCGTCAAAAAAAAACAAAATGGCGGCGCAAGTGTCGGTATCTACTACTATATACATTCCAACAGTATATGAAATATATGCGATAAACCGATTTTTGGTATCTTTTGAAAAGCGCCACCTATCGAAAATGTTGTGTACTAAAAACAATGTATACCTCAGCCTCACAATATATATATATATATATATATATATATATATATATATATATATATATATATATATATATATACAGGTGGTCCTTTAAAGTGTTACAAAGCGATATTGAAAAATTGCTGAATGAAAATAAATCTAGCATACAATCTAGGGATACAATGGGTCGTTGAGACATTTTGACAGAGTAAGTAATGTTTAATTTCCACTTTTTATGTAACTTATGTTAAATGGAAGTGCAGTTTTCTTTCCAGATTCGTAATCTCCAGAAAAAACTACGTTATAATCAATGAATAATTTAATGCCAATGTCAATGTCACTACGCTGAATTTAACAAAATTAAAAATAAAATCAACTAAAGAAAAAACTGATATTAGGTACATTATTTTATTATAATAGGTGTTCAAAATGACGATCATTTTGTTCTAAACATTTATCAACCCTCTTTCGAAAAGAATTCCGCACTCTGACTAACATCTGGGGTGATTTCACGAACTGCACGCGTAATCCTTTCTGTCATGTCTTCGGCTGTAGTTGGAGCAGTCACCATGACTTTTTCTTTGACGATCTTGCAGGCCAATTTAGTGGTCCCCCACGTCCAATCCATCTGCTAGGGTAAGTGTCATTCAATATAGCACGTGCTTCTCGACAGAAATGTGGTGGTGCGCCGTCTTGCGGGAACCAAATTGCTTCACGTTGTTGCTCTGGAATATTTGGCACCAATCTTTGCAAGTCATTTCGAAGGAAATCGCAGTATCGCTGTCCATCAAGATTACCATCGTAAAAATGAGGTCCAATAACAACATCGCGAAATATCCCACACCAGGTATTTATCGACCAAGGGTGTTGATTAGCGACTGTTCGCATCCAGTGTGGATTTTCTTGAGCCCAATAATTATAATAAAATAATGTACCTAATATCAGGTTTTTCTTTAGTTGATTTTATTTTTAATTTTGTTAAATTTAGCGTAGTGACATTGACATTGGCATTAAATTATTCATTGATTATAACGTAGTTTTTTCTGGAGATTACGAATCTGGAAAAAAAACTGCACCTTTCCATTTAACATTTAAAAGTTACCCCCCACCCCTAAAAAGTGGAGAGGGTTAAAGCATTACTTACTCTGTCAAAAAGTGTCCCCCAACGACCCATTGTATCCCTAGATATTTCATTTATTTTTATTCAGCCATTTTCTCAATATCGCTTTGTAACACTTTAAAACGACAACCCTGTATATGTTTGAGAGAAACTTGAATCTGTTTGTGGCGTTATCTAGCTGTGCGTTTTTAAACTAGCTAATGTTTGCTGTAATACAGGTTCATCGTGTTCGTCTCTCTCTCACTTTCAGCTCTTGTTACGGAACTCTTAACTAAAACAGCTAAACTACTAAAAACCCTCTTATTTATCAGAGTAGAAACAAGCATTATACAATAATTCGATTATCTCATCATTTATAACTAAACATGTAGGAAAAAACTTGTACAAAATCAAGCATAGGTAAATTATTTATACCAAAATACAAAAACTTTCTCGTGTAAAGTCCACACACATTCGAATGGTAATACTGCAGCGCCGTTTTATTGTAACGGAACCATCTAGAATTCTTCTCAAGGAAACGTAAATGGTAACCTAGCGGTGGTCATCCAAAGGAATCAAAATATTCCCCGATACCATTCTCGTCAATGTAGATAGCGACCCAATGCTGACCTGGTTTGTTTGCAGGATCCGTGTTCACAATAATTGCACAAAGTCTTCGTGCGTGCCTCGGTAGCTGATTAGAAGCACATACAAGTCGAAACACATTCTTGTGGCTGGGGATCGATTTCAAATATTTCAACATTTGTACCGCATACATCTTTAGAGTTGATATGCGTCCAGTTTCGCAATAGAAATGCGTTTTTCAATGCACGCAGGCTCCTTGATGGCTTAAACAACTATACGCCTCTACTTCCTTTTACAAATTTTTAATCGACGGATTGCTTTGTTGAGGAATCTTAAAAACTGTTATTTTTCGCTGCCCGTAAGGTGAATTTTGTTGAACGGCAGCTGAGTCCTTATCAGCTCCTCTTGGAAATCGTTGTAAACTACATGACCCGACCGCCATTTCAATCCAAGGTATTTCTTCTCTAAATACCTTATCTGACTTGACAAGGGCTTTGTTATAAAATAATTTCGAGGTAGCTTTATCAGTATCAACAATAAAGCTCCATGATCTGTAACCATAGTAATTTATTTCGATATGAATTCGTTGTTAACAACTCTAAACCCTCTTGTACGTCCAAGTAAGCGTCCATCTTCTTTCAGCTGTTGTCCACTGAAGCTTCTGATCTAGAGTTGTCCCTTTTGATAAATGAAATCCACGACCATATTCCGATGTTTATCGATCTCAATCAAGTTATCGAATTCGGCGTACACCAAACAGTTAACGGTTTCTACAAGCGTTTCTTCAAAAGCCGACTTCTAAGCGCAGGAAACCGTTTCTAACTAAATTCCAATGCGTGCTAGCGTTTGCAGACAAGTCGGGGGTTAGGTCGAAGGCCATTAAACAGTAGCCGTTGGACTAACTAAATTGCAATGTGTGCTAGCGTTTGCAGATAAGTCGGGGGTTAGATCGAAGGGCTTTAAACAGTAGCCGTTGGGGTAATCGCTTCTCGATATATCGTTGCCCTCATTCAGAAAATGAATACCCGTACCAGAGAATAAGGTGTGATATGCCTTTACCTATAAACCATTAGCTGTAAAGTCTGGTTGTAAGGCCCTCGATGGAATTTGTTGGCCGTCAATATATAACGACTGTAGTTAGTATTGCTGTGATGAAAATTGGATGGATTTGAGGAGTAATCACCGTTGAAGGCTTTATTTGCGACAAAACCTACGAAACATCGTTAAATAACTGACCCAGGAAGATAGTATCAAATGATTTTCGCTGTATGCCTGTAGGTATAGTTAACACTTTTAGGTTGGTCCTTGTAACAGGATATTTTGCCGCAGTTGTTTCTAAAGCTTTAGTGTAGCAATTAGAATGGTGGGATTGATTCGTATACGTCTCACCAGTAAACTAGCGTCCATAATTCGCGTCTTGTAGGTTGAACCGTACGCTGCCATTAGACTAAAGGTATCTCTGGATCGCACAAATTTAGCCTTTAACTCAACACCACTTATGAGAAACTTTTCCTGATTAAACAAATCCGAGTGCACGTGACCAATCAGCTCAACCTGTTTGCTGGTAGCTGCAAGTACTTGACGTTTCGAGAAACTGTTATTTGCGGGCCCCAGTGTATTCATCTGCCCGACTGTATCATCGTGCCATAAGGTATAAGTTAGATGTGAACTCTTGGCCTCCTTTTGGTTGTGACAGTATCTTCTGATTTAAGTAAACCTCCACTTGTGGGAAAATCGGATGCATCCAATTGTTTACCGGTGCTACAACATCAAAATCAGTAAGTGCTGTATCGTCTTGCTTTAGAAATTTAGCTGTGATGTACAATACGGTCTGGCTTAAATATATGTAATCGTTGCTGTTTCCGGGCACTACAAACTCTATTGGGGCGTCATCTCTAAGAGCTGATAAGGGCTTGTAAAATATCCATTCACTACTCTCGATACTTGTATGCGTCGACGGTAAAGCGATCAAATCCATCAGACTTGACGCACGTAGAAAAGCCATTATCTTGAAAATATATCGTCGTAAGTAGGTTACTTCTTTTTAGCAGCAACAGCTCTCGGTAGACATTGGTTATTGTCGGCCAGATGTACTCCTTTATACCCCGAACCCCCCATCATTTTATGGAGTTTCTCATCGGCTTTACATTTAAGATTTCTACCTGCCTCGTGAAATCTTTCTTTTCCAACAGTCTTTGAGCCACACTTAAATAACGGTATTATACTTCCAAATATACCACCTAGCCAACTTCCTATTCCGTGACCGATACCGTTACCGGCGTGATTCATATAATATTGTTGATAAGGACAAATCATTATTACACTTCCTTAAAGTGTAGCTTCAGACACGATGTCCCAAACTCGAATGGCATTTCTGCACCCGTATCTGTTTTTATTTAAATTCCCGAGTCATCACTGGGATGTACTGTGCAGCGAAAAAACTACATCTTTATGACTCCCGTAAGCATAGTTTTCTGAAGTAATATTTATTCTATGCATAAGCGGTGATAAAACATCACCCACAATTTGCGATTCAACAATGTTGCAATAAACAAACATCTGCGTTGGTAATCCTATCTATATAATAGCGGGATGCGGTGGTGTTGGTTCCATAGCTACGTTTTGATACGGCCGATAACCCAACCGTAACGCTAAATCTTGTGAGAATCCGAATAGCGAGAGGGAGGTTTTTAATTTCATAGTGACACGCTTAGTTAGATTATGGTATTCGATTGCTAACAATTTACTTATTAGCTCTTAATACAGCCAAAAGGGTCCCAATCAGGTGTGAACATTCCACCAATGGGTTGAAAGTGGCCCACGAAAAGAATCAGTCAAAAAAGGGGCGGGAAATGGGCGGGGGAAAGTGGGCTTGGTCTATGGCGTCACAAAAAAACAAAGTGTCGGCATCTACTACTATATACATTCCAACAGTATTCTAAATATATGCATAAACCGATTTTTGGTATCTTTTGAAAAGCGCCACCTATCGAAAATTTTGTGTACTAAAACAATTTATACCTCAGCCTCAATATATATATATATATATATATATATATATATATATATATATAATTTGATTAAATTTAGTTAAATTTATTTTTTGATTGTAACATTTTTATTGTTAGCTTTCGACCCTTAGGGGGCGTTCTAATTTGTCAGTTTCAAGGCGGTTTAATAATATTTAACCTATTAAAGATCAAACTAATCTTTATTAAAGTAAAATTATTTTCCGTAGTAGGCTTGTCTATAACTATTGTAGCACACTACATATATCTTTTCAGATTTTATATATTTATTTGACATCTTAAATAATGTTCAAGAACTATTATCATTTACTGAACAAGATAACCTTGTCATCGAAACGTTTAAATTTGAAAAAAAATTATAAAAAATACACGTTTTTATGCCAAAAAGCAAAGTATCCTAATTATATAGACCTGTACAGGCGCGGTATAACATAACTTCTTAACACTATTGTTTGAGAGACGGGAAAATAATACTGAATAATTAATTCTTTCATTTGTAGAATAATAATGGCAACCAAAAAACCGTCAAAAGCCTAAATTATTTTCGACCAAACCTGCCTCGATTTCAATTTGTACTGAACATTCTGTTGGGACAATTTCCTGCTCTTCCACTTATAAAATACACATCATATAAGCAAATTGTATATTGTTTGAATTATGTATTAATTTATTATTATTACTTTAACTTATGTAAATACAATTTTAAATTCAGCATTGTTAAAGCCTAATAGGATTCCTCCTTTAAATAATTGTGTAAAAATGACTTATTATTCGTTATGGTAATAATGTCACGAATGGCATACGAAAGTGTAACAAAAATTGTATAATAATCAATACAGGTATTCCCTACGGAAGTGAGGTATCTCAAAATGTACACTGTTATGTGCATGCTTGTAATTGCGGTACTTATAGAATGCATAATTTAAATATACCTTGGTGTTGCGGCAATTTGCACATGTCCCTGCTTTGCTACTTTACTAGGAGATGACTGGTGGCTGAGAGTTTCTGGGGACACAATAATTGCACTTGGCGATGCAGGGGATGGTAATAGAGGATCTCCACCACCCAATGCGCTACTCCTACTACCTCCACTAATATTCTGAGGTGGAATAGTAGGCCAACTGAAACAAATAAATAATCAAACACTAAGCATCTTAGTTTTAGTTTAAAGTTAACGACCTTTCCATCTTTTATTTTGTAATAACAAAAAAATGAAACTCTATCCTAGAGCTAACTCTTTTTATACGTTCGTATATTACATTTTATCCCGTGAGACTGAAATTTGAAATACAACGTAAAAAAAGCATTAAATGGTAACTATACAAACCTTTTTTTGTAAAGCAACCCGGAATGTTGTTTAATAAGTTTTGTAATTCAATTGCAAAGTTCCCGGTATCTTCATTAAAAATACAGGGCAATAAAATTGTTAATTTACCTGAATGTTCTGTCTTCTATTAACATTTTTAACCTTCAAGCCGTTTTTTAATTGACACAAATCATAACATACCATAAACTAGTTGCGTATACATACTAAATTTTGTAGGGTTAGATTGGACAACATATCTCATTATTCCATTAACTAAATCGTTCCATTAACATATTCGCGGGTTACTTCCCATGCACTTCGCAATTTATTTTAATGCGGTTTTATTTTTGCACCGACACGACCTGATGCTTTTCCATACAAGCCAAACAAATAGATTTTTTTACGCGTTACAAGAATTAAAGTCAAATTATTGTTGATTATTAATTTAAAGTAAATGCATCCGGCTATTAACTGCACGTTCTTTTTCCAAACTGAACACTGAATATTACTTTTTTAGCCAATTTTCTCTCACTGAGTCCTTCGTGTGCTTACTGGTAAATGGCTCATACATTAAGTTTATTTGCACATCGTGCTCCTAGGACTAATATAATTTTTTATGATGTTTTCTCATATTTCAGTTAAAACATTTTTTTTTGAAATTCCCACCTTCGCTATGTAACAAGGATTTTATAATCAAAGCAACTAACAGAAATAATACCTAAAGGCCAGATGCATAAATTTAAACCTATACATTGCACTAATAATTTGGGTTCATCATATTCAAAATATTTGCTCATAGGTTAAATCTTGCCAATTACTAAATTTTATCATTTTCAATTTGTCATATTGGTCCAGATGCATTCGATAGTGATCATATTGTTATAATGGGCAAGCATGGCATTTTATGGTTTCTTACTATTATACAGGGCGAGTCATTAGTGCGCCGTCGGAAGATCCTGGCTTTATTATTAAAAATTAAAAAAAAGTTATAGCGCCGATCTGTATCAGACTTAGATGTGCATCGGATAAAAATAGTTTCATCCCTATAGGGTGTTCCATAATTGCAGGACCGGACTCAGCTTTGTTTTGTTAAATGGAACCCTATATTTATTTAATTTTATTATTATTTGTCATGTTGAATGCTAAAAAACGGTACTTCGTTTTTAAATTTATTTTGTAGCGTTGCCAAGTTAGAGTATTTTTTCTTTAAAAAAGTGAAAATTTATACCTTTACTTAAATTGTTCTGAAGATATAAATTGTATTAACAGTAGAAATGTAAGGTTTGGCAGACGGGTAAACAAGACCTTGCTCTATCTTTTGACCTTCATACTTCCTGATTATACTATACTGGGTGTTTACAAAATATGGTCAATTTTTGCAAATTTGAAATGACCATAACTTTTGTTTTTTAAATGGAACACCCTGTATTTTATCATGTCATAGTGTTCTGTTTTTAATTCTCTTATTTTTTTATTAAGCATACCTAACGTTACGCGTTCTCGAAATATTTAAGATTTGTTGCAAAATTAATAAAATAATCATGACTTTTGCTTTGAATATTTACAAATCGTAAATGTCTTGTTGACAATATGATCCAATAAACACTAATGGACAAAGGTTTACTTCCTATTCGAGTTTTTAAAATCATAATTTTATAATATGACAATAAGTGTAAAAAGGGCATCCAGTAGGCCTGCGGTTTATAATTTCTTACGTTTGGCTTAAACCTTCCTGCGTGGACCTTACTTTTTTGAAAGAAACATTAATGGTCAAACCTATCTTGAATTTCTTCAAAATGAGTTACCTCCGCTCCTTGAAGAATTGTTGTTAGACATACGTCAAAGGATGTGGTTTCAGCAGGATGGTGCGCCTCCCCACTATGTTAGAGAACATCTAGACAGAACGTTTCCCAATAAATGAATTGGGGAGGAGGGCCAGTAGAATGGCCAGCTCGGACTCCTGATCTGACAAAATTAGATTTTTTCCTGTGGGGTTAAATTAAAAGCTTAGTATACCAAGAATCTCCTACCACCAAAGAAGATATGAAAATTAGAATACGGAATGCATTTCAAATGGTTAACCAAAATATGCAGCGAAATGTTGAAGATTCTTTTTTGAGGAGAATTCACACCTCTTTGCATTTGATTTAGTTATAACTTATTATAATTTTCTCAATAATTTATAATTTTTCAAATAGAAATTCTTTTGTTTGGTTTATTACTTTTGTATAGACCGTCCAGTTTGTCACAATTGTCATTAATTTTGCAACAAATCTTAAAAATTTCGAGAACGCGTAACGTGAGGTGCTTTTTTTTTATGATTGTGGACCTGAACAGGCTAAATAAGGCCTATCGTGCTAAAGCACTCAGGAACACTTAGGAGGATGGATAGAGGGATAATGAATTGTCAACAGATGCCTATGAACAGCTACCTTAAATTTTATCATATCATAAGTGAGAGGAAAACAGGAACTAGGGAGATCATTCCAGAGTTTAGAAGCCGTGTAGAAAAATGTGGATTGCGCCCGTTTGGTACGACAAGTGGAGATTTGTACTGCATACTGATGATGTGAATGAGCTAACCGAGTGTTTCTCGCAAAGATAGCCGGGAATGGTATCAAAGAATGTAATTCACCAGCACAATAGCCGTTGTAATAACGATAATACAAAGAAGGAACTGAAACCATCCTTCTATGTTCAAGGGAGAAGTTAAGGACGGGTCATTTATAAGCCTAGTCGCTCTCTTTTGAATACGATCAACGATATCGAGAGCGTATTGGGGAGCACTAACCCAAAGGTGAGAATTATATTCCAGATGAGGCCGAATTAGGGCCTTATACAGCAGAAGGAGTTGTCGAGAGATAAAGTACTGCTTAGATCTGTACAAAAAGCCTATTTTACGAGCAGCTGTTTTGGTAGCTGACAGAAGATGGTCAACCCATAAGAGATTTGAAAATGCAGTCATACCCAACAGAGTAATAGAGTCTGAAAACTTAAGAACTGAGCCATTCATACTTACAACAGGAAATGATCGATCTTTTTTGGCGGACATAAGGCAACACTGAGTTTTGTTAGCATTAAATTTAACTGGATTATTGCTTCCCCATTCGAGAATCCGTTGAATGTCTTTGTTGATTGAATTTGCCATTTCAGCTTTAATTTCTTGATTTGACATAGAAGGTGGATTATCACTATGAGTAGACTGAGATGAACTACAGTGAAGAGTGCTATCGTCAGCAAAGCAATGGATGGGGTTAGTTGTTGAAGAAATAAGGTCGTTTATGTACAGCGGAAAAAGTGTAGGCGCTATAACGGATCCCTGTGGTACGCCCGCGTTAATGCTAACTTCTTTTAAAAAAAGCCATCAACTACGACACGTATTCGTCTTTTATCAAGGAAACTAGAAACCCAGTTGATGAGCGTATGCCAAACTTGGTCAAATGCCTTTGAGATATCTAAAGCGACTACAACTGTTTCACCGGACTGCTCTACTGTATTGTTCCAAACTTGGGTCACATATGAAAGAAGATCGCCTGTTGAACGACTTTGCCTAAACCCATATTGGTGGTCACTAAGTAGTTTGTTAATTTCGAGGAACGTGAGCAGTTGCTGATTGATGGCATTTTCCATGATTTTAGACAAAATGGAAGTGATGGCAATTGGTCTGTAATTTGAGGGATCGGTCTTATCACCTATTTTGGGAATAGGTTGAACATTTGCTAACTTCCATGATGAAGAATTACCAGAAGATATAGAGATCGTGTAGAGCTTAGATAGGACTGGTACTAGTTCGGAGGAACATTTCTTTAAGACAATAGCTGGGATACCGTCTGGGCCAGTCGCCTTATTGAGATCAAGCCTACTGATGATCGATTCCAAGAGCTTGTACCGAAAATGAATTGGTTTCATAACGTATGAAGAAGAGTTGACTAGGGGCACATCTTTTCCAGAATCATTGAGACACGAGTTTGATGCAAACAAATCCACAAAAACGTTGGCTTTGTCTACAGAATCAGCAACTACCGATCCGTCAATAGATGTCAGGGGGGGAAATGAAGATGTTCAAAGGTTTTTACTAATGGCTTTTGCTAAAGACCAAAATTTACGACTGCCTAAAGGAGATGTAGCTAGTTCATTGCATTTTCGTTGTTCGAACAACTTTTTAGTTTTAGTGATGACACTTTTGCAGATATTTCTAGCACCAACGTATTCTACATGATTGTCAACCGACTTATTAGATTTCCATTTAATGTAACATTTATTTTTTAAAGATATTGCATCAGAACAAGCCTTGTTGAACCAGGGTTGGGAACGTGAATGACCTACACGGTACTGTTTTTTCGGAATGTATAACTCCATTCCCATGAGATATGATTTCAGATACTGAAAGAGCGATGTCCGAAGAAGAGGACGACTTAAAACAATATTCACGCCATGGAAAGGTTGCAAAGAAATCCCGTAAATCACTCCATCGAGCTGACTTAAAACACCACAAGGTTCTATCGGTTTTGCGAACAACAGTGGAATTAGGTACAGTAGAAATGATTTTTATTAGACAATGGTCGGAAAGACCTAAAGGCGAAAGAACGGAAGTTTTATAAACAAGGGGGTTTGGTGTAAGAAAGAGATCTAGAAGATGTGGAGTATGGTTAGGGTTATCAGGGATTCTTGTGGGTTCAGAAATCATTTGTGTGAGATCACATGAAATAGCAAGGTGGAAACTGAGACAGGAGATAGTCATCTTTCATACTAAGGTAATCGAAGAAGTCTTGAAAGTTGCTGTCATTTGGAGACCTATAAATGCAACAGTAGAATTTCACAAAATTAGGACCAGAATGTTTAAACCAAATCACGTCAAAATTTTTATTTTCTAAGGAAGAAACCCTCTTGCAAGCAATTCTGTCCTTGATGTACGCACATACGTCTCCTTTATATCGAAAGTTAGAGTGAAGGTGGTATTGAGGAAATTGCAAGTCGAGTGACTCGGAGCTTTCAGAGGAGACTTGTGTTTCAGATAGAAACAAAATATCAGGTTGCAATTGTTCAAGATGTTGGTGAATAGCATTAAGATTAGACCTGATACCGCGGATGTTGCAGTAGTGAATCAAGATTAGACCTGATACCGCGGATGTTGCAGTAGTGAATCAACTTAATAAAAAAGTAAGAGAATTAAAAACAGAACACGATGACATGATAAAATACAGGGTGTTCCATTTAAAAAACAAAAGTTATGGTCATTTCAAATTTGCAAAAATTGACCATATTTTGTAAACACCCAGTATAGTATAATCAGAAAGTATGAAGGTCAAAAGATAGAGCAAGGTCTTGTTTACCCGGCTGCCAAACCTTACAGTTCTATTGTTAATATTAAAGTCTTCAGAACAATTTTAAGTAAAGGTATACATTTTCAATTTTTTAAAGAAAAAATGCTCTAACTTGGCAATGCCACAAAATAAATTTAAACGAAGTACCGTTTTTTAGCATTCAACAAGATAAATAATAATAAAATTAAATAAATATAGGGTTCCATTTAACAAAACAAAGCTGAGTCCGGTCCTGCAATTATGGAACACCCTATAGGGATGAAACTATTCTTATTCGATGCACATCTAAGTCTGATATAGATCGGCGCTGTAACATTTTTTTTATTTTTAATAATAAAGCCAGGATCTTCGGACGGCGCACTCTCACCCTGTATATCATTTTAAATGTGGCACATAGTATATTTTGTCCGATCGTGTATTTATCAATTTTCTATACAAATATTAAAACGAATAAACTCAGGTACACGTTGGCAATCTTCGTTTACATTGCCGGGGAATTCAATAACGTATGGTGACCATCAATCATAAAGCTCTCGTCGGTAACAGAGTGCATGTCGACGCTACGCGCGTCTTTTGTAGTTATCTGGCGGATCACTCGATCCGCTACACTTCGAAGGCATCGAAGTTTTCCGTTACGAAGCCCTTTTCAAATGGTTGCCCACAAGGATCGGTCCTAGGACCGTGTTTATGCAATTTAGTCGTTGATTCTCTCCTCGGACAAGAACTACCGTACTTCATGAACTGTTTTGCCTATGCCGATGACATTGTCTACACTGTCACCACGGACAACAGGCGTGACCTCGAGGCTAGAGCTTCCTTGTGCCTTACCCGACTGCCGACCTGGGCGGGCAGCAATAAACTGTCCGTCTCAATAGACAAGAGAAAGTATATGGTTTTTGGTCGCAAAGTATTCCGAAAACTAACTTTGCATTTATACAACCGGTCAGTCCGAAGAGTTTTCGAGTTTAAGTATCTCGGACTGTACATAGATGACAAGCTATCACTCGTCAGGCATTACTCACACATAGTCGAAAATGGTAAAACTTTACTTCATCTGCTATACAAATATCTGCGGCCCGAAATGGAATCTGCCCAAAAAGTCCTTACAGTCGATTTTTAACTGTGCACTGCTTCCTACACTAACGTACGGCTTAGACAGACTCAGACATTCTCACGTGGTCAGGAAACTGGCCTCGCTACCATCCCAGTTCCTAAAAACTACTTTGGGACATACAGAACAGTACCCGTTAACTCTTTGTGCGCGATTGCCAAACATCCCCCGCTTCATCTTTTACTGCAGGAAATTTAATGCACTAAACTCCTACGCAGGACCGGCACCTGCACCGTTTTGGATAGCCGTATTTCTTTCGCGGATTTTTCTTCCTTTGCAGCCGCTCGCCGTCACATCAAGGCTTTGCTCTTGAGTGAATGGCAACGGGTGTGGGTGCATCCGTGAAAGGACGCAACACCCATTCCATTATCCTCAATGTTCAAACTTGGCTTCACCAAAATCACGTACCAGGATGAGCGGCCGTCCGTATCGTTACCTCGCACGGCGGATTTGAATGTCATCGGAAGCGCATTGGCGTCTCCGATGATGACCTTTGTCCATGTGCGATCGTATTTTCGCTTGTCGAGCATATGATGGTGTCCGAACTCATTTACAGGCGAGAATTTTCCTATACCAGGTGTTAATGACCTCAGTGTTGGTATGCGCCATGAGAGACCAGAGTCAAACAATATCATATCGTTTTTATGACTAACTATTTATTTTGACTTATGTTTAATTTCTAACAACTTACATTTTATTTCAATTTTCAATTATTTACGTATTTTAATTTTTAATCAGTTACATATTAGTTTTGTTTCTTTTTATTTTCAACTACTACAATAATTCCTACCAAACTGTCTAACTCCTTATCCTGACTTCTTGGAAATTAACCATTCTTATGGGGATATACCGAAAGGTAGGCGCCCCATACACACCAAAGTCTTAACCAAAAGTCGCTGTACTACTACTACCAGCCATCACTCGTAATGCGCAGAGTATCCAACAAACACCGAACCAACCTCCTAGCTAGATCTGTCTTGAACCGTGGACGGCTTGACCGAGACAAGCCGGGCTGGTGGTGGGTCGCTTCCTTCCTTCCGTGGTGGCTATGGTTGTTAAAATCAAGGAACAGACACAAGTAAGTATTAAAATACCTACATTTTGGGTTTTTAAATAGTGTATTTTAAAATTTATATTTTATATACATCTATACGTTTCGAGAACAACTACAGTTATCGTCCTCAGTAACTGGCAATATCTTTAAGAATTTACTCAAGGCGAAATGTGAAATACAAAATACATGAAAAAGATAAAATCTTTAGTATTGCAAATAGCATACAGGCGTAACCCAATAGTAGCGGTCACACACGCAAACGCACACACACACGCACACGGACACGCACACGCACACGTGTGTGAGTGTGTGTGTGTGTGAGTGTGTGGTGGTGAGTGTAGTGTGAGTGTGTGAGTGTGTGAGTGTGAGTGTGTGAGTGTGTGAGTGTGAGTGGATGTGTGAGTGGTGTGAGTGTGTGGAGGTGGAGTGTGTAGTGTGGAGTGTGGGTGGTGTGAGTGTGGTGTGTGAGTGTGTGATGTGTGTGGAGTGTGGAGGTGGTGTGAGTGTGTGAGTGTGGTGAGTGTGTGAGTGTGTGGATGTGTGTGGTGTGTGAGTGTGTGGTGTGAGTGTGTGAGTGTGTGAGTGTGGAGTGTGTGAGTGTGGTGTGAGTGTGTGAGTGTGTGAGTGTGTGAGTGTGAGTGTTGAGTGTGTGAGTGTGGTGTGTGAGTGTGTGAGTGTGTGAGTGTGAGTGTGTGGTGTGAGTGTGAGTGTGAGGTGTGGTGTGAGTTATTGTGTTGTGTTGGAGGAGTTGAGATGTGTGATGTTGATGTGTGAGGGGAGGGGGGTGTGAGTGTTGTGTGTGGTGTTGGTGTATGGGAGTGTGTTAGTGTTGTTGGGTTATGTGTTTATTATTTTTAGTTGAGTGTTGTGTATGGTTTTGAGTGTGGTGTGTGATTGAGTGTTGTTGAGTTTGATGTGGGTGTGGGTGTGAGTGTGTGAGGTGTGGTGTGGTGTGTGGTTGTGATGTGTGGTGGTGTGTGTGTGTGAGTGTGGTGTGTGAGTGTGTGAGTGTGGTGTGGAGTGTGTGGTGTGGTGTGTGGTGTGTGTGTGGTGTGTGTGTGTGAGTGTGTGGTGTGTGAGTGTGTGTGGTGTGGGGTGTGGTGTGGTGTGGTGTGTGAGTGTGTGGGTGATGTGTGGGTGAGTGTGGTGTGGTGTGAGTGTGTGGTGTGTGGTGTGTGAGTGTGTGGTGTGTGGGTGTGAGTGTGTGAGTGGTGAGTGGAGGTGTGAGTGTGGTGTGGGGTGTGGTGTGGTGGGTGTGAGTGTGGGAGGTGTGAGTGTGTGAGTGTTGTGAGTGTGTGGTGGTGTGAGTGTGAGTGTTGGTGTGAGTGTGAGTGTGTGTTGTGTGAGTTGTGTGTGTGGTTTGTGGTGTGGTGTGAGTGTGTGGTGGTGTGTGAGTGTGGGGTGTGTGATGTGTGTGTGGTGTATGTGTGTATTGTTGGTGTGGTGGGGGTGTAGTTGTTAGTGTGTTGGTGGAGTTGTGGGGATGTGAGTTGAGGTGTTTGTTGTTGTGGTGTGTAGTAGTGTGTGAGTGTGTGATGTGTGAGTGTGTGGTGTGTGGTGTGTGAGTGGAGTGTGTGGTGTGTGTGAGTGTGTGAGTGTGAGTTGTGAGTGTGGTGTGAGTGTGTGAGTGAGTGTGTGAGGTGTGTGAGTGTGTGAGTGTGTGAGTGTGTGGTTGTTGAGTGTGTGAGTGTGTGAGTGTGTGGGTGTGTGTGGGTGGTGTGAGTGTGTGAGTGTTGTGGGTGTGAGTGTGTGAGTGTGGTGGTGTGTGTGTGTGTGTTGGTGTTGAGTGTGATTGGTGTGTGTGTGTGAGTGTGTGTTGTGGTGTGTGTGTGTGTGATGTGTGTGTGTTGAGTGTGTGGTGTGTGTGTGAGTGTGTGTGTGTGGTGATGTGTGTGTGTGGTGTGTGTGAGTGTGTGAGTTGTGTGTGATGTGGGTGTGTGTGTGTGTGTTGAGTGTTGAGTGTTGGTGTTGTTGTGTGTGTGTGTGTGTGTTTGTGATGTGTGTTGTGTGTGTGGTGTGTGTGTAGTGTGTGATGTGAGTGTGTGGTGTGGTGTGTGAGTGTGTGGTGTGTGTGTGTGTGTGTGTGTGTGTGAGTGTGTGGTGTGGTGTGTGTGTGAGTTGTTGGTGTGTGATGTGTGTGGTGTGTGAGTGTGTGAGTGTGTGTGTGTGAGTGTGTGTGTGGTGTGTGTGTGTGTGTGTGTGTGGGGTGTGGGTGTGTAGTGTAGGAGTGAGTGTTGTGTGTGTGATGTGTTGATGTGATGTTTGATGTGATTGTGTAGTGTTGTGATGTTTTTGTAGTTGTGTTGTAAGTGTTGTAGTGTTGTGTTGAGTGTGAGTGTTGATGTTGTGTGATGTGTTGAGTGTGTGTGTGTTGTTGTGAGTGTGTTGATTTAGTGTTTAGTTTTGTGGTTGTGGAAGTGGTGATTTGTTGTTGAGTGTGTGAGTGTTGTGAGTGTGTGAGTGTGTATTTATTTGTGGAGTGTGTAGGAGTGATGTTAGTGTGTGAGTGTTTGTGTAGTGATGGATGTGTGATTGTGTGAGTGTGTGATGTGTGATGTGTGTTGTGATGTAGTTGTGTAGTGATTGTGAGTGTTGATTTGTTGATGATGTGAGGTGGAGGTGTTGTAGTGATTGTAGTGTGAGTGTGTGAGTGTGTTGATTGATGTGAGTGTGTGGTGTGTTGTGATGTGTGTGTGTAGTGTGTGATGTGTGTGGTGTGTGATGTGTGTGATGTGTGTGGAGTGTGTGTGTGTGAGTGTGTTGATGTGAGTGTGTGAGTGTGTGAGTGTGTGAGTGTGTGAGTGTGTGAGTGTGTGAGTTTGTGAGTGTATAAAAGTACCAACATTTAGACCTTAAATATATCAATCATGTTCTATACAATTTTATGATATGGTGCGTAATTTAGCGGCAAAATTCACAAGATAGGATTTAAGTATTAGCTCGAATGTTTCAACATCTGAATAACGTTTATAAGAAAATGTGTGCAAATATTTTTGTAAGAAAATTTTATTTTACACAACTTTTCTTTATCAAGTTTCTTAATGTAAAGCAAACTAATTAAAAAAATTAATTAAATAGGATTGAAAATGCTAACATTTACATACTATAATAATACAATACTTTATATTATTAGTATTTGATAGAAGCGGGCGGCTTTGGATCTTTTAAGGTGGCATCTATATGTCTACATTAACTTCTAACCGACATAAAGTTTTAAACGTCCATCTTTTCGTTATGAAGGTATTAAAAAGCGGATGCATAATTATCCTATAAATATCCTATGTATTCCAATAATCGGGTAATTTAGTTCACTCAGATTGCGTGACAACCGCTTGACGGATTTCAATGATTTTTATTTTGATATGAAGATAATTTTGTGTAGAAAGAGGTAACGGAACCAGAATTTTATTTTAAGGTTTTAATTTGTTTTTTAAAGTCTAGCAGCCGACGCTAATATTATTGCCCATTTACATATATACGTTTGTATTTAATTTATTGTGCCTTTTATTGCCATCATTAAATTTAATTTTAAACGCAAAATTTTGTGGAGGAAAGCTGGTTATTAAAATTATTTCATTTTTTTTCATTTCCACTTTGTAGGTCGGAAGGTCGTGTGTTGTTCCACACCAGATATTTTTTAAAGTTAATTCCACCTTGACAGATGGATAGATTACTCTAATGTGGGCAATGTAGAAAAATGATCTGACGGGATACATTTTGAATTTGTTTAAATATAATCACGTTTTTCAATAATCTCCCAATAAAATAGAAATTAAAAGGTCGATATTGAAATACTTTGTCACTAAAAAATAACTAAGAAGAGACGCAGAGGAAGTGCCCGCCTGTTACTGCAGAATAAATCATAAATATACTATTACTACCAACGCATACTTCAATTTACATGGGAATTAAAATATTCTTAATACTTAATTTAAACATGTATTTGATTTAACAGTAAGAGAATTTTGCTTGTATTTTAAGCTAGCTTTTTTAATCGAAGGATTAATATACATTTTTTTTTTCGATTATAGTAAATGGGGACTATTTATATCGCAAATGTTTATTTATTGGAGTAACTGATCAAAGTAAAATTCAGTATACGCACGTTCAATCAAACTGCATTAAATTTAACGAACTAAATTCGATTAGATTGCCTTGTGAAAATGTGTTAGAAGTACTAATACATAAATCGTGCTCGACCAAGCTTTTAACTCGACCACTTATCAATATAAACATTTCTGTTTTAAGTGGATAAAGCTTAAGAAACGATACCTTGCTCTTTCATCTTTTTGTGGAGGAGCTGCCGTTGGGGTAGCTGTTGTATCGGCAGTTGTATCACCTAAATCGGCTACGGACGTTGTGGCCATTTCTTCAATATCCGAATCAATTCCCTTATCGAAATCCATATAAAAAGAATCCCTAGAATCGCTTGAACCCCTCCGTAATTTAAGACTTAAATCTGGTGAACTATCTTCCATTTTTTTTTGTTTATTTAAGTATACGATAAAAAATAAATTAGTCTTGTTTTTGTATGTGAAAAAAATATAAAAAATACTTCACGCGCAACGAAAATCATTATTAACACTCATACGCGACACTCCGCAAACGCACTAGGTCCAACTAGGGCTAAGGGTTGCCTTTTTGATCCAACTCTCTAGTGAAATCGCGCGAGCAAGCGGCATTGCTCTACACACGTAGAGAGAGAATAGAGTAGAAGGGAGAATGTGTATAATTTAGAGGGTAGCTTTAACTATAGAAATACCAAATTTTTACTCGCTACGGAAACCTTATGCGCAACTCCTTTATGTTTCACAACCCTACGTGGCATTTCCGGTTTTAGACGTTTAACGTTGACGCATTTGGTAAAATATCATAATACCTACATTTGTCGGAGCAAAGATGTTCGAATATTTTTTGGCAAAAATTAAATAAATTCAAAAATAAATAATAAAAACGATTAGGTGAAATTTTATTGATTAAAATATTATGTTTTATTAGTAGCTGACTATCTTATAAGGCCACGAATTTCAATGCACATCTAATTCACAATTTAAAGCAACAATTTTATTAGATTCAGAATTTCAGTCTAGTGGATATGCAGTTTCGACTACATTTAGTACAACTTCAGCATATAAAATTATATTATGATATAAACTTGCCGATAATTTTGATTTATTTATAGTTTTATTCAGCCATGTAACGCCTGCGCTACGCATGACCGATATCCACAGGAAGCGGCAAAACATCAATCACTGGAATCTTGGATAACTTTAAAGAAAATTTCTGATAAACCTTGGTTTACTATATCCAATTAAAAATTTGATTTTTTCGGTTATATTGAAATACATTTTTATCTCAATATAGATCAATCGGTTTCGATAAAAAACGTTCATTATCAAGATCGAAACTGAATGAAAATATGACATTTGAGTTTTAATGTGTGTTACAGGTATTAACTAGGCCTTGAACATAGCAGTACATAATCGGCACAAAATTCTGGACCACGCGCATTGTTTTGTGTTGCAGTTGTGTCGAAATGTGCCGTTATCAGTTTATTACTAATACAGGTTCCCCATAATAGGCTACCCATTTTAATATTTGCATTAAAATTTTTTTAGTTATCAAAACAAACTATTTATTATACTAAATTACAGCTAACTCTTTGGGATTTATGATAACTTATAAAAATTGGGCTAATTTAATTCTAACTTTTACAAATCACGTCTTCTAAATGACCTCCACCAACTTCAACACATTTTTCAATATTAGATAAAAAGTGGTTCATTACACGGCGTAGCAAACCTTCGTCTATTCCTTCAACTTCTTCACGAATTTTGACTTTGAGTTCCTCGATTGTACCTCGACGACTCGCAAACACTTTGGCTTTTAAATATCCCCACAGGAAAAAATCGGGTGCCGTTAAGTCGGGGGACCTCGAAGGCCAAGGCAAATCTCCGAATCGAGAAATGAGTCGGCCATTAAACATTTCTCTCAGAACACTCATTGAGTTTCTGGCGGTATGAGCTGTTGCCCCATCTTGTTGGAATAGTAAGGCATTGTTTAGTAATCCTCGTTTATTTAATTCTGGAATGAGGAATGTCTCTAGCATGTTTACGTAGCGCTCGGATGTTACTGTTACAGCGCGGTTATTTTCATCCTCAAAAAAATATGGACCAATAATACCAAAAGATCCTACTCACACCACACAACAACTTTTGGATTATGGAGGTTCTGTGTAAAGATTTCACGAGGGTTTTCATTTGACCAGTATCTAAAATTCTGTTCATTAACCATGCCGTTCAAATAAAAATTTGCTTCGTCGCTCATTAGGAGACTGTGAATTGCTCCTTGATGTAAATACAAAAATTCTTGACAAAATGCTAACCTTGCTTCTTTATCTTGATTGCTAAGGTGCTGTGCCATTTGGTATTTATAGGGATGAAATTTTAAATCCTTTGAAGAATTCGATCTAAGGTTCCTTTGATATTCCTAGGATAAGGGTTTGTCGATTAGCAGACCTTTTAGGACTTCTCGTAAACGCAATTCTAACTCTTTCAATATTTTCTGGTGTACGAACTGTTCTTCGACGTCCAGGCTTCTTCAAATTTTGTACAGAACCATTTTCACGCCAGCGACGAACCCATAACTTAACAGTTTTACGATTTGGCGCGTGACCCCTATTGTTGTTATTAAACTTACGCCGGAATGCACGTCTAACTTCTTCTATCGAATTGCTTCTTATGTAAGTTTCTACACAAAACACACGTTGTTGGACTGAGTAATCCATGAAAGTTCAAACGGATGTTGAAATAATGTCTCAAAGCAAAAAAATTAAATAATTATTGATGAAAACTAACAAACTTCTCGTAGTAAAATGACGTTACACGAAATTATTAATTTATAACTTATTTGTGACAGGCGCCTACCTGTTTAATAATTAACTTAAATCCGAAAGACTACAGAAGATAATCCCACAGAGAACAACTTATTTAGTTATCTCGTAGGGAATTTATTAATAAAATAAAATGGGTAGTCGATTATGGGGAACCCAGAACATACCACTCCAAAATTATTGCATTTTTTAGATATATTGCTAACTTTACGGCATAAAATGTAGGCCATGCCCATGCGCGTTATTTTGTGCTCTAGAATTGTGCAGAAATGTTCCGTAACCAGTTTATACGCAATACGTACTGTATTAACCCAAGGTACTCTATCATTACAGCCCGTTCACATCCGGACCGTGTCGTGCCGTGTCCGTTCCATGTCAGTGCCGGGACAGGGTGTTTTGGGTTGTATATTTTATGAATGGCCAAGATGTGGGAGTGTCCCGTCCGGAAACCTGTTCTGTGACGAACGATACGCTGTAAGAACACGATGGTTTTTATAGAAAACCTCGCCGTATTGGATCTATTGCTGGATGAATAGGCAGTGCGGGATCAGAAAATACGAAAGAAAAGAATATGGAGTGTTCACCCTGAGTAGAAAACAGGCACCTTGGCCGCCATCTTGGATTTTGACGTCACAAGGATGCCCCACGTGGGGGACGCGTTTTTTCACCCTTATTTTTATGGTTTCTTTCCAGAGGTCATGACAGCTCACGTATAGGACGCGTTTTTTCTACCCCTATTGTTTCTTTTCGGAGGCTTTTTTCATCCCTGATTATTTTTGGTTGTATTAAGAGCCTTTTTGACAGCAATTTTGTACTTGCTCACGTGAGGGGCAGATGTAGGACTTGGGTTAGGTCTTAGGGCTGGGGGGTGGACCTGGGTTTGTTCTTCGGCTAGGTCTTGGACTTGGAGCTGGTCTTGGACCTGGGCTTGGTCTTTGGGTTGGTTTTGCACCTGGAGTTGGTCTTAGGGCTAGGGTAGGGTGACAACTATTTCTGGCAATAATAGGTCATTATGACCTGATGAGGGTTAGCATTCTGATTCAAAAGGATGTTATTTAGTCTATTTAAACGACGTTGCTGGTAGAGTATCTGTTAGTATCGTTTAGCGATTCAAGATGAAAGGTCAGTTTAAGCACCCCTTTTCGGCGATAGTTGCGAGTCCGTCGGGTTGTGGGAAATCGTATTTTATCGTAAATTTTCTAAAAAATATCGAAACTGCCTGCGATACAGCTTTTGAAAAAATTATCTGGTTTTACAGTAAGTGGCAGCCTTTATTCAAAGATCTCTCTGTTGAATTTCAAAAGGGTTTACCTGATATAGAACAGTTTGACGGGGAAAAACCTGTTTTAATAATAATTGACGATCTAATGCGCGAAACTAACGGCGCTGTGGTTGATATTTTTACAAAGGGTTGTCATCATCGAAATCTAAGTGTGTTTTTCTTAACGCAGAACATATTGCATCAAGGACGTGGACAGCGGAATATTTCTCTCAACGCACATTACATAATTTTGTTTAAGAACCCACGTGACATAGCTCAGATACTGCATTTAGCAATACAGATTTCGCCGGACAACCCAAAATTTTTAGAAGCAGCGTACCAAGATGCTACTTTAAGCCCGCACGGATATTTATTGTTCGATTTAAAACAGAATACACCGGATATGCTACGCTATAGAACAAACGTATTCGAGCCTCAAGGTATCTGCCAGGTATATATAGCGAAAAAAGGGTTTAAGTCTCACAGTTATAAAGATTACATCATATACGATGGCTAACGTTTTAAGCGAGAACACTGATATCCTGCACACTACATACCAGTGATGACACGGGAATTTGAAAACATCGAGTTCAATATAAAAACAGATACGGGTGCAGCAATGCCATTTGAGTTTGGAACGTCGTGTCTGAAGCTACACTTTAAGAAAGTACAATAATGGTTTGCCCTTATCAGCAATATTACATGAAACCGTCCGGTAACGGTATCGGCTGTATCTACAGGGGTGCGCCATATCAACGTGGTCATGGAATAGGGAGCTGGTTAGGTGGTATATTTAGAAGTATAATACCATTACTTAAGTCTGGCGCTACTCCATGCCAGCCGGGGAGGTACCACCACCCTTACCATGAGTTCCTTAATATTGGGTCTCCGATTTTCTGAGCTCGGTAAGGGCTGCCGGTTACCTTTTCCGTCATCCTCAATCTATTCTCATCCTTATTCTTCCTTCTCGCCCTCACTGTCTTCCTATCGGATTAAAAGTCCCAAATTAAAAAATAAGATGGCTGTGGTTTCTAGGGTTATTAATTCCGGACGTAAAATCCTGCCCCACTCGGATGTCCGGGAGGGCAGGGCCCAAGCGACCTCGGTCATCGAAAGTATCAACTTTCTGATTCACTACTGCAACATCCGCGGTATCAGGTCTAATCTTAATGCTATTCACCAACATCTTGAACAATTACAACCTGATATATTGTTTCTATCTGAAACACAAGTCTCCTCGGAAAGCTCCGAGTCACCCGACTTGCAATTTCCTCAATACCATCTTCACTCTAACTTTCGATATAAAGGAGGCGTATGTGCCTACATCAAGGACAGAATTGCTTGCAAGAGGGTTTCTTCCTTAGAAAATAAAAATTTTGACGTGATTTGGTTTAAACATTCTGGTCCTAATTTTGTGAAATTCTACTGTTGCATTTATAGGTCTCCTAATGACAATAACTTCCAAGACTTCTTCGATTACCTTAGTATGAAAGTTGACTATCTCCTGTCTCAGTTTCCATCTTGCGATATCTCATTTGTAGGCGATTTCAATGTTCATAACTCTAATTGGCTTCAATTTTCATCTACTACAAATCCCGCTGGTCATAGTGCAGAAACATTTGCTATTTCATGTGATCTCACACAAATGATTTCTGAACCCACAAGAATCCCTGACAACCCTAACCATACTCCTCATCTTCTAGATCTCTTTCTTACATCAAACCCTCTTGTTTATAAAACTTCCGTTCTTTCGCCTTTAGGTCTTTCCGACCATTGTCTAATAAAAATCATTTCTACTGTACCTAATTCCACTGTTGTTCGCAAAACCGATAGAACCTTGTGGTGTTTTAAGTCAGCTCGATGGAGTGATTTACGGGATTTCTTTGCAACCTTCCCATGGCGTGAATATTGTTTTAAGTCGTCCTCTTCTTCGGACATCGCTCTTTCAGTATCTGAAGTCATCCTCATGGGAATGGAGTTATACATTCCGAAAAAACAGTACCGTGTAGGTCATTCACGTTCCCAACCCTGGTTCAATAAGGCGTGTTCTGATGCAATATCTTTAAAAAATAAATGTTACATTAAATGGAAATCTAATAAATCGGTTGACAGTCATGTAGAATACGTTGGTGCTAGAAATATCTGCAAAAGTGTCATCACTAAAACTAAAAAGTTGTTCGAACAACGAAAATGCAATGAACTAGCTACATCTCCTTTAGGCAGTCGTAAATTTTGGTCTTTAGCAAAAGCCATTAGTAAAAACTTCCGAACATCTTCATTTCCCCCCCTGACATCTATTGACGGATCGGTAGTTGCTGATTCTGTAGACAAAGCCAACGTTTTTGTGGATTTGTTTGCATCAAACTCGTGTCTCAATGATTCTGGAAAAGATGTGCCCCTAGTCAACTCTTCTTCATACGTTATGAAACCAATTCATTTTCGGTACAAGCTCTTGGAATCGATCATCAGTAGGCTTGATCTCAATAAGGCGACTGGCTCAGACGGTATCCCAGCTATTGTCTTAAAGAAATGTTCCCCCGAACTAGTACCAGTCCTATCTAAGCTTTATACGATCTCTATATCTTCTGGAATTCCCTTCATCATGGAAGTTAGCAAATGTTCAACCTATTCCCAAAAAAGGTGATAAGACCGATCCCTCAAATTACAGACCAATTGCCATCACTTCCATTTTGTCTAAAATCATGGAAAAAGCCATCAATCAGCAACTGCTCACGTTTCTTGAAACTAACAAACTCCTTAGTGACCATCAATATGGGTTTAGGCAAAGTCGTTCAACAGGCGATCTTCTTTCATATGTGACCCAAGTTTGGAACAATACAGTAGAGCAGTCCGGTGAAACAGTTGTAGTCGCTTTAGATATCTCAAAGGCATTTGACCAAGTTTGGCATAAGTATTTACTTGCCAAACTCACCTCGTTTGGGTTAAATGATGCGCTCATCAACTGGGTTTCTAGTTTCCTTGATGAAAGACAGTAGAGCAGTCCGGTGAAACAGTTGTAGTCGCTTTAGATATCTCAAAGGCATTTGACCAAGTTTGGCATAAGTGTTTACTTGCCAAACTCACCTCGTTTGGGTTAAATGATGCGCTCATCAACTGGGTTTCTAGTTTCCTTGATGAAAGACGAATACGTGTCGTAGTTGATGGCTTCTTTTCAAAAGAAGTTAGCATTAACGCGGGCGTACCACAGGGATCCGTTATAGCGCCTACACTTTTTCTGCTGTACATAAACGACCTTATTTCTTCAACAACTAACCCCATCCATTGCTTTGCTGACTATAGCACTCTTCACTGTAGTTCATCTCAGTCTACTCATAGTGATAATCCACCTTCTATGTCAAATCAAGAAATTAAAGCTGAAATGGCAAATTCAATCAACAAAGACATTCAACGTATTCTCGAATGGGGAAGCAATAATCTAGTTAAATTTATTGCTAACAAAACTCAGTGTTGCCTTATGTCCGCCAAAAGATCGATCATTTCCTGTTGTAAGTACGAATGGCTCAGTTCTTAAGTTTTCAGACTCTATTACTCTGTTGGGTATGACTGTATCTTCAAATCTCTCATGGGTTGACCATCTTCTGTCAGCTACCAAAACAGCTGCTCGTAAAATAGGCTTTTGTACAGATCTAAGCAGCACTTTACCTCTCGACAACTCCTTTTGCTGTATAAGGCCCAAATTCGGCCTCATCTGGAATATAATTCTCACCTTTGGGTTAGTGCTCCCAATACGCTCTCGATATCGTTGATCGTATTCAAAAGAGAGCGATTAGGCTTATAAATGACCCGTCTTTAACTTCTCACATACAGTCCCTTGAGCATAGAAGGATGGTTTCAGTTCTTTCTTTGTATTATCGTTATTACAACGGCTATTGTGCTGGTGAATTACATTCTTTGATACCATCTCCGGCTATCTTTGCGAGAAACACTCGGTTCGCTCAATCACATCATCAGTATGCAGTACAAATCTCCACTTGTCGTATCAAACGGGCGCAATCCACATTTTTCTACACGGCTTCTAAACTCTGGAATGATCTCCCTAGTTCCTGTTTTCCTCTCACTTATGGTATGAGAAAATTTAAGGTAGCTGTTCATAGGCTTCTATTGGCAATTCATTATCCCTCTATCCATCCTCCTAAGTGTTCCTGAGTGCTTTAGCACGATAGGCCTTATTTAGCCTGTTCAGGTCCACAATCATAAAAAAAAAAAAGGCTATTGGTAAAGAAGCTCTTAGAATGGGTGCTAATATTCTTGGTGACGTCATAGAGGATCGACCTATTAAAGAGTCGTTTCAAGAAAGATTTCACGAGGCAGGTAGAAACCTTAAGCGTAAAGCCGACGAGAAAATCGATAAAATGGTGGAGGGGTCGGGTTATAAAAGAGTACGTCTGTTCGATAATAACCAGTCTCTACCGCGAACTATTGCTAAGAAGAAGTTTACTTACGACGATATATTTTCAAGATAATGGTTTTTCTACATGTCCAATCGTGTGAATGCGTCAAGTCCGAATGGATTTGTTCGCTTTACCGTCGACGGAGACAAGTATCGAGTGTGGTGAATGGATATTTTACAAGCCCTTATCAGCTCTGAGTGATGACGCCCCAACAGAATTTGTAGTTCCAGGAAATGGAAACGATTACATAGATTTAAGCCAGACTATGTTGTACATCACAGCTAAAGTTCTAAAGCAAGATGATACAGCACTTACAGACGCTGATGTTGTAGCACCGGTAAACAATTGGATGCATTCGCTTTTCTCAGAAGATGGTGTCACAACCAAACAGCACCTACGCATGCTGTTCATATATAGAAACGCTGCTAAATTATGGAAAGGAGGCCAACAGTTCAAATCTTGGATGTATGCGAATCAATCCAACTATTCTAATTGCGCACGCTAAAGCTTTAGAAACAACTGCTACAAAATACCCTGTTACAAGGACTGACGTAAAAATGTTAACTATACCTGCAGGCATACAGAGAAAATCATTGGATAATGTGTTCCTGGGTCAGTTACCTAAACGATGCATCGTAGGGTTTGTAGCAAATTAAGCCTTCAACGGTGATTGCCCCTCAAACCCGTTCAATTTTCATCACTGCAATATTAACTACATGTCGTTATATATTGATGGACAACAAATTCCATCGAAGGCCTTACAACCAGACTTTACAGCTAATGGTTTATATGTAAGAGAGTACCACACCTTATTCTCTGGTACAGGTATTCATTTTTTGAATAAAGATAACGATATATCGAGAAGTGATTACCACAACGGCTAGTGTTTAATGGCCTTTGACCTAACACCTCACATGTCTGCAAACGCTAGTACGCACTGGAATTTGGTTAGAAACGGCTTCCTTCGGCTGGAAGTCGGGTTTGAAGAAACGTAACCGTTAACTGTTTGGTGTATGCAGAATTCGATAACGTGATCGAGATCGATAAACATCGGAACGTCGTTGTGGATTTTAGCTGTTAAAAGTGGTAGCTCTAACCTGCAAGCTTAAGTGTAAGCAGCAGCCGAAAGAAGATGGACGTACGAGGGTTTAGTGGTGTTAACAACGAATTCATACCGAAAGAAATTGCCGTGGTTACAGATCATGGTCGTTTATCGTTGATGCTGATAAAACCACCTCGAAATTACTTTATATCAGGATCCATGTCACGACAGATAAAATTTATGGAGGATAATTATCATGGGTTGAAATGGTGGTCGGGTCATGTCCATTACAACAATTCCCGTGAGAAGTTGATGAGAGTATTGCGCCCATTCAACAAAATTCACGTTAAGGGCAGTAAAAAAACAACAGTTTTAAGGTTTCTTAACAAACCAATAGGAGGAGACTGGTTGCCCATCGATTAAACAGCTGAAAAAGGAAGCAAAAGCATATAGCTGTTTAAACCATAACATCACTGGGCCTATGTGTGCACTGGAAAACGCTTTACTACTGCAAGACTGGACGCATACCAATTCCAAAGATGTATGCGGTGCAAGTGTTGAAATGTTTGAAATCGATCCCCAGCCGCAAGAAGAATGTGTTTCGGCTTGTATGTGCTTCTAATCAAATACCGAGACACGCACCTAGGCCGTGTGCAATTATTGTAAACACGGATCCTGCAGACAAACCAGGTCAGCATTGGGCCGCTATCTACATTGACGAGAATGGTAAGGAGGAATATTTTGATTCCTTTGGACGAGCACAGCAAGGGTATCATTTACGTTTCCTAGAGAAGAATTCCAGATGCTTCCTATACAATAAAACAATACTGCAAGATTACCATTCGAATGTGTGCGGACTTTATACGTTAATGTTTCTATATTTTAGATTACATAATTTACGTATGTTTGATTTTGTAAAAAACTATTTTAGTACATGTTTAATTGTAAATGACGAGATAATCAAATTATTGTTTAACGCCTGTTACCCAACCATTCTATTCTGATAAATAAAGATATTTTTAGTACCTTACTTTTTAATTAAGAATTGCGTAATACCTACTGTTTTTTTCTTTCTTTTTAATTCAGCATGTGTGTTTTTAAAAATCGTGTTATAAAATTTATGATTTAGTGTTTTGTAAAAGAAATTATGTTAACCATTCGATATTGGTAATCAATTTTTTAGGCTATTAAATTTTAACAGGATTATATAATTACACAGTAATTAGCTAAAAGTAAACATGAACAGTGGTTTCTTACTACATATTGTTGTGGAATTTAAAACATGTAATTATTACTTTCCAAGCATTTAATGAGGTTTTTTATAAAAAACAATTTTGCGTGTGTATGTGTAGCATTTTGTTCAAACCGCTTTGTTATTAATTATTTTAAGAGAAAGGTTAATACGAGTTGCAGTAAGTGTGATAAAGATAATGAGGTTGTTTGTATATTTATACTCTAAAAATTTATTATGGGAAATCAATAGCTAGTTTTATATCAACTATGCATAAGTAAAAACATAAAAAGTGCTTTAGTTTGATTAGACGAGTAACTCAAAGCAGTAACCATCACTCGTAAACCAATTCTCCAAAACGTACAGAGCTGGTAAGTGTGCTCTTATTTATTTACTTGTACAGATTTTTAATTACAGCCATAAAACACATCTAAGCTATACGTAGCAACAAGTTTGCTTTAAAAAATATTAAATCGTACAATATACAAACATTTTAACGGTTGGATGGATATGAAACATATTTACCCAATAGCATATGACCATTTTAAAACAATAGGATCGATAATTTTAATAATAATATCTTATTAGGATAATTATGCAATTTCCAACATTGTATGCGTGTGCGTTTGCCTAACTCCCAGGGGTACTGCTCTTAATACAACCAAAAGGACCTTAATTAGGGTTAAAACTGTCCATCAAAAATAACCCTAAGACCAACTCCAGGTCCAAGACCAACCCCTACATCTGCCCCTCACGTGAGCAGGTACAAAAATTGCTGGCAAAAAGACTTTAATTAGGGTCGAAAATTCCATCAAGGGTTGAGCCTCGAAAAGAAACCATAGGGTAGAAAATACTGCCTCACACGTGGGCTGCCATAAGATAGGGGTGAAAAAACATGTCCTACAAGTGAGCGAGTAAAAACAAAAATAATTAGGGGTTGAAAAAGGCCTCCGAAAAGAAACCATAAAAATAAGGGTGAAAAAACACGTCCCCCACGTGGGGCATCCTTGTGACGTCAAAATCCAAGATGGCGGCCAAGGTGCCCTTTTACTACTACCCTGTGTGGAAAAAACCATATAGCGAAGGAGAATTCAGAATATATCGGGAGTTAGTTAATGATGAAACAAGATTTCACGAATACTTCAGAATGTCGCTATTCTCCTTCAATATATCACTGGATAAAGTCAAGGATGGTATTGAGAAGCAACAAGCAACATGCGTTTTGGAAAACACTGATCTCGTCTAAAGAGTGGTTAGGTACATGCTTAAGGTAAGTTCGTAAGCAAAAGTCATGCTACATTTTTATTTTAATGTTATATTTTTAAACAAAGTTGTGGAAATTACTTTGGTAGTCAGTCTGACATGGCTGGAACGTATATGTAGAGCCTGACGAGATTCCAACGGGTAACGGTGTTGATATTGGTGTATCCACCGAAGTGCCGCGTATAGTACCTTGTTGATTGAGTTGCTCCGCCACCAATTCTTGCATCACAGCAAATAGCCTATCTCTTGCTATATGTTGGTGGTATGGCAGCAAATCCAGAAAAAAAAGCGTCAATTGGATGTATACTTTCCACCTTTTGGCTTTCTTGTCTCGCCAATATATATTACATTGGAACAGAAGAGGATGATTCTTGTTCCGGAATATTCCTTTTAGCTCGTACTAACTGCCCTTTTATTACGGGATGCTGTTAGTTGGTTTCATCCTGAACTGTTGGCCGCGAAGTACTCACAGTTGACCAAATTACCTCTAATTGGCTTCCTTCAATTTCATCCTCCTGATCTACTGTGGCCACTAGGCTTTCAGAATTTGGGGATTGGACATTAGATATAATACTCATTTCGCCAAAACACGGGATAAGGAATTGCAGTCAATCCCGCTTTTGGTCACTTTCTTTGTCCATTTTTTCCTAAATTGATCTCGTATGGTCTGCCATCTGGCTTTGCAAAAAGTATCTAGAAAGAAAGATTTTTTTTTAAATATAATTATGTTGATAGTAAAAACATAATGTATAACAAGAGATAATCCTAATTTGGTCAGACACAAACATTTATGTCAATTAATTTATTTCCTTTTTGTAAATATTTAGCAACTGCAGACCGGCTAAGAAGTATTTCCTTTAAGTATCGTGTAGGCCACGCAACATTATATGAAATTGTACGTGAAAATATTGGTAAATCACTTATCGACAGAAGTTACACCAATTCCGACAACAGAGCTGTGGAAATAAATCTGTTTCCAATTTTGGAATCGCTGAAAATTTACTAATTGTCTCAGTGCGCTAAATGGAAAGCACGTTAGTTATAAAAAAAACTTTCTCATTTCTATTGTCAGGTCTGGTTGACGTTAATTATAGTTCTATCATAATTTTATCATTTGCCACCAAAACAACTCAGTTAGCTCCATGCGTTATCGTTGGGGACGAAGCGTTTCCACTCAATAAATATCTGATGCCAACTTTTCCTGGAAATTAGATGGATGATCCTGCTAATAAGAACTTCAACAGTCGTTTGTGTTGAGCCCGTAGAATTGTTGAAAATGCCTTCGAGGTATTATCACAAAGGTTTCATATTTACAATAGAAGCATACAAGCACAACCCGAAAACGTCGAGTGTATTATATTGGCAACATGTGTATTGCATAATGTTATGAGAAAGAATGATGATGACGTCACCTTCCAGTTCCACAATAAATTCTGCATTACAAAATATTGCATTGCAAGGTGGAAGTGCAACTCAAGAGGCTTTTCAAATCCGAAACACATTTAAAAACTGTTTTTTGTTGCCACAAAGCTAATTAAGAAACTAATGAATTCGGTATATGCATTGTTACTAACTGGAAAATATATATGTATTTGTAGTTGAGTTGATCGGCCTATTTCCACAGTGTTTGCTTTTATAGCGGGACGTTTCGGAAGCGAACTATGCTTTTGTCATCAGTTTCAAGCTTTCTGAAAAGTTATTTGACTTCGGGGCCGAACCGAGTTACTAATTCTGCATTATAACTGTTTGGTAACTGTGGTCTCATATTAGTTGAATTGATGGGCCTATTTCCACAGTTTCTGCTTTTACAGCGCGACGCTAGGGAAGAGGTCTCTGCTTCCATCAGGTAGAAAAAAAAAGCTTCCGAAACGTCGCGCTATAATAGCAAACACTGCGGAAATGGGCCGATCAACTCAACTAATTTGCGACCACAATTACAAAACATTTATAATACAAGAGATGTATTCTTATGTTCTAATCAGTATATTACAATTAACATAAAAATTATTTACTCACCTGTTTGTTGTATTTCCTCTCCTATCTTATTTCAGATTTGTAATTTATGGTTGTTGCCCATATATTTTCCATTCGATGTGTCTTATATTATCTGGTATTTCCAAGCCGCTTCAATTAATTTTTCGTCATCCATGATACACTTGGTTGATAATGACTGTTACACTACTTGTTCATACAATTCCAATATCGGAAGTACCCGAGGCGAAAATATCGTTGAGAGGTAATTTCTGTCCGTATATTTCTTCCATTTGGTAAGTTATCAAGATGGATTTCTGGCAAATGAGGGTTTTCATAATTAAACTCACCTTAACTAAGCTAAGATGCCAAACGCACATTCAACACATCTCCTAGCTCGAGTTAGTTGGTAATTAAATATTAGCCTTTTCGTGACTAAATGTGTACCAACAAAAGGTATCGATAAATTATCATGCAACCTGAAACCTTTATCGCCAATAAATACAAAAGGTACATTTATTTCTGTCTGATCCTCTCAAGATCTGGGCGTTGGTATGTTCAAAGTGCCTTGCGTCAACTTTTTCCACAATGTAGATTCTTTCCAAATTCATGATTCACAATCTTTTCCATGGGATCCTACATTTACATATATAAAACGACATTTTGAATCTGCCACTGCTAACAAAACAATAGAGAAATAATCTTTATAATTAAAATGCATAGAGCCACTGCTATGGGGTTTTCTCACTCTTGTATGTTTGCCATCCACCGCATCGAGACAATGCCCAAAATTAGTTTTAACATAGAATCCATTCACTGTTTGGTTCTATTTATCTGGCGTATCAGGATACGCCATAAATTGGTTTCAAAGATTATTCCATATACTTCAAGTAACTTCTTGCACAATATTGCTAATTGTTGAGACACTAACTCGGTATAAGTAATGAAGATCTTTATACGAACACCCCACTATGGATATCTGAAAAAAGTATTTTTTTTGCAGGTAAGCTGACTTTAAAAAATGGAAGTACATTCGAGACTCGTGGATGAAAGTATTTAAAAAGCAGAAAGACCAAAACACAAGTGGTACGTCAACGAAACCTTTACGGCTGTATTACACTTCACGAAAGCACTAGTAATAATAATAACAGCGACAGAAGATATTGATGCAGAAGCTGAACGGGGTTCTCCACCTGAACAAGCGGATGTGGAAAAAAAAAGTCTGGTGGTACGCCCATCAGTACATCTACTACACTCAAAAAGCGGAGTGTTAATGAAGTTGATGCTAAAATGATGCTATTCATAGATCATCAAATCAACTTATTCAAGGCTTCAAAAGACAATGATGGCGCAAGTCGCTATTTTACATATTTCAAAAGCCTTCTTCCTTCATTATTATCACTTGATGAAGATGACACTTTAAAATTTCAATTAGGTATGCTAAGTTTATTGCAGAATGTAACAGCAAAGAAGCGAAGGCTTGTGGATAATTATAAAACGCCATCGCGTACATTTGCTTCCTTACAATAATTGGCAAAATCATGATTATTACAATCAGCGTCAGCCACAGCCACAAACAGTTATAGCAACACCCTTGACTAGTCCCTATACTTCTGAATCATCACCTCTACATATTCTGTCGCAAGCCAAAATCCGAAAGCAATTGGAAAATTCCATTCATCTCTCACCAATTGACACGTAAGATTCCTATCTCTAACAATAGGATGCTCCCAGTATCTCGTAATTACTTGCCTTTTACGGCGTCTACGATACCAATATATCAAAACAAACCTATTCACGTCCATTATGCCAAAGCGAATACACAACTGTAAAGAAACGTATTCACGCAAGAAAATTATATTATATATGTTCTAAGCGATGAGGAACAACAGTTGACATAAGAAGGAGTGGATATAAGTGAAGAAAGTGAAAGTAGTGAAACAGAAGATGATTTTTTAAGAGCTAAGCATCTAGTTACTGGTGAAGACAACAACAATCAGCATGTCAGAGGAAGTAATGAAGAAACATAGTTTTTTATTGAAAATAAAAATATGAAGGTATATAAATGGCTAATAAATGCACCGTCTACCATTAGAAAAACACCGCCCCTATATCCGAAATATTCAATGCTTTTATTCAAAACCCGCAAAAATGTACTGTCTTAGTGATAACGTAACAGTAGACGAAATGTTTATCTCGTTTAGAGGAAAATGTGGATTCGGCATGTACAGGGTGTCCCAACGATAGAGTAAAGTAAGTTTATGCTTAACTAGAATTATTGGTGTAAAACTTGTACGGACCATGGGGTAGAGGTAAGAAGTGTGCATTTTTTTAAAATATTGGAAGTTTCGATTTTTCTCACTAGCTACGTTACATACGATACTATAACATTATTGTGGATCGTGGTAGCCATGGAAAACAATTGCGACGAAATAAAACAAACCACCTAAGCGAGAATATTAACAGTTTTTATTAATGAGAAACAGTAATTCAATAATTATTCAACATTGCGTCTTAGTAAATGTTCAAATAGACGGCCTTCTTGCTGAATACACATATTGAGCTAATGTTCTAGAACTCACTTGGTGATTTTCTTGAATATTTAATAATATTTCAAGTTCTTTTGCTTCATTAGCTGCCCTTTTATTAACAACTTTACGTTTGAAGTATTTAACACTACCGCTAGAATCAAATCTATCCATCAAATTTTCCAAGCCAACAGTAGTAGGTATTCGACGTTCAGGATATTTCATTTTGTAGATTCGTTGTGCCAATAAAGGGTTTTTTTCAGCTTCGCCCAACACGTATATCATATCAATTAATTCATTTGTCGAATAATCCATAATTGATACAAGAATTGATAACAAGTTAAATGCGAAAACGACAAATTTAATATGTGTTTATTTTGACAAGTAGGAAACCTTTGTATCTTAGTAACGCAATTATTATTTTGCATGGCTACCAAGATCCATGCAATGCAATGTTATCGAAAATAAAGTAGCTAGTGTGAAAAAATCGAAATTACTCGAAAACTATCAAAGATAGATATAGGATATATTTGACAAAAATGATAGATTTTTTAATCCCGAATAAGATGAAATAAAAATATATATGGTGTGCAATTAAAAAAAACTGATTTTTTTTAATTTGAAAATTTTCAAATTTGAATGGTTATAACAAACACCCTGTTGAGAAAATTAGAAATACTACTCGGTCTAAACGTTAGTATAATATCACTCATTTTTCACACGAAATATCAATTTTTTTTATTGTGAAATAACGAAACATTCATCAACCCCACGAAAATGACCATAATAATCTTTAAACGCGAATATCTCAAGAACTAAAAACTTTCAGCCAATCTTTTGTATGACAAAATATGTTTGTATGGACACGTAGAATCAAATACGGGGTGTTCTATTTAAAAAAATCATACTTTTTCACGTCCTGCTTTTCTGGCACACCCTGTATAACTTCCAATATTTTAAAAAAATGCACACTTCTTACCTCTACCCCATGGTCCATACAATATTTACACAAATAATTCTAGTTAAGCATAAACTTACTTTACTCTATCGTTGGGACATCCTGTACATGCCGAAAAAACCGGCGAAATATGGCATTAAAATTCAATGCTTGGCTGACTCCTACAGTACTTATCTTTTTAATACTTATATTTACAAAGGAAAGGACTGTGACGGCGTTGGACTTTCCAAAGAATAACGTTAACTTGTAAAACCCACTCAATCGGTTTTACACTTATGCAAACCGCTTCAAGGATCGAATCGAGACATCACGGCCGACAATTGGTTTACTTCATTAGAGTTACTAGAAGAACTTACTAAAAGATCTATAACCTACGTAGGCAGAATGAAGCTAAACAAATCCATTATACCGCCAGAGTTCAAAGCAAATAAATCCAGACCCATAGGATCAGCACTTTATACATTCGCTGATGACATGCATGATGACATGCCTTTAGCCCATTGTTCCGAAAATAAATAAATCAGTTGTACTCGTATCATGCATGCATGATAGGATCCAAACAGATCCTGATAATAATAAATCGGAAATTGTTATTATAATAAAACAGAAAGTGATGTAGACCTTCTGGATATGAAAAGTGCATTATATTCATCTAACAGAAGAACCTGGAGATGGCCGTTAGTAATATTTAACACTGTAATAAACGTAAATACGTGCGAGCAGTTACATATTATATTTGTGTTATCATCAAAATCCAACAATAAAGAGAAATGATTTTATTGAAAGTTTGGCCATGTTATTAATAGAAGCGCATCTAAGGAGACGTAGGTATAACAATTCCAAATATTCCTAGAGATATAAAGTAACTACTACGTGAAGCCATTCACGAAGAACTAGAAGATCCAGCCGATGAAGTTCCCTCAGACAAACTTCCGAAGCGCAAAACCTGTTCGAAATACCTACCTTGTAAGGCAACGCAATATAAGTGTAACTCTATTTTTAATCGGTTTGTTTACTAATTCTAAGTTTTGTCGATGTTTTAATTCCAATTTGTTTAACAAATTTTAAACAAACTAGCAAAAGTATGTTTTTGGTGGTAAAAATATAAAAGGTTCTCCTGCAAATAAAGAAAATTATATAAAAATATTCTAACCCCCGGTCCTGGTCAAATAGATCGGATCTTTCCTGTTATGTACTAGCGACCGATGTTTCGGTTTAGGGGTTAAGTAGAATTATACAAATGAAATCACGTTTAGAAGTTAAAAGTACTTCAGAAACCGATATTTCGAACGAACAACATTTCGTTAATAGAACAAAACGAAGGAAACGTAGTTGATAAATTAGACACGTAAATACCCTATACAATATCAACAACCACCTAGACGACATTTTAACAATTACGATTTCCTAACACCAAACGTAAAACCGTTCCAATATCAATCTATTTTTAATAATTTTAATTAACCTAATTTCCCAGTCAACCTATAAAGTTAAACCACAAAAAATTAATAAACAATTCCCTACAAACTCTCAAGTATTTGGAAACCGAACTAACGTTTACGCCCCTAAGAAATTTTTCAGAACAGAAAACAAACCAGAACCTCCGTCAACCACTTCGCGATATCCTGCAATACGTACGGAACACAAAAATCCAGCTAATACGAATAATTACCAGACAAAAAATAAATTCATTTCAGAAGAATTATACACCACTGAAGCTGAAGATCGACTCATTCATACTTCGAAAATCACTCGTACGAAAGTGACCAAATTCCGACACAACCATAAATATCAAATCAATACGAAAATACGTAACAAACTGATTCTTTTATTGACAACGACAATTACAATTTTCAGGAATTTCACAATATAGAGCCTCCTTCAACAAATTCACAGGCCTCAACAATCAACCCCTAATTCTTTACCATTTGTACAAATCAGTAACCCTCCAATTAAACTTTTCACACAGGATGTCACCCTTCTCTTTTAAGACTACGTATCACACAAAGATATGTTCTGATCAACACCAATAATTACATGTGCTGGTTCACGCCAAGCCCACTTTCAAGCAAAAATACCAATCTTTAGAGAATTATACCCCTCAGATATCTCAATATAATTCGTCCTTTTCGACTACAATTATTTCGATAGAATAATAGGAATAAGAGACTTAAGATGATTAAAATTAAATTTAGACCTTCAAAATAAAACTCTTTGATCGAAAAATAAAAGGACACCTACAATACAGAAGTGACTTCAATACATAAAAAATCAAAATACCCATTACAGAAAAACCGATCAATCTTACAAGAGCCAAATAATAATTTCATACTGTACAGGAAACAACGTCTGAAACGATTAAGAACGGGTTTCGTAAGGCAAGAGTTTACCCATTTTGTGATACCACCCTTCCAAATGAAATATTTGAACCTGCAGCACTAAAGAGATTTCAAGTTTCACTGAAAACTCATCTTTGCTAAGTCTATCTCTACCATCAGTTGACAAAATAGTTGCAGATGTTGTAAGTACAATAGGCATTGTACACAATTCAAGCATCCGGCGACATCAACATGTACAATGCTCAAGAGAAAGCAGACACATCTATGAAAGGTAAACAATCTTTTAAAACAATTCTTCTGAAGCATATGAACCAAACTCTTTCACCCGGTCAACAGAAACGGAGAAAAATATGTCCCGGAGCTGAAGTCACAACATCTTCGGATATCCAAAAATTCAAAGAAAAGAGGAAAGTAGAGGAGGAAAGAAATATTTACCTCAGGATTCTTCAGGCACCAGCGAAGACGAACAGCATGGTTTCCCAGGAAAGCAGTCAGATTTTTACTTCTGATTTCGAATGGAAAATCCCTCCTCCTATTGAGGAGCAAATGCATCGGGAAGTCTGACCGAACGACTTCGCCCTGATGAAATTACCAATTGTAAGGGGCGATGTACCGTGACCAATCTTAAATTCTTTTGATCAAGAGGTTGAAGTGCGATTTCTTCGAAAGAGCGTACGATCTGAAAACACAGTTGAGAAGGATATGAGCAGCACAGCTCACCCCAACTGACGGTATTTTAAATAACTGCTGAACTTTCTGAAAGACGTTATTTTGGCCAAAATTGCAATTTGTGTTGTCATTGCACATTGCCATTACTTTTCTTGTTAATTCGTATTTGCCAACCGTTTTAATAATGTATTCGGATATATTGTGTGAAGTTTCACCTGGAAGATCTTGAACTTCCAAAAGTTTTACTTGAATACCCTTGTCTTTCATATCTAGAGTAGAGTATATGACAAATTTTTACGCTCCCGTAATTTGAACAATCGGTTTAGATTGTTACAAAATTGACCGTTCCACGATCATTTTGTATGGAGGTTATTGATTTTTTTTGTAAAGTGCTACACACAATACTTTCAGATTTGGTTCTAGCACACGCAAGTTTTTGTTGGAAGCAACTTTTTATTAGCTTACTAGTGCAATCCATATAACGAAAGGACTGATTGTAAATCACATTGTGGTATGACCAAGTAGATTCAATCGTAGCTAGCTTTTGTTCTTTATTTCCAAATATGTCCTTACGAAAAAAAGACGACACTTTGCTACTACTAGAAACAGGAATATCTGCCTTTTTTGCTAAGTGTCGATATCTGTTTTAAGCACTTTACATCACTGTCGGAGGTGTTTGTTTAATAAATGGATATGCACTTTCCAAATCTCCATTAAATGTACACCTTCTTTTTGGCATTTTCTGCCGTCCTAGATACACACTACACTATAACGATTATTTACTTAAACTTAATTTGTTAACACTTGTTAACTACCAAGCTATTTACGCTATATTTATTTACACGCACCGGTATATTTATTTCCACACGTACAAAATACCGTCGTAAGCAAATTCTTTTCGCGCTAGACTTGATACTTTCTCATATCGCGCGCTATTTATTTAAGACGGCAAAAGTGTTACATACGCCTCGTAAATTTTAGAACTTGCAATGTCATCCTATTGTGTCTCATCTGAAGGTTTGGGCTATCTTTTTCGTACTTTTTAGACTATTCTTTCTAAACAATGAAACGGCAGAAACGGGACAAAAAAAAGGGACTTCTCATAAATACAAACCCTTTACATAGTTTATTAAAATAATTACATACATGAAAGGATGTCTTAGAAAAGAGACTGTCTTGTATAATACGGGATGAATGGTCGTCTTAAAGAGACTCTGTAATTAATGCGCTTGATGCTGAAGTCATGTTAGCAAGATTTTGAAACATATTACCAAGATCTGCTACAAAAAGATTACGTTTGAGACGTTTACGTAGCAATAGATTATCCTCATCTAATCTACTAATAAATTTCAAAATAATAGTTCTCGGACGAAGCAGTTTGTTAGAAATAAGTGCCAATCTATAGCTTTGATGGGAAACCCACTGCCGATTCATTAATTGGGTATTTTAATTGAACATTTTTATTAACAAACGACAAACGACTCTTATGTTCATCAATCCTGTTAAGACATTCAGCGATTTGCTTTTCTTACGCAGCTTGTAACTTACAGTTATCGTCAATTTTATTATGGCACATTTCATTTACTAAAACTATCTGTATTCTCTTTCACTTACATAATTAACGAGTAAATGGTTTCCAATGATACATGTTCTTAGATTTACATGAAAGGCATTCCCAAATCTAATACTTTAGGACTTAATAAAATTTTTCTGGAATTGCAAAAAGTGTGTTTACTTTACTGACGATTTAACACATATAACTAATTTTTCTTTAAATAATGAAAAATTTCCAAATACGTGGAAGTCAGCATCAGTAATACCTATCTGTAAAACAGATTCATTCGCTGGCCTTAGGCCAATAACAATCCTTGCTACACTTTCCAAAGTTCAAAAAAAATGTCAATTAGAAAGTCATTTAATGGTCAAAGTTCTTCCTCTGCAGTTCTCCGGTTTTCGTTGCAATCATAGTACAGTCAGTACCTTAACTGAGGTCATAGACAACATCTCATCAGCAGTAGACAAATCGCGAGTTGTACCACAAGCACTCAGATTTTTCAAAAGATTTTGAATCAATATATCACAAACTCGTATTGTCCACTTTACATTCTGTTGGTGCCTCTCACTATGTACTCACGTGGTTTAAAGGTTTTCTCACAGATCGTGTACAAACAGTTGACATTAGCACGTCACATGGTTCCATATTAGGACCTTTACTTTTTAATTTGTACATTTCAGACGTAATCAATTTTTTGAAGTCAGTACCGTCCACAGCTATGCTGATGATATACAGATTTATTTTTCTTTTAACAATACTACTATAGAGGATTCTATACCTTTGTTTACCACTTATTTACAACGCTTGCCTTCCTGGACAGACAACCACACTTTATTAGTGAATAGTAATAAATCTGCGATCATGCTAATTGGTACAGCCAAACAAACTAATACGCATAATCACATATTAAACGACAAGTTTGTTCTTAATGGTACACTGCAGATAACCAAATATGTTCGAAACCTAGGATCTGTTGTAGATGCAAATCCCTGATTCACGGTAATTGTATATAGCTTATTCAAAGATGCGTTGTCTATATAGTAACATAAAGCTCAAAATTATAAATTCTTTCATCTTAACCTCATTTGATTATTGTGATGTTGTCTATGGCAACAGTTTAAGCATGCAGGATAATAATAGAGTTCAGAAACTATCAAATTCTTGCATGCGATTTATTTTTAACCCTAAAAAGTGTGAACACTTATGTAGAACACCAAATTTTAACAATGACAGACCGTCATATATTACACTTTCTATCTATCGGGAACCATCGGTGAAGTAAGATGTTGGTTGCGTACGCGTATGCCGGGTCTACTTATGACCAAAATAGTACATAATATTTTAAGTTTAAAGCCTAAATACTACAAACTTGAATATAACAAATTAAAATACCGACAAACTCTTAATCCCAGGTACCACAGGGACAAATTTTTGTTTTATATTCCAGCTCACTCAATAACATTCTTTGAGAACAGTTTGTCCTATTCAGCACCATCATAATAATATATAGTGTTAATGTAATACATTAAGTCATAGAAAATGTAACACAACTTCTTATAAACAAAATTACCTTATAATGAACTACTTTCTAAATAAGTACATTAAAGAATGTGGGTCATTAATATATCATTATTTTACACAATATGGCAAAGTCTACAAATATGTACGCAAATAACTTAATTTTGTTCAAACCATTTATAATTTTAAATTTCAGTATTTTTGCAATAAATAAAAACTACAAGTAATAACTGTAAATAAGCATATAGAAGGTAGTTCATTATAAGGTAATTTTGTTTATAAGAATAAATTATATTATTATATTTTCAATTACGTTTTAATTTTTTTTTATTAATTGAAGGAATATAACATATTTAATTGTTAGTTACAGGCACGCGAAATAAGCTTTTGAATGCCACTGTCAAAGGATTACAACATACAATTTAGTCTTTAAAGAGACGCTTAAAACAAGTATTGCTATCTCCTTCTAACACACCTGACACAAATACAGATGTTTTAAACGTATAGTGCCCGTCTTAGTTCACCACCCGCAGCGACGATAGTGTAGCATTACATTCTCTCTATTTCCAAATATTGTGTGTTAGAACGAAATATATACAAACTAAGAGTGTGCACGCCAAATAAAGCGCTAATCCGAAATTCGCAATCATTCATTTTACGGACTACACTTAAGACTAACCCTTGTGGAATTCCATTTTCTAATTCTTAGTTATTTGACAGCACATTTCCAACCCTAACTCTCAATTTACGATTTGTAAGAAATTCATTAATAAATTTCCTATGAAGTTCCATTCATGTAAAATTTCAATGTGAGGTCAAATGCGTTTTCCATGTCAAATTTAACTGCAATCGTGTGCGCTCTGCTCAGGAATCCATTTCTTATGTAGTTCTCCAGGTGAACAGGTAATTCTATTGTGAAACCTGCGGAATCCGGTTTAAAACTTGGAAATAAGTTCTTTCTTTTCTAAAATCCAAACCAGTCGTTAATTGACCATTTTTTTCATTATTTTGTTCATTGTGCATGTCAGTGATATGGGTCTATAATCACTAAGTTGAGTTGCATTTTGTTCCTTCTTTGGAATAGAACAACAATTGAATTCCTCCATGTGTGCGGATATTTCCCTATGTTATACATTTCATTATAAATATCTAATAGTGCCGTGTTTATTTTTAGTGGGAGGTTGGTTAGCATGGCATAGGTTACGTTGTCATGTTCAGGCGTGTCGATTTTTTTAAGACCTTGTTTGGCCAGCGTGAAAGCTTTGTTGTAATTTTCCTTATCCGTAATTTAAGTAATATTCTTCTCTTATATTTTATATTATCCGAAGCTTTAATACATGTTATAGGTCTATATGCCTGTTTACCAACTATCGATTTGGCCTTATTCCACACCTCAGTTGCGGCGCTTTGCCGAGTTATTATTGATACAAAGTTTTTCCAAGTGGTTTATTTGAATTTTAAAATCGTACGCCTGGCTTGTGCAGGCTTTTTTTTAAGTGAACAAGATTGTTGTAGAATTTTTTTTTGAGTCAGTTAAATGCCCTCTTTTTCTAACTTCTGAATTCCGCCAGGGGACGATTCCTGGTTTTATTTTTCGGAAGTTTGTGGTGTGTATTTGTTAGCTGCTTGTATTATATAACTTGTCAGATGCAGTGTTATTTCTTGTATATTTTGGCCTTTGTTATCCTGATATATACTGACGCTACGAGCATATTCCTCCCAGTTTGCTAATTCAGTTTTCCATCTTTTCGGAACGCATTCTTCTACAGATGGTATTGATGTGGATATTATTATGGGACAGTGATGACTGTGGCAAAATTCGTCATGCACGTACCAGTTCACGCTTAACGAGATTCGCGGAGAAGACATTGTTAGATCTATTGCGGAAAAGCTTCCTGACATGGAACTGAAGTGCGTACTTTCACCCGAGCTTAATAACACAAGATCATTATCGTTAATAAAATCTTCAATTATACTCCTTCCTGAGTATGCACCCCCACACTTTGGAGTGTGCGTTGAAATCACCTAATATTACTACCGCAGGAGAAAGTTGAGTTAGTACTATGTGTCCAATATTTTTTATCTGCCAGATAAAATTTGGTAAATAAATGTTACATATTGCTGCCTTTATTGGAAACTCAATTCTAACTGCAATAGACTGTAGGTTTGTATTTATATTTAAGAAGTTTGCAGGTTTTGTACGAATATTATTACTCCTCTACTAGCCCTTTCGTTTTCCGTATAGTTTTTACTAAATGAGGTGTAACCTCTCAATGCAAACCTTCCATTACTTTTGAAGTGCGTTTCTTGTATACAGACACAAAACGGTTTGTATTTAACCATTAATAATTTTAATTTTAAATAAGAATATGAAATATATTAGACAATTCAACTTTGTTCAGTGTGGCAATACTAGAAGAGCATTCTGAACTTGTCTAATAAGTAATTAACGGTACAAATTATTTGCTTTAAGCAAAGGGCTAACAAATATACGTCTTCACTCCGGAAAAACCAGACTGTCACTAGGCAACCACCTAGGCACTTTGATATTAGACACAAAGAACACATTAGATGTTACAAATATAAACACACGGACAAATCAACTTATGCCAAACATTTTATAAATATAAACAGAAAGTACCTTTAATGAATGAACACGTTGATCTTCAACAGATTTTTTTTTAGTATTATAATTTACATCAAGTTTACTGTTTTACCTTAATGATTTGTTACCATATCGACTTGTTTGTTATTTTACTTATAAAATATGTAATGATAGGGTGATTGCCGCAGGAACGGGTACCCTTGCCCGAAAATAAGTATTGATTTGCAAAAAAACCGCCAATACAGTTTGGTTTAGTACCTACGTTGTTTATGTAGTTCCAGTACACATCACCCTTGAAGTTATACGAATCTAACTTCAGCCTTGTAGGAGTGGTGGAAATTTTAACCACGCTTGCACTATTTAATAGCTGTTTTAAATATTCCACAATTTCTGTTGCGAATACGTGCTACAGAGGTTCGTAACGTTTTGTGCTTTGATAAGTAAGTCCCATATACTTGTACTATACATAATTAAAAACACGAAATTAAAATGGTAGAATTTTTGTGCGGGGTGCCATTTACCCAAACAACAATACAACAATGTACCAGTAGGGTAGGATGGGCCACAGAGAAACACGGGGCACCATGAAATAAACGAAAAGAAAATAACAATACAGGTTTCTGTGTGGTACGCCATCTATGATTGGATTGCTTTTTCGATTTGAGTTTTTGCCGTATATTAGAGGTCCCTATTTCTTCGCGTTAGCGCGTAACCTGACAAAATCCGTTTGGCGCGGTCATTTGTAAGATTTTGCTGTGCGTTTCAGAGATGTTTCTCGAGTTGCAAACCGACCAAATCGGTAAGTTTAGTGTTTTATCACAATACAGTAATTCTCTATAACAAGCTTACGTATAAATATGCTGCGTATGATAATTATTTTTTGTCAAAATTCGAAAGTCAAAATTTTGTAAGCAATGGGCCACTATGAACAAACCACACCAGGCTACAATGAAACATGCTTAATTGTGGCCCATTGTGTTTCATTGTAGTCCACCTATATTGTTATAATATAATTGCGGCATTTTCAACATTAATTTTCCTACTTCACTACAATTTTTCAAGTTGTGCGGTGATCGAAATTTCCAGGGAAAGGAAGAGAAAAACCGATAAAGGTAGCTTCACCGACGTCCAAAGGAGAATTGCAGTAAGCGCCGTAAACTGTTTTAAAGGGCATAGATAGCCGTAAAATTTCTCTAAGAGCAGCAGCTAAGTTTAATGTCAAATACATAGCATTATTTCGCTATGTCAAAAAATGCAATGCAGGAGGTAACAGTGCAAATATTCGAATTCAACCAAATCACGCCAATCGTATGGTGTTCACGAAAAAACAAGAATTGAGTCTCGCTAACATGAATATATGCGCCAAAATGGGTTATGGTCAAAGTACGAAAGATTTAAGAGAATTGGCCTTCCTGGAAAAATAACCGTAAAGCAGGTAATGAATTTCTGCCACAAGAATATACTGAATGATATTGATTATACTTTCTATATTAGGTGTTGATTGGATGCAAGGATTTATGAAGCGACACCCTACACTCAGCATCTGTCAGCCCGAAGCTTGCAGCGTTTTTCGTGCTACTTCCTTCAATAAATACAACGTCAACAAATTTTATGACAACCTTCTAAAAGTGTACAGTCGCTCAACCCATTTCGGTGATAGAATTAGAATCTACAATCTGAACGAAAGGGGTACCACGACAGTCCAAAAACAAAAAAAAATCATAGCACAAAAAGGACAAAAATAAGTAAATAAGTGCTCCAGCGACGAGAGGGGTGTATTAGTCACCAGATGTTGCGTAATAAACACAAGTGGAAATTTCTTACCACCCGCAATGGTTTTCCCTCGCACCCATTCTAAACCGCACATGATTCATGGAGCCCCATCTGGAACACTGGGTCTGGCCAATCCAAGCGGATGGATGACTGGCGAACTCTTTATCCAAGTAATGGAACACTTTAAAATTTACGAATTTTACTAGAGGAAATGCTAGTATCTTAATCCTGGATAATCATGCCTTTGGATGTGTCTGTGTTTCGCCAATTCAAAGTAATTGCTCATGAAAAGGAATGACACCGGTTTCAAACGAACTGGGATTTATCCATACAATAGGAACATTTTCACCGATGACGACTTCTTGTTCAGCTATGTAATAGATCGGGAAATTCCTATAGAAACTGTCGTTTCCACACCAACCACAAGCGTTGCTGAAAAAGATTTATCTCACCAAGTGAATTCAAAGGTCTCCCAAAAGCGGCAGCGAGAAAAAACAGTGGAAAGAAGAGAATGAAGGGTCGAACATGCGTTGCCACTGATACTCTCGAAAAGCTGTTCTATGAAAAAAGAGATGCGGCGCGACAGATGAAGAAGACGCTAAAGGATACAAAGCTGACTGCAAAGAGGAAGATTTGTGATGATTCATCTTCACCTGAAAATAAAATTGAAGACCTCCAGTGGACGACGATATCGATAACTACGTGGAATTTTATGCAGTTGACGCAACTGCCTTCGAGGAGCTTGAGTGTGAGCCCAGTGTAAAAGATTTTGTACTTGTCGAGTTGAAAGACAACCTCAAGAACAAGGTAAAAATATATTATATCGAAGAAGCGATCAAGAAAAAAGATGTCGATTTAGACATTTCTTTTATGAGAAGGAGCGTTACAACTGCGAACCACTTCATTTTTTCTGGCCTAAATGATGTTGCGTCAGTCGCAAAACACGACATAAAAATGATTTTGCCGAAACCATGTTCTGCGGGAAATATGTTTCATTGTACCCCACATGCTGTTTGATAGTGGCCCGCTATTGGGTCACAATGAAACACTTTTACATATTTTATTACTACTAAATATTTATTATAATAGAAAATTTAAACTTAGTGTCGATTACATGAATAGATGGGCTAAAGTATGGAGATTCTTATGGTCGGAGTTCCGCGGAACTGAGTAGCTTCAGTTAGGCAGCAAAAAATAAAAATGTGAATTTTGTTTCATTGTGGCCCACCCTCCCCATGGACTATGGGGGTAAAGCAAACAAATGTAGTAATGTACACCCGCTTAATTTGAAATTAAATACCTAGGTGTGCATCCTATCAAGGCGTTGATTTAGATTTGTATTTGTGGAGTCATGGCAAAACAAAAGAAAGGATAAACACTTTTTTTGCATATTTTGATGGCAATGTGCAAAGGGCAATACAAGCGGTAAAGGAAAACGGGTTAAGTAAAGAAAAGGCTACTCAACAGTTTGGCGCTTCCCGAGATACCCTCATCAACAAAATTATCAGGTACTCTTCAGAGAAAAATGGGTCCTCGATCTGGATTATCTGAAACAGAAGAAAATATGTTAGTTACGTGGATTCTTACCATGACGAAGAAAGGCTTTCCATAGAATTAATCTTCTTCTGTCAGTAAAAAAAAATTCTAGAAGGTAATGGTAGAGAAACTCGATAAATTAATGAATCTAAAAAGCCCCAAAAGGTATTCTGAGATTAGACGAAAACAATAAGCAGTTACGAAAAATCGTATTCATGGTTGATTTGCTGAGATACCAGATTACTTCAAAGAAAACGATCCAGAATCTGCTCTTTTGGATCGTAACCGCGCGTTCAATGGTTATGAGTCGGGATTTGCTTTATGTCCAAAAAGTGGTAAAGTTTTAGGACCAACCAGACCAATAGAAGGTTTTTATGAAAGAATTACTTCTGAAAAGGAACAGATAACATTGATCGCCACATTTTCAGCTAATAGAACGGTAGTAACGCCACTGCTCATTTTTTCGTATAAAAAGATACCAAAAGCAGATTCTGGATGGATATTCCAAATCATTTTTAGGCTATTAGGAAAATCACAGAACATTTCCTCAAGAAGTTACACAGCTTACTTTTGGGCAATTTGGAAAACAGTGTTTGATCAGTTTGTTACAGCGACCACAATCCAAAATGGGTTTAATAACAGTGGTTTTTTCCCCGTTCACTAAAGATAGTGTACACTACAGTAAATGTATCCCGAATAGAAAAACTAAAACACCTGGAAACACTCCAAACACTCACAAGCAGAGAACACGGCACTAGAAATGACTTGAAAAGAAAATTTTAAAGAAATAACTGTATCAATTGCTGTATACATATCAAACTGGTGCCGAGTGGACTAGAAATATAAAAAAGTTAACTTCCATAAAGTGCGGTTTGCAATAAAAAATGACCAAAATGATCAAGATATGATCTAGTCGGCGAACAGGCAGATGTTGACCACCATAACATACTTCTCATAGAAGAAATGCTTATGAGTACTCCAGAAAGTGCAAGTTCTGAAACTCAAGATAGTTTAACAGAAGTTTCGCCTGTTCCACAACCCTCTACAAGGTCGCAGTGGCAAACACCTGAAGGTCTGAACAAGAATTGTTATGTGAGCAAGTAAAAAACTGGCTATCAAGTACTAACACCATTCAAGGCATGTTTGATATTTCCTAACTCTAACGTTTCAGAAACGAAAACTCCAAAACGCAAACGAAAAATATTTCTTGTAGTGTCAAGTGGCAGGTATCGAGAGTATTATAAAAACGAAATGTAAGAAGTTGCTTCCTAAGACAAAAAAGAATTTAATGCTGCCACTAAAAGTTCTAATTCGCATGTAGCGAAGACCGGGGGAACACACTCTAAGACGTTTTTGTCATAACTAAGCAACTGTCAGAGCATTAATGACTAGATTGGAGCCATATATACAAAGATCGATGTACTTGATTATAGTTTATTGAAAAATGCATATAAAATAAAATGAACGTGTAATTTCTAAATTTAAAAAAATAATATCATGGCCATCATTACCCCAGCGACTCGAAGTAAGCATGGTGTATGGCCACGATTAGTGTTTCAACAGTTAGGTACATTCTCTTTCCTAAAGTCTGTATGCCCCATACTCCCGTCCTTCCGAATTCTCCACAGATTAAGTATATGTCATTTTATTGTATACTTTTATCTTATATAAGCATAAACAAACACACATTTTTTTATTCGACAACCCATAGAATAGTTTGGCCCAGTCTGGACCCTACATTACTCCGATTTTGAAGGCCAACATACCCCAAAAATCACATTCTCGTTCATGAGCAATTAAAAAACCATAATGTTTAATGTTTACTTAATTATCTGCACAAACTCGGGCTACCCCTAAGAATCTTTTTTAGGTAAAATATACCTGCTGCACTGTATGTTTATATTTTTTCGACGGGTTAAACAAAAACACTATCTTATTGTAGTTTAGCAACTGAACAACTAGCGCTGAGTGCTTCTGTCAAGTTACCGGTAAACAAACCAGATGTATACCCGTTTGGTTCATTATCAGTAGGTGGTAGTATATGTACACTTTCACTTAATTACAGAGATTCAACAGTTTCCAGCTGGCTACCGTTACCCCGGTGACCACCATTCCCACGGTGTCCTTAAGTATCACATGCAATGACAGGAATCTAGACGTGAATCACATTAAAGATTTAGATTTGTTAGTGAAAAAATATGTAACCCTCAGATATGCGAACACTTATTATCCTGGTGAGTGGATGGCATTGATTAGATAGTATGTTACCTACTCATTTAAAGATCACTCCTAAAAGGTGTTTCGAGGTTTGATTGTAATGTCTTTTTTTTAAGCAGTACCTAATTATCTTTTCAAGAATTATCTTGAAGAGTGATGTAGAAGGGACAGAAATTCAGTGGATGGTTTCTGCGGGCTCTGGATTCATGGAAGTGATGAAACGGGACATATATTACTTTAAAGACGATATTGTGTGTGACATTATAGATCCTAAAAACGAGAGGGGTCACTACAGTGTGTCTGCAATTTCCATTGCTCACCCAAAATGGGTTTGTTACTATTAAACATATACTGGAAGGAAAATAATAAACTTTATTTAATTTATGCTGTCATATTTGCTTTAATAAAATCTAGCCGTTTTTGAGAATTATTAAATTTGAAATTTTTTCTTAAGCGTTAGTTACCCCACATTTTGTATTGAAACTCGTTGAGGATAAAATATTTATATAAATCACTGTAGAATTATAGTTGAAACATTAGAACTACCGTTAACTGGGGTTATTTTGCGCCACTGGGGGTTACTTTACCATTAAGAAAAAAAGATTTAATTTAGTTTTACGAATATACATGATGCTTGTACTACCATACAATAGTAGAAGGTCTTGATGGTTGCGTATTCAATATAATTACCGCCTAAAATATCGGTACACGTTTCATAGTACAGAAATAGCTAGCCAGTGAAGTGGTGGTGGATAAATCTATAATTTGTTTAATGTGCAAAGTTTGGCGTGTGGTTGTCTTTCTTCATATCTACTAAGTAAGTGCTCCGAAGCAAAGTAACCCAAAAACTTTAAAATTCAGACAGAAATAATTTTAACTTACATGTCTAATAAAAATGTCTAATTCAAATGAAGTTTTTGTACAGAAACAGAAAAACCGTTACAATGTTAGTCCCTCAGGTTGGTTTGATGCAAATATATTCACGGACATGCTCTCCAACTGCGCCGAGAAAACAATAAACATTTAATGTGTCTTACGCATAATAGTACACACTTACTCCAGCCTCTCGATGTAGCGTTTTTCCGGCCACTGAAAATGACATGGCGAAGGTGTTATCGGAGTGGACAGAAACTGCAGAAGGTGTTCGATCCATAAATATTCAAAAAGAAGTGTCCACGACTATTATCAAAAATGATGGAAATCACACGCTGGGGACAATTCAAAGGTTGGACCTCGAAAATGCGGTGGGTTTCCTCTAAATGCAGAAAATTTGAGCCGTATCCCCCGGAATACTTATAAACTAAAATATCTCTTATTTACATATATACCGAGAGTACCTTGTTGCCTCTGAAGCGATACATACTAGTACCGCTACCACCTCATATGTAATGTTATGTAGGGTCGTCAATCCGAAATGTCGTCTTTAAGGTATCTCCGGCTTCTACCTTCGGTTAGTGAAACGTGCGAGTGAAAAATGACAATTTAGAAACCAGTAAAGTGCTGTACGGTAAGAGTGAGTTTTTGAACAGATTTTTATAACTCAGTGGTTTGAGTAGTACAAAAAGTTAACTGTGATCAGTTTAATAAATAATTAGTGCACATCATTACTAATAAAAGTACATACCGTGTAAATCGGGTGAGATTTGCTCTCTCGAGAGCGTAGTTGGTAACGCAGTTCTCTATCAAAGAACAGATCGTAGGTTCAAATCCCACTCGAATTATGTAAGCGTTTGACTATTAAATTCGTTCAAGATGTATAACGTCTTTTCGGAAAGAAATTTTTTAATTCCCTTTTTAGAGCTAAGCCATTTCTACTATTTTTGATATTTCGTGGCAGCTTGTTATATAGTTGCATTTCACTAAAATCAGGACTTTTCTATAATATGTGCGAGAATGCTTACGAACATAAAAATCAGCCCTCTTACGTGTATTGTAAGGATGCGTGTCTGAGTTTTTTTGTTGCTTGTTTTGGTTATTATATATGTAAATACATATTTTGTAGATGTATATGGAGGTTAAAGTTAGAATTTTATTTTTTCGGAAAACATCGCTACATGATTCATTATATGGCAAATTATATATTATTCGAATCGCCCTCTTTTGGAGAGTGAATAATCTATTAGCATTTGTTGACGTGCCCCACAATATAACGTTATAACTTAAATAAGAATAAAATCTGCCATAATATGCGGTTAATAGACAGTTTCTGCTTATTGATTTTTTAAGTGATAACAAGAGAAATATCGATTTGTGTGATTTTGTTCGTAAGTGATTTTTGTGTTCGTTCCATGTAAGTTGATGATCTACGTGTAGAACCAGAAAGATACAAAGTTTGGTTGTTACTATAGTTTTAATGTTTGTATTAAATTTAATAGGTTTTAATGGCTTCTTTATTTTGCCAAATTGTATAATTACCGTTTTATCTATGTTAACTATTAATCGATTACTTCCGCACCACATTGAGAACTGATTAATTGTATTTACAACTTTATCACAGCATCATCTGCTGAAACTATAAATGAGACATCATCAGTGTAAAAATACATTTTAAATTCGCTCAAATAGTCTGGCAAGTCGTTCATATAGAGGAGGAATATTAGAGGACGCAGTACACTACCCTGAGGTATCCCCGTATTAATGTTATAGTGATCAGATTGACCTTGTTCTATTTTAACAGAGAAACTGCGAACCTCTAGATAAGACAAGATTAGTTCATTGATGTTCCCACGGATTCCCAATGCATGTAGCTTGTTTTGTACGTATTGACTATTTACTGTGTCAAATGCACGAGAGAGATCAAGGAAGATAACAAATACAGATTTTCTTTTATCCAGTTTTTCAATTACGTACTGAAATAGATCTGCAGAAGCAGTTTCGGTTGGCCTATTTTTTCGGAAGCCATATTGTGAGGTAGAAATTAAATTGTTTGCGTCTAGGTATTCTACTAGTCTATTACGGGATGAGGACATTTAGCCCCTCACAATTCGCCCCCGGACATTTCGCCCCGACACAATTCGCCCCTTGTGACACTTCGCACCTGTTACATTACGCCCCTAAATGTTGATTACAATTTTTGCGTATTTGTTTAGGCTTCTTCTAGATTAATTTCGATACCAACATTGATTAAAGTAATTAGAAAATGGACCTATATAGTTGATAATATTCCAATATTATTATTTATACAATGCCAATTGCAAAGTAATTGCGATGTGTAACGTGCAATAATGATAATAGCATCTTAATCATAAATTGTGCTTAAGTACCCACTAATTTCCAATATCAACATCTATTAATGATGTATTAATGAGTGATTATTTTAATGATTAGCACATGTGTAATGTGCAATTATAATAATAATTATGATAATAATGGCAAATATTATAGATTATTTAAGAGGAATTGCCAACAATTTTGCATTTTAGTTTGTAACTGTTTGAAATGAATAAATAAATCTTTTACTAATTAATGGTCACGTGTTTAAATATTCGATTAGCTATAATAATAACCTAATATCACAATTCATCATCACACCTATGGAATACGGTAGGTAAAGTATAATATACAAAGAGAAACTACAAATATGCCAAAAATTCAAGGTAACATTGAGGGGCGAAGCGTTAGGGGGGGAGTGTCCCCGGGGCGATCTGTCCGGAAGCAAATTGCAGGGGGGGGGGGGCGAACTGTGGGGGGCGAAATGTCTTAGAACCGTCTGTTATAAAGGAATGTTTCAATTATTCTCGACAGCACACTTAGCATGGGTATGTGTCTAAAGTTCTTGACGTTGGTAAGATCGCCCTTTTTAGGAGCACGGACGATTTTAGCAACTTTTAATTCTTTTGGGAAATACCCTTTCGTCACAAAGTCATTAATAACAACGGTTAATGATTAGAAAGAATGTTAGTGAGAAAATAATATCGTTAACCTCATTTGGTATGACCGGTATAAAGAACATTGATTTTACTACGGATACTGTACTCAAAGTAAAATCAATCAGAAGAGGAACCTTTTTGAAAATTTGAATTTATCAAGTCTTTTACAACAGTTCCGAAATAGTGTCCAAACATGTTTACAATTTCTATTGGGTTTTTGTTTAGTTTGTCGTCCTTTTTCAAACTTAATTGTTTTTGATTCATAACAGTAGTCCCTTTTATTAAACCCCACATTGTTTTCCCAATATTTTTTGATATTTGCAAAATTTCTAAAGTCTGGTTTTGTTTTTCTACATTTACCAATTTATTGATTTCTTTTTTTAATCGTTTATATTGCTCATTCAAGACATCGTTGTTTGATTGTTTTCGATAAAACTTTAATTCTTTTAGAATTCGCAACTTATTTACCGTATCCATTTTGAAACGATATTTAATGTTTTTGGAGGGAAGTGACACTGTGGTTTTGAACGTCTTTGGAAATGCAGTGTTAAAAGAGAATAAAAAATGTTCCCAAAACTCCCTAAATTTATCACAGTTGTGTAAAAGTTGGTTACGACTAAACAAGTATCGAAACTGAGATATTGCTGATTGGGTAAATTTTCGAATTAACTTGGACTTTTTTTTATTGGGATACTGCCCTCCTACTGAGTCGGCAAAAAATATTTTACGACGTTTGAAGGTCGTACTTGTAACTTTATTATATTTGTCTGTTGCTGTTGTAATGTTGTAGGATTGTAGGAAAGGATAGAAAATGCGGTTCAGGGTAGCCAATTGAAAAATCGCTTTAATTACAATGTTACACTTAAAGCATTTTAGTAATTTGATAATTGCGTGTTGTTCATAGTGGAATGGCAGCCATGTTAGAGAAGTCTAATTACTGGTGAATAATACTATATATATATATATATATATATATATATATATATATATATATATATATATATATACACATATATATATATATATATATATATATATATATATATATATATATATATATATATATATATTTGCCTCTTGTGGAGGCAATAGGCACTGACCGATAGTGGCTACAAGGGGCAGTCAAGGTCGAAACATATAGGCCCTGTTGTTGACTACAATCCAAGGAATAAATCGCGAGTTGGTACATGGAATGTTAGAGGTATGCATGGCAAAGAATTTGAAATTTCGAATATAATGAATGAAAAGCAGCTTGATATTCTGTGTGCATCGTGAAATGCACGGAGCTAAAGAAGTTGAAGTGATCGTGAGTGAAAGAGCGAAAAGATGCCTTAAACAGTACGAATTGGTATCCCACCGGGTAATATGGGTTAGAATGAAAGTCAAATTTCGAGAAATTGTCCTCATTGCATGCTATGCACCGGTGAATGGAAAAGAGACCAAGAGTGTGGCAACTTCTGGAATGATTTAGAGAACGTGTTGAACGAATGTGAGGCAGAGAGAACATACTGAACGGATCCTAGAAAAGTTCGGAGACCAAAGAGCTAATGATAATGGAACAATGGTGAACGCCTGGTGGAAAGAAACTTGTTTTATCTAATACGTGGTTTAATCATAAAAATGTGCATATGTATACATGGCAAAGAGGTGAATCTAAAAATATGATAGTGTAAGATGAACGACTTTGAAACCGGTCAGAGATACAAAAGTTATACGCGGATCGGTGAGTGGATCGGACCACTTTTTGGTTGTATCGAGAGTGTGATTTGGACAAAAGTGGGTCTGGAGAAGGAAAGCAAATGTAGTGCGAACATGCAAAATTAGGGTAGATAAACTAGTAGATACTCGTGTGAGAATCAAATATGCAGATACTTCGAGTAAAGAATTGAATGTGAATGAAGCAGTGTGGAACGAACACATAAAATGCAATGACGTTGAAAGAGCATGGATAAGCTTGAAAGGCTGTCGTCAATTGTACCGTGCATATATGTGGAAGAAGCGACTATATGTAGAGAGAAAAAATATGCTTGGTGGAATGAAGCGGTAAAAAAGGCAGTAACTATGTAAGAAAAAAGAGGCAATGATTGCTGCAAAAAATGAGTCTGAGAAGAATCGATTATATGAGGTGCACAGATTAAGAAACAAAGAAGCAAAGGTGAGAATAAGTACAGAAGAAATGATGGCTGTGGGAGGCTGCAAAATGATTTTGAGGGAAACAACAAGCTCTTCTGGAAATGGGTCAAAAACACAAAGCGTGTCCCAAAACAGAACGCTGCAGGAGTGATGAATACGATCAACGAAATAGTATGGGATTATTATGAATGAGGAAATTCTGGTAAGAATATTTTGGAAAGATGTACAGTAGTGAGAAAAATAAGACGGAAGAGTTAAATAAGGAGATTGTGAAAAGAATGGTGAATGAAACTTAGAATAACATTGGGTTAAACGAGATAGAAAAAAAACTGTAGGAAAGTTGAAAAACGGTAAAGGAGGAGGAGTGGATGAAAACACTGGTGAAATGTTAAAATATGGAAGTGAGAATCTTATACGAAGAAGTTTGTGTGACTTATTTAATGTATGCCTTAAGTGTGGAAAAGTGCCGAGTGATTGGCAAAGCGCGATCATTGTACCACTGTATAAGGATAATGGGAACAAGGGTGATTACAAAAACTGCAGAGGACCACGTCTACTCAGTGTACCTAATAAAGTATTTGGAAGAGTACTGATTGATAGATTACGAGACACTACACAAACTAAGAATTGGGTTGTGCAGGGTGGCTTTATGCCAAGGAGAGGATGTGTTGATCAAATGGTTGCTCTCCAGCAGGTGATCGAAAAGTGTTTAAGTGTAAAAAAGAAGGGAGAAAGCATATAACTGAGTGAGTAGGGAGAAACTGAGAAATATTAAATTAATATGGCGTAAGTAAAGGTCTAATAAACTGTATGAGGACAGTATATAACGGTAGCCGGAAATGTGTTAGGGTGAGAGGAGGTGTGGATGAATACTTTAATATTGAGCAAGGAGTGCGATAAGACTGTGTGGTGTCACCGTGATTGTTCAATGTATACATGAATAAATGTGTTAAGCAAACATGTACCGATACAAGTGGTATAATGGTTGGTGACGTAAATGTACGAGTTCAGGTGAATGCGATTAACACAGTCTTATTAAATGGCTATGCGGATGAGCTGCAAATTGCTCTGAGGAAGTTTGATATAGTCTATGAGACTACATCAAAGATAAACGTGAACAAAATTAAGTTGCATGATGAAATTGTGTAACAAGTGGGTAGAATGTTTACTGCAGATGGTACAATGGATGGCGAATTGGAAGTATGTGGGCGATAATGAAAAACGAAAGCATGAGAGTAGCTTCGAAACGAGTAATCTATAATGGTTGTATGGCAGTGAGACATGGGTATGTCAAGAAAAGCACAAAATAAAAATAAATGCCATAGGAATGATATTTCTGAGAAACGCATGAGATAAAATGAGAAGGGCTAAGATGAAGCATGAGTGTAAAATGGAGTGTGGCGAGGAAAAGACGATGATAGACAGGTATAAAAGTACTACATTAAGGTGGTTTAATCACATTGAGAGAATGAACAACGCTAGAGTAACGAAAGAAATATATGTGGCTAAAGTTAGACGTAAGACCGGGCCTGGTGGGCCGCGTAAAACTTGGCTGAATGCAGTAGAATGTATGATAAAAGGAAGAAAAGTAAGGAGTTTTAAAAACAAAAGGGCATGCCAGAGACAATGTATGAATCTTGCGGAAGCTATGGAGGTATAAAGAGATAGAAAAGCATGGAGAAAGATTGTAAATGAGAAATAAGTAAGAGGCAGGGATTGTTTTACCTACCCCGCAAGGGAATGTCGTGATTGTTATGTTATGTGTTATGTTATGTTACTTGTAATCCAAAGATGCTACAGTCAGAATTTCTTAAAACTCTCGAGACGAAGAGGGCCAAAATAACCATTACTGTAAAGACTCGCAGAAAAAAGATGAGCATTACCGCTGGAAAAAGTGTTAGTGCCGATATACTCATGGGTACAGAATATACCCCAATGGATGAAGGAAAAGAAAACCAATTTATACATTTTTTGGAGGGCAACACATCCCTATATAATGGCATTCAGTTTGAAAGCGTGGTCCGAGAGGTACCTAGGTCGTTTTGTAGCACTTGTGCATGGAGCACATCTGTACCTTAGTAACATTGTCGTTAACTCAATGCAATAGCCCCTGAAGAAGTGGAAATACCCCTCGAAGCGGGATGAATTGACTTACCCATAGTCCGACGTAGTAGACTTCATTAAGCTCTCAAGGAAGTCTCTAAGAGGGGTTTTTTTCTACATTCCAGACTTCGCTTTTTGATTAAAAAGTACACAGCTGGCTATTTTTTTATTTGTTTTGTGCAAGGATTTGATTTTCTAATGAATAAAGAATTTAGTTTTATTTTGGAACATTTAAAACATAATCCATACAAATATTTTTTTATGTACAGACCTGAGTCCCGCGTAAAGGTGATAAAACACGTGCGTAACTTTGCTCCGTCTACTTAAATAGTGGCGTTTTCATACCAATTTTTACCGAGCTGGTAGCGTAGTGGTGACACAATCTGCTTAGCATTCGGGAGGTAATGGGTTCGATTCCCGTTACCGTCTACCTTGAATGAGGTTTTTTCAGGGGGTTTTCCTCATACACATGTTCCTTATACACATCTAGCGGCATGGTCACTGCGTATATGCACACCATATGCGGCTACTTAGGTGAATGCTGTGGTAGTATTTTCCCCCTCAGAATCATAACTCCGTTCCTTCCGATTCTATCCTGACCACACCCATCCTTAATTCCACCAATCATATATACGTAATGTATATATGTATGCTGGGAATCCGTGATTGTGGCTGAAGGAGCTAGGAAAGCTCGTGCAGCCCGCTCTCCCCTTTGGCGAGGGAATGAAATACGTGGTCTTTTCCTTTTCTTTTTCCATACCAATTTTAGAATAGAGCAAAGTAATCTCGGCCTATGAGAAACTTTGTCCTGCTTTTTAGTAAAAAAGTTAAATATTAAAACATTTATGAAATAAGTAACCATATGAACCTATTGTATTAGACCCCTTTCTTAAGTATTAAACGGCTACTTCTGGCGATTTTCCAATTTATTTCGATAGGATGTTTAAAAATACTTATAACAGTGGAGCATAGTAACCCTGTTTAAGATATTAATTATGGAATACCATGCAGTAAGGTTAAATAATATAAATTTAAAAGGAAATTAATACCCAAATATGTTTTGTACATTAATTTTGACCACCTATATTATTTATTCATCTAGGAACACGTTAAATAATGCACTTAAGCACTCATTTTTTCATTGCAAATAAAAAATACTTTAATTAATGTTGGCTCGATTCGATCAAACATAAACTTAAAAGTGGGGTGGGTGATTGCTTGCATTTAGTCGATGCAACCGCATAGTATTATTTAATATCAAACTTAGCCATAGTTACTGGCTGCCATACACACGTCAACGTTAGACAATTTTTTAATTTTTGCATATTTTTAAAGAATTTTCGTACACAGAAATGTTACAATTTCAATTAATGACTGAAAAAGATCGCAGAGATGCAGCGATACTTGAAAAACGTAGAGCCATTGAAGAGGAACGAAAGAAACGTATTTTCAATGCCAAACTACGTTTAATTGGGGTAATTACATACATTACTTTAAATAACATTTAACTTTAATGTTTAATAGAATGACATGAAAGGATTGGAACATCAAATTGAAGAAAAGAGAAAATTAGAAGCGGAACAAAGAAGACATGATCAAATATTTGATGAGCAGTTATTAAAAAATGATCAAATAGCAGTAGCTATAGGACAAAAAGAAATTGAGGTAACTCTCCAATATTAAATTAATCGTTTATATTAATACAAGATTTTAGGAACGTAAAAAGTTAGCAAAAGAAATAAACAATTTCCGAACGAATTTTCAAAAATTTCAAGATAGAAGAGAGTTTGATTTGAATGATCCTAATGCTATAAAGCACGCTTTACCTGCAAGGATACATGATGATGATCCAAGACTTGGTATATCTTCAGTCCAAAAGTAACGAATGCTTTTATATTTATAGGTTATAATTGCATATAATAATCTAGGTTTGCGGGTGAAGATATAGAATCGCCTGAAAGAAAAAGAATTCAGAAAGAACAGACGTTAGCCTGGCTTCAACAGCAAATGGAAGAAAGAGAAATTGCCGATAAAGAAAGAAAAATGGCAGAGGACGCTTATAAAGCTGCTGTAATCGCAAGAGATGAAAGAGCAATTGAGTTAGATAAAATGGAAAAAGAGTGTAGAAAAAGATTGGAGTATGCTTGTTGCATGTTTAATAAAGCTTTAGTAATTATAAATTATTTTTGTTACTATTAGTGATAAATTTTGTTTTTAGGCTGATGAAAGGTGTGGTGATCAACAAGAGCGAGAGCGTCAAGAAATAGAAGATAATATGGCGCAAATATACAATAACTTGACCAGTGATATGATGATTGAAAACCCAGATGTTGCTTTAAGCAGTATGGGACCTAATAGGCGCATTGGTTTTATGTATAAAGGAATGAGTACAGAGGAACGTGCTGAAATTAGAAGAGCACAACTAGCGCAAGTAGAAGAAGCACAAGTAAGTGACTCATTGACTTCCACGTGTTTTAAATAACGTATTTTGTTAGGAAAGAAAAACGAATGAAATTAGATTGCAGAGAGAATGGGATAATTATTCTAACGGTATTCAAAGAACAATTTCTCTGATGGATAGAGAATTGACGAGAAAGGAAAGGTTTGTTGGTTATATATACCTATACTACAATGATCTTTATTGCACTTATTATTTTAGAGAAAGATGTATAGCTTTAGCTGAAGAAAATAAACGTATGGCAGTTGAACATAAAAATCATCAGGAGTATATGAATAAAATTGTCTACCGTAATACTCCAACAGCCGCCTTTTATGAACAGTTTAATACATCCACTAGATAGATAATGAAGAACGAAAGTATTTTTTTCTTTTAATAGGCATTTAATGTACAACAATTTATACAATTTATTATTATTATTACTATAAAAATAGTAGATTATCTATTAGGTGTAGGTATGAAAGTTTAAATATCCCCCACTCGTTAACATAACGATGGGGATCTGTTTTGCTCGCACTTCTCTAAACACTAGTTCATCTCTCGGAATTACACCCTGAAATTGATATTTATAATATGCTTAAAATAACCATATCCTTGTTTATGCGAAAACACTTAACCCAGAGAATCGTCCTCTAACATATCTGTTCCTGCATTCCACATTTGGAAGAAATTCTGCTAGACATTTCGTTAATATTCCTAAAAAATAAAATTCATTATTAATATACGAGTACATTTTGGCAATAAAACTGATTCTACTAATACAGCTAACAACGATGAAATGAACATCAAGCAAAAAATTTGTTCAAAAAAACAGCCCCGTGGATGTAGCGGTCGAGATTTTCCGCTACTACAAATAGGCTTAATTTGTAATTTTTGCGGGTTCGTTACAAATACTCCTACAGAACAGTCCATATTCAAAATTTTGAAGAAAATAATATCTTAGTTAAGTATTGATCTGAAAAATAACGCGCAGCATGCATCAAACTATATTAGTAAAAAGTTTAAGACTCAAAAAATAACAACTTAGAATGCGAAGATTTAGACTTAAAAAAATGTTATTCATACGGAGCGTTAAAGGTGATGAACAGGTTTAAGCGAAACGCAGTTAGTTCCATATGTATAAAGCTAGAGTATAATCATTAGGTAGCTAACAATCTGTCGTAATGAATAGTTATTTTGAATAGAAAACGTTTTTTTTCAATTTTAAATAAGGAAAGTAATCGAAAATGAACTCATAATCCAAATACGAAATGTTAGAATGAAATATAATTCTGAATGGAGCATAATTAGTTACCGTAATTAATGCGCATGTCGCCGTAATGAGTAAAACATTAAACCAAAGTTGGTATTATGATTACAATATTTTTTTAAATAATAAATCTGATAATTTCCATATGTATGAAATTACAACCTTATGACTAAACAGTGCAATTTCAAGTGATTAAGTTATCGATTAATAATAGTTGCTACACCAATAAATAATTCATTTTTGAAAAGAACTTTAAATGTCTACATTCATGAAAGCAATGTATCTTTCATATAAAAGTATAGGTGCCTGCCTACCAGCTAAGGAATTGAAGAGATGTTCTAATCAGATTAGCACTTCTTTCTTCTTCTTTTGCTTTATTGAGTCTATTTTTTCATGGAATTCCATCTATTTCGATCTAGGGCGGCTCTTATCCAGTGTAGGCCAGCTGTCTTCTTAACATCATCGGTCCATCTTGCTTGTGGTCTTCCCCTTTCCCTGTGCCTGAGGTACACTCTCCATTGTAAGATTGTGTTGTTCCATCTTTTATCCTTTATGCGTGCCACATGTCCCGCATAGCTCTATTTTAACTCAGATATTTACTGTGCTGTCTTTCACTTTTGTAACTGTTCGTATCCATTTATTCGTTTTTCAATCTTTCAAAGATATGTTAAGCATTTGCCTTTCCATAGCTCTTTCCATACTTTGCTTTGTGATGATCCAAGTCTGTGCTACGTACGTGAGCAACGCTAACATACATTGGTTGAATACTTTTGATCTTAGTTTAATTGGGATTTTCTTGTTTTTGAGTACGTGGGAGAGGTTTCCGAAAGCTGCCCTCCCTACCCTTCTCCTTCTTAGTATTTCGTCGGTTTGATTTTCTTTACTAATCATGATCTCGTTACCTAAATATATACAGGGTTTTCAAAGTTAAGTCTGCACTATTGCTAACTTTCTTATTAATGGAGCTACGAAGTCTGTTAAATTACCAAAGTAGGGTGTTTTTTTACGTTGATTACGATGGTGGAAAAAGAAAAACAATTGAAAGTCGCATTCTCGAAAAATCGACGAAAACATACTTTTTTCTAATGGAACACCCTGTATACAATATTTTCAGTCGATAGACAATTAAATTCTGAGCAAAAGTTGTCATATGCATTTATATCCAACAGTAACAAATAAGAGAGATTTTGCCAATTATTTAATTTCATCAAGTAGACTATGATTCGAAAGTAATCCTTTATTTTATGAATTTGATCACGCTCTAAATAATCAATAATTAACAGGTCTACAATTAAATGCTGGAAAACGTCTGCTCTTTGTTTCCTACATTTTTCTACGTGCTTATAAACTCGTCTTGCAGCCTTCAAAATAATTCCAGCATCAATACTATTAATAATATGAATAATTTCGTTTGTTAAAGTTCTTCGATATTTGTATGTCTTTTATACAATTTATTTTTCAAATATCCCCAAGTAAAAATCCAAAGGGATTATGTCCGGTGACCGAAGAGGCCAGCGCACAGGATCGTTCCTAGCCAAGTATCCATTACCAAAAAGTTTAAGCGTACTTGATGAAATTAAAAAATCGGCAAAATCTCCCTTATTTTTTACTGTAGGGTAGAAATGCATATGACAACTTTTGCACAGAATTTAATTCTCTATCGACTAAGAATATTGTATACAGGGTGTTCCATTAAAAAAAAGCATGTTTTTGTCGATTTTTCGAGAATGCGACTTTCAATTGTTTTTCTTTTTCCACCATCGTAATCAGCGTAAAAAAACATTACTTTGCTAATTTAACCGACTTCGTAGCTCCATTAATAAGAAAGTTAGCACTAGTGCAGACTTAACTTTGAAAACCCTGTATATCAATCAACGTTTTCTATTGCATTATTGAAAACTTGTATTTGTGGGTCTGTTTGGCACATTACTTTAGTTTTTTGGTAGTTCATTTCGAGGCCTATTTTTATTGAATCACGAGCTAAGTCTTCCAGCATTTCTCCGAGGTGCTCCTTATTGTCTGCTATTAGCACTACGTCGTCCGCGTATCTAGGGGTGTTGAGTCTGCCACCGTTAATATCTATTCCTTTGTCGTTCCAATCCATTTTTCTGAAAACGTCTTCAAGGGCTAGCGTGAATAGCTTCGGGAGATCATATCTCCTTGCCGTATTCCTCTTTCTATTTTTATGGGGTTTGTCTTCGTGAATTTTTATTATTGATGTTGCTGCTTTGTTATGTATGTCAGGAGTTTTGTGTAACTATGGTCTATTCTTGCGTTATTAAGTGCTTTTTCTATGGCCCAATATTCTATAAAGTCGAACGCTTTCCGAAAGTCCACGAAAACGAGGCAGATATTTAGGTTATACTCTCTGCTTTTGTCCAGTAAAATTCTTATCAATAATAGTACTATATAGTACTGTATTCCTTTCGAAATCCCGCATGTTCGACGGAGTGGTAATAATCAATCGTGTTCGTCAACCTATTTGTAAGAATTTTGCTGAAAAGCTTGTACACCTGTGACAGCAACGAAATTGGTCCGTAATTTTCCAGATCCGATTTATCTCCTTTTTGTACAATAGAATCACTACTGCACTTTCCCAATTTGCGGCTATTTTTCCCGTTGTTAGACATTCGTTGAATAATTCAGTGAGTTTTTTGAATAGATTTTCTCCACCTTCTTTTAACATTTCTGTTAGTATTCCGTGCTCTCCCGGGGCTCTGTTATTTTTTATTTTTCGAATGGCCAGCTTTACTTCGTCTGTATTGATTTCTGGTATGTCTTTGGATTCTATGTTTACAATTTTAGAGAGTTTTCTTGTTTTCTTCTTAGACAAGAAAGATAGCACAATTTCCGTTTATTAATCATAAACATATATATATATATAAATAACATGTTTGTTAATTGTAGAATGGCTCCTTCTATTGTTACCAAAGTCCGTTAATTAATTCAGTTTTAGATTTAATTTCTACAGTACGTTAAAACAAACTTTAGAAGATGAGTATAGAAACTGTTATCGGATAAGACCACTAGCAATCCACTTAGAATGCACATGAAGTAATTTAATCATCTGTTACTACGTAATTTTAGAAATTAGATTGATAGAGATGTTTAGGGTCGTTATTAAACCTTCACAAAACAGTCTTTTTGAATATAGTTTTTTTTGTATCAACCGTTCCACTTTGAGATAATAATACTATTACCATAAAATACCGTTAATTATTTTAAATTAATTAAAACAAGATATATCGTTACTGGCTCAGAGACTAGTTTAAGAGACTTTACAGACCCCCACCATAACTAACTCCCGAAGATATTCAGGTAAACTACACAAAACTCCAACGTATTGCTTGTTTCGTTCTGAAACTTATTAAAACGTTGTACCAACCGTTACTTATTGTGAGGCAAAGTCGTCCATGTTCTTCTACTTAATCTAATTCGAAGTGATAACTACTTACTCCAATATCCTTGTTGAATTTAATCAAAATTAGTAATACTGTTTTTACCGAATAGCCGACGGTTTAGTCGATGAACGTGTAAATTTTAGTAAAAAAGAGCACGTATTAAACATAGGTAATCACTATTCATTTATTCATTAATACCGTCGATAATCAACCGTGTTTGTCGGGGAAATAATTATGGCTTTTGTTTCATCCCTAAAACCCCTTCCGTCCGAATTATGTTTGATTTTATAATTTTCTTCAACGCCGACCGCCCTGAGCTCTAGAAACATTCTCTACGGGAGTTGCACATGATCGAATTTGGAGACTGACTAAAAGCCACCCTTACACGTGTACATCTACGGCACCCCCTTCTAGTGGCGTCCAAGAACCGTAATAACCCTTTGACCGTACAAATCAAATATTTAATTAAGTTATGTATTATTTTCCTGAAGTAAATAAATTAATAATACGTGGGTTTTAAATTTTTGTAGCGTTAGCGGCGGATTGAACCCTTCACGTGCATTCTCCCCTAACTGTTATACGGTAGTAAAATTACATCCCCTGGTCTTCTTGTTACTTTGAAGTATTTTACTATCGCTTGCCTCTTGGTGAGATCCCTTGCCTTTCACTATAAACCACAAATCAATTAAAATGTATGGCGTCAAGTGTTTGAATTGACTATCTTCGAACACATGGCAGCGTGATAACCGGAGATATGCAACACCATAACCTTGAGTTTTCCGACATGTTGAGTTACTTTTCTTACTGGAAATGTGACAATTATTTTTAAAATACAATAACACCTCTTTTGTAATATATCTGGAGCTTCCATACTACTAACAGATTGAACACAGTTAACTGTTCCACAAGTAGCTTATTTTGAAATAGTCACCATTACTACAATCCTCGAATGATATTTTTTTATATATGTTATTCTTCATCTTTCTGAGAGATGTTTCATAATCAAATTTTGCACAATAATGACATGATGAATTCAAAACGCCAAAGGAAATAAGACTCATTAACTTAACTAAAATTAAAAATATGTTTTTTAAAAAACATATTTTGTTCGAAAAGAAAATCGAATGAAGTGTAATTAGTCTAATGGCATTCAAAGAACAATTGCTCTGATAGACAGAGAATTGACGAGAAAGGAAAGGTTTGTTAGTTACATATACCACAATGATCTTTATTGCACTTATTATTTTAGAGAAAGACGTATAGCTTGTAACATTAAAAGCGGCTCCAAGTGTATAAACACTAAAACTGGGCCAACTTATAACATTAACACAAAAGCGATGATGTAATAAACAATTTGTAATTGATCGAATAATTTTAATTAATAAAAAAAATTACCAAATATTAATCGATACTGCCGTCGGCTCATCGGTAAATTGAGAATGGGAGAGTTCTAATTTAGAGTTTAATTAACATACCTGAAATACTGCCTGCTTCTCATAAGCTTAATTATTTTCACTTATACTTAATTCATAAAAAAATGTTATCTAAAAATTATGAAAAAATGATAAAATCTCGAGCGCCATGTTGTCTTTTATATATATATATATATATATATATATATATATATATATATATATATATATATATATATACATATATAGGAACAACAAAACCTAGTTAAGGAATAATAATAAACAATTTATCAAAATGAAAATAAAATAACATGATATACTTAAGTTTATTTAATATCTGATTGAAAAGGTTAAAAATCAGAAGTCTTATACTATTCTAATGTTTAATCTTGCAGATTAAACAGGGTATTTTAATAATGTTAATAATTTTAGTAATTTTATATTTAGTAATAAGTTGAGAAATATAAGTAGAATTAACAATTAAGAAATACGTAAAACAAATCGTAAGCAAAACTGAATATAGAGCAGGTTAATTGTTGCGACAATTGTGCTGATACAAAAGTGTGTAAGGTTGAAATTACACATATACTATGTGCATTTTAACTAGTAAGCACAAAAAGGCGCTTAAATGAATAAAACATGACCTACTAACTAGGTCAAACAATAAAACACGTCATGTAAAAAGTTGTATATAAAGTGTAAATAGTATCAAATAAATCAGTCTTTGAATGAATCTCATCTTTTATTCAATTACTCAACAGGGTTGTGAGGTCTAGTCTACAATTGGTACGAGTGACGGCGTACCCCTCACATTAAACCCCAACTACTCAATCTCTCTAATCAGAGAATTGAACATGGTCCTTCGAGCCAACAACATCGGCAACCAGTAAAATTAGTCATGGTCCTTCGAGCCACCAACATCGGCAACCAGTAAAATTAATTACTATTGAAGACATCATCCACCACCAACAGCAGCAGCTATTGAACATCAGCCTATTGAAGACATCAACACCACCAGCTACATTCAATTCACCACCACCACCGCCAAAAGAAGTTACAGCAGCAAGTCTACCTCTGTCAACTATAAGGATTTACGCCCCTTATAGGAAAGAAGAAACATATCGACAGTGGGTAAGAAAATCAAGCTTTATAAATAAGAAACAACACAAGACTCAAAGCGAAAAATGGAGAAGATAAACAAATTGGCCAACACCCAAAATGAAATTGGCAAGGCTATGGAGAAGATGTTTACAAATATGAAGAAAGATGCGGCGGCACGGAAGAACAAGGTGTACATTAATGAACGTAGCAAGGCATTGGAAACATGGTGGGAAGAAGCGAACAGCACACATAATGAAATATCCAAACTGCAGATAGATGATCATGACTGCCACACGTCAGAATACTTTGAAAAATTGGGTAAACTATATAATCACATTAAGAACTATCTGGCAGAACTGGAAAAGAAGCTAAGAACCACCTCGCAAGAAGACGATGGGGTCGATAAAGAACAAGAACAGCGATTGAAAAGACAAGAGATCAAGCTGCAACAACTAGGTGCTCTATTACAACAAGTAGAAGAAAGATTGAAGAAAGAAGAAAACACGGTCCAACTTAAGTTATGGCAAGACAAGATTCAGCGCCAATGGACTGCAATTGAAGACCTGCACGAACACATCAAGGTGCATGAAACAAAACATCAGGACAACTATTTTTCAAACAGCGAGTTCGAGAAAACCGAACAATGGTGTGACCAAATAAGCATCGAACTCGGAAACAAAATACAAATGGTTGGAGATAAGACATGCAGCATCAAGATGCCAGAAATAAAGCTACCTATGTTCAGCGGTGGCTATGAAAATTGGATGACATTCCAAGACCTGTTTGAAAAAATAATACACTCCAACAAAACGGTGACAACAATAGAAAAAATGCAGTACCTTAAAAGCAACGTCACAGGAGAAGCATCAAAACTAATCCAACACCTTCAAATAGCAGAATGCAATTACAAAACAGCATGGGAAATTCTCGAGAGCAGATACAACAACAAACGGTTAATGGTAAAAGTTTTAATAGACAAAATTCTAGACTTTCCCACTATCCAAGAGCAAGATGCAGGTGCAATAAGGCGTCTGCATGACACCACTTATGAGTGTCTGGAAGCAATAAAGAACCTAGGAGTAGAAACAACCTCCTGGGGTCCTCTTATTGTCCACATAGTAGCAAGAAAATGGGACGCAGAGACAAACTATTCGAACAATCGCTGAAAGCACCAAATGAAATACCACTAATGGAGGAAGTAATGGAGTTCCTCAAACTAAGATTCCAGTCAATGGAAGCGATGTCCCAGGCAAGAAAATCACACCATACTACCACACGAGGACAGCCCCAATGGAACCCCCAGTGGCAGAATAAACGACAAGCAGTGGAAATGTCCCAACAAGATGAAGAGTGTGAAGAACATTACCAACGAACCACGGTGAGGAACCCGGATGGAACTTACACAGTAAAAATACCATTCAAAAAGATCCAGACACGTTGGAAAACTCAAGACCATTGCCAGTCGCAAGATTACTACAGCTAGAGAAGAAATTTTAAAAGACAACAAGTTGAAGACGGGTTACAAAAATTCATGGACGAATACCTCCAACTAGGGCACATGAAACTAGCCACCAACCCAAATGAAGACAGGGTGTACATACCACATCAGGCAGTTGTGAAAGAAACTAATACAACGACCAAGCTGCGGGTAGTATTTGACGCATCATCTAAGGACTCCAACGGGAAGAGTTTAAACGAGATGATGCACGTAGGGCCAAGATTACAACAGGATCTATGGGACCTCTTAGTAAGATGGAGAAAACATCGCTACGTGCTCATGGCTGACGTAGAGAAGATGTACCGTCAAATCAAACTTAACAAAGAAGATTACAAATACCACACTATCCTGTGGAGAACCACACCAAGGGAACCAATCAAAGAGTACCAACTTACAACCGTGACATAAGGAACAGCTTCCACACCTTACCTAGCGGTAAGGACATTACAGCAACTAGCCCAAGATGAAGAAAACAATTACCCGCAAGCATCAGCAGTAACACTGAAAGATTATTACGTGGACGACCTGTTAACTGGAACCACCACAATAGAAGACGCAAAAATTTTACAGGAAGAATTAATCACATTATCAGCGAAAGGAGGATTTACGTTAAGAAAATGGGCAGGAAACCACAAAGAATTATGGAAAGAAGAAAAAGAAACGTCGGAACCACTGGATATCAACCAAAACGAAACAAGGAAATCCCTAGGAGTGAGATGGCTACCAGATCAAGACAGCTTTCAATTCAAGGTAGCACTCAACAACAAAGCATTAACAAAAAGAAGCATACTATCAGAAACAGCAAAAATCTTCGACCCGCTAGGGTGGGTCAGTCCAATAACCATAACAGCCAAACTAATAATACAAGAATTATGGATAAGCGCGATCAAATGGGATCAAAAAGTACCTGACAACATAGCATCAAAATGGGTGAAGTTCCGGGATGAATTAAAAGATATAGAACAACTAAAGATACCAAGATGGATTCACCACATTCAAGACGAGTTACAGTTACACGGGTTCTGCGACGCATCAGAAAAAGCATACGGTGCAGTAATATATGCGAGAACCAGTCAAGGAGAAGTAACGTTACTCACAGCAAAATCAAGAGTAGCACCTGTCAAGACAAAAGCAACCATACCCAAGTTAGAATTATGCGCAGCAGTACTATTAGCAAAACTATTAAGAAGAACAGTAGAAGCAGTAGAAATTCCAAACCTAACTGTGTTTGCATGGAGTGACTCCATGATAACAATAGCATGGATCAAAGGGGAGCCATCCAGATGGAAAACGTTCGTAACCAATAGGGTTACGGAAATCAATAAACTCGTACCACATCAACAATGGAATTACGTCAGCACAGAAGAAAACCCAGCAGACATCCTGTCAAGGGGATACCCAGCATCCAAGATAAAGACAAAATCCATATGGTGGAATGGACCGGAGTGGCTGAAAACAAATGCATGGAAAGAATACCAAACACCAAACACAACCACAAAACTGGAGCTGAAGAGATGTCTGACAACCATAAAAATAGAAGACAACAGCATCATAAACCGATTTTCGTCATTGCAACGACTGCAACGAGTGATCGCCTACTGCAACCGATTCAGCAAAGCATGCAGAAGACAGCAAAGTAAACACAAACACCTAGAATTAGAAGAATTAAGCAGGGCAATGCATCAAGTCATCAGAATGACACAGCACCAGCACTTCGGCAAGGAGTTAGAAGCACTACAAAAACAGCAACAAGTGTTGAAAAACAACCAAATGGCAACACTCAACCCATTTATAGATGGAGAAGGCATCCTACGTGTGGGAGGAAGATTACACAATTCACAATTGTCATTCGACGAAAAGCATCCTATAATACTACCACCAGGCCAACAACTTACAAATTTAGTGATACTAAAGGCTCACCAAGAAACACTGCATGGGGAGACCCAGATCACACTTGCATACCTACGCAGAAAATACTGGATAATAAACGGCAAAAGGGCAGTAAAATCAGTCATCCATTCATGCACGACATGCATCAGATACAAGAAACAGACTACACAACAGCTTATGGGGGAATTGCCCGCGGCTAGGGTAACTCCAAGTTCACCATTCACACACACAGGGATAGATTACGCCGGTCCAATTCAAATAAGATCATGGAAAGGAAGAGGACACAAAGCATATAAAGGATACATCGCAATATTCATCTGCCTAACAACCAAGGCAATACATCTGGAAGTAGTAAGTGACATGACCACAGAAACATTTCTAGCAGCAATGAGAAGATTCACATCCAGGAGAGGTCATTGCACACACATATACAGTGACAATGGTACAAATTTTGTAGGAGCAAATAACATTCTTCAAAATGAAGTTCAAGCAATAATGGAAGAAGTGAGAACCCAAGAATCATCAGTAGGAATAAAATGGCACTTCATACCACCGTCCACACCACATGTTGGCGGCCTATGGGAAGCCGGAGTGAAGTCAGTCAAACACCACATGAGGCGAGTTATTGGAGAAGCAACATTAACATACGAGGAACTAACTACACTAATGCACCAAATAGAAGCATGTCTAAACTCAAGGCCATTAATACCAATCACATCGGAACCAGGAGGTATCATATTAACTCCTGGCCATTTTTTTAACTGGAGAAGCACTACTAGGTCCATTACAACACACAACAAACACCATTGAAGAGAATCTAAGTACAAGATGGAGGCTAGTGCAGAAGATGAAGGCGGACTTTTGGAAAATTTGGTCATCAGAATATTTAAGCAGTCTGCAGCAAAGGTACAAATGGAAACAAAGCAAGGAAAACGTGATGGTAAACGACATAGTGTTAGTAAAGGACGAAAGTTTACACCCCGCTAAGTGGCCATTAGAGAAAGTAACAGAAGTCCCTACAGCAGCAGATGGCATGGTTCGCATCGTAACAACCCGCAAACCAGATGGTAAAACAAGTAAAAGGCATATTCGGAACTTGATCCCCATACACTCTCCGGCCAAAAAACAACACGAGCACGAAGACATCCGGGCAAGGAAGAAACAAAAGCAATCTCACGTACTACAAGTAGCACTTGGACTCTTAACAATGTTAACAGTTGCAAGAGCGAATTTTACGATGGAACATCCAGATCCAGGCCTATACGTAGAGCATATAGGTAATGCACAAATCGGAAGAGGTACATTCCGGATCGATCTACAATTCAACACAATTAATATTGAAGAGGATATCATAGAAGCAATAAACGCTACACATGGGTTTGACAAGCTGTGCCAGCAAGCCACAAGAATATCAGAAGAAATACATTGCAAGGAGCTGGCTCATCACACAAGTGAATTAAGTAAACAACTAAAATGGTTACAAGAAGGAATACGAGCAATTATCCACTCAAGAAAGAAAAGGGGCATGCTAGGGGACATTCTCACATCAATATTTGGAGTAAATGATGGAGTAAGACAAGACATCACGTTAAACCAAACTGGCATCATCCAAATCTCATCAGAGTGCTTAGTTCAAACAAAACAAAGCATTCTAAGTCCGACACGTCAGGATAGTGTATCAGTAGTTACAAGTTATCACAAACCAGTGCAAATAAACATGGCAGACACAATCCAACACAAAACTCAAGTTAGCAGCACTCAGAAGGAAACCATACTAAAGGCAACAGATCAACTAAGTGACTTAAAGCAAGAAGAAAAGAAATCCAACAAGATGTAATCAACACCCACTGGGAGAAAATAGCATCACATTCCAGAATAAACAGTCTCGCAAGTACAGCAATACTACTAGGAGTAGCCGTAGCAATCTGGGGGGCATACAAGGCATGGACAAGAATACGTCGAAAGAAAAACCCCAGGAAACAGAAGGAGAAAGATTCCAGATGGAACAACTTTACGCCATCCCAACCACCTCGTCGCGGCAGAATGTTCTATCTGCAAATGAACATAAACTTCGGGCCCGCCAGGATGTTTAATCTTGCAGATTAAACAGGGTATTTTAATAATGTTAATAATTTTAGTAATTTTATATTTAGTAATAAGTTGAGAAATATAAGTAGAATTAACAATTAAGAAATACGTAAAACAAATCGTAAGCAAAACTGAATATAGAGCAGGTTAATTGTTGCGACAATTGTGCTGATACAAAAGTGTGTAGGGTTGAAATTACACATATACTATGTGCATTTTAACTAGTAAGCACAAAAAGGCGCTTAAATGAATAAAACATGACCTATTAACTAGGTCAAACAATAAAACACGTCATGTAAAAAGTTGTATATAAAGTGTAAATAGTATCAAATAAATCAGTCTTTGAATGAATCTCATCTTTTATTCAATTACTCAACAGGGTTGTGAGGTCTAGTCTACAATTGGTACGAGTGACGGCGTACCCCTCACATTAAACCCCAACTACTCAATCTCTCTAATCAGAGAATTGAACATCTAAAATTATATAAAAACATTACCTTTGAACGTTCGGTACATAAACTGTAACTGGTAACTATGGAGCAGAATGGTGAACTTGGTGAGGTCAATGTCTTGCTTATTTCCCTTTATATATTGTGTCCATAACTTCATTGAATTTCTTTGAAGCTTAATTCGCCAAATTTATTTATAAAAATATGTAGAACTTGCGTTGTAAAATGTAATTCAAGTAAAAATTGCCATTTAAATTAGAAAATAGAATAGTAAATTACTCACTTATACGTGCCATTAAAAATAATTATTATAAAAATGCCATATAAAAGTATGCATTAAAAAAAATATGAGTAAAATAATTGCAAACTAAATGCAAAATAAGTAAAATAGAAGTGCAAACTAAGTGCAAAATAAGTGCAAAATAAGTACAAACTAAGTGCAAAGTAAGTGCAAAGTGCCTAAAAAAACAAACAAATGCTTTAGTTTTAAATATAATGAATTAGAAAATAACTTACCATCTGCCGATGGCACAAAATATAAAAAATTAGGTAAAAATCATGCTTACTGCTGTAACATTCAGCATTAAGTGAATTAAAAAAAAGCTTTCAGAATAACTCAAATGAGTATTTCCCCCTAAAAGTTTTCTTGCGTTGCGCGGATACAATAATATCAATCCAATTTTTTAAGAAAGGGAACTATAACTATTTATGTAATATTACACCCAAAAGATATGTTCTAGGAAATGCAAATTAAATTGCCATTCTCAATTCTACATATTAATAATTAAAAACTTTTCTAATATTACGCCAAATAAATGAACGATTCTTAAATTAATGTACTTTTTAATACAACCACAAAAAAGGTTGTTACAAGCTTTAGCTGAAGAAAATAAATATACGGCAGTTGAACGTAAAAATCATCAGTATCAGTAATACTCCAACAGCCGCCTTGTATGAACAGTTTAATACATCCACTAGATAAATAGTAATGAAGACCAAAAGTATTCTTTTAATAGGCATTTAATGTACAACAATTTATACCATTTATTAAAAATATTTAATACTACAAAAATAGTAGATTGTCTATTAGGTGTAGGTATGGAAGTTAGAATCGAGGAGTAGGGCCATTTATTAGTCCTGTATCGTGTAAATTTAAAATAGACGAGGCTATAATGCTTGCAGTTTTCTTTAAATATCCTCCACTCGTTAACATAACAATGGGGATCTGTTTTGCTCGCACTTCTCTAAACACCAGCTCATCTCTCCGAATTATACCCTGAAATTCATATTTATAATGTGCTTAAAATATCCCTATTCTTACTTCTGCAGAAACACTTAAACAACCCAGAGAATCGCCCTCCAATATATCTGTTCCTGCATTATATATTACCACATCTGGAAGAAATTCGGCCAAACTTTCGTTAATATTCCTAAAAAATAAAATTCATTATTAATACTAATCTGCTAATAAAGCTAACAATGACGAAACTAGTATATACATGTAGCACCTAGTTCTTCATCTCTAGTGATGAGAAATAAAATAAAACACGTATTCATGTTTTTAAAAAAAGCTACTAAAATGATACCTAACTCGACCCGCTCCGACACCACATTTTTATTCCAAATTTAGATTCTGTGCTGAAAAGTACATGTTTTGTATAAAACTTTCTTTGATTCGTGATAGATGACGCTACTTGTGAAATATACATCAAGCAAAAAATATGTGTTCAAAAAAACAATCCCATGGGTGTAGCGGTTCAGATCTTCCGCTACTACAAATATCCACTTAATTCGTGTAATTGGTAATTTTTGCGGGTTGACTAAGGCAAATAACGCAATGATCCTTATTCGTAATATTATATTAGTAAACAGTTTACGACTCAAAAAATAAAAAATTTAGAATGTTAAGATTTAGAAGTAAAAGTGTGATTCATACAGAGCGTTGAAAGTCATGAAATATTAAGCGAAACACTATGAGTTCCACATGTACACAGCTAAAGTATAATTATTAAGTGACTGACAATTAATCAGGAATAATGTATTTGGAATAGAACATATTTTTTTACAATTTTGAATAAGAAAAGCACTAAAAAATGAACTCATCGTCCAAACACGCACTCGTAAAATAATCGAAACGACATGTTAGAATGAGATATAATTCTTGAATGGAACATAATTAGTTACCATAATTAATGCAGATATCGACCGTAATGAGTAAAATATTAAAGCAGAATTGGCATTATGGTTACAACATATCTTAAATAATAATTATATACAAGACAAGTAGCAAAAACCATAAGTAACGAAATTTTACGTATAAATTAAAGGTCGTACGTGACTTCAAACTTAAATCCGATAACACAAGTACAACAGTACAGCATAATTACTACTTCATTTTAAGTAGAAATTAGTATCACACTTATATCAACCGTTCCGTTTTCAGATAATGAAAAATCCTTGCATATTTATATAATCATAAACACCGTTAATTATTTTAAATTAATTAACACAAAATATATCGTTATTGACTCAGAGGCAAGTTTAAGGAATTTTACAGACACCCACCATAACTAACTCCCTAACACATTTAGGCAAACTGCACAAAACCCCGACGTATTACTTGTTTCGTCCTGAAACTTATCATTACTTATTATGAGGTAAAGTCGGCTATGTGCTTTTACTTACTCTAATTCGATGTGATAACTACTTAATTCAATATACCTGTTGGTTTTAATCTAAATTAGTAATACTGTTTTTATTATTACCGAATAGCTGACGGCTCTAGTCGATAAAAGTGTACAATTTAATAAAAGTGAGCACGTATTATACGTGTTATATATGATTACTTTTCATTTATTCATTCATACCATCAATAATCAACCGTGTTTGTTGAGAAAGTCATTGTGACATTTGTTTCAGCCCTAAAACACACCCCGTCCGAAATAGTGTTGATTTTAGGATCTTCAATACCAACCGCCTCGAGCTCTAGAAACATCCCCCACGGGTGCTACACAGGACCGCGTTTGGAGCAGAGTTCTCTGAGGCTCACCAAAGGCTAGCCTTAGACTTGTCCACCTACCGCACCTCCTAACAGCCTCTTAGTAAAAACCGTACAAACCAAATATTTAATTATATATCATTTTCCTTAAATAAACGTGCGTTTTAAGCTTTTATAATGCACAGTCCTTAACCACATGCCGTGTGATATTGCACCGCTTTACAGTAAACCGATTTTGTATTTTACCTATGAAAACCAGTTCCCTCTTAATGGTTTTCTCGTGTACTTAATTCGGCCTGCTTATTTATAAATTCCTGAGTTTATGAAGTGATTTAATTTGATGTGTAGGTGTAGGTACTATGGATACTAGTAGACGGCCATAATATTAATATGATTTGAATAATTACTAGTAAACTCAAGATTACGATTTTAATTCTTTTTAAACGTTAAATTATTAACAGTAACTTCAAATTGTCCTTCTAAAGTCAGGGTGGCTTGGGATACTACACCACGAAAACCGGAAATGGAATAAACGTTGAAAAACAAAGATGGAATTTTCCCCACTGCGTTGGGGAGTTGATGGAAAACACGTTGAAATTATTCCTCGTCCTGACAGTGGTTCATACTTCTACAACTATAAAGGAACACATAGCATGGTTTAATGGCTATAGTTGATGGAAACTATGAATTTATTATGTGTGACTTTGGAGTAAATGGAAGAATTTCGGACGGATGGGTTATAGAAACCACACAATTTCACGAAAAACTTATAAAAAGAACACTGAACTTACCTATAGAAGAGAAAACTAGTACAAGTGCAGAAGCGTTGCCCTATGTATTTATAGGGGACGAATCATTTGCACATAGAACCAATTTTTAAACCATTCAGTCATCGTGATTTAAATGACGAAAGAAGAATTTTTAATTATAGATTGTCACGCACACGACGTATTGTAGAAAATGCGTTTGGAGTACTAGCTGCAAGATTTAGAATTTTCAGAAGCGCAATAAATCTACAATTGCACAATATCGACGCTGTTGTTATGTGTTGCTGCATAATTTTTTAAGGCGCAAATGTTCCGATACATACATTTGTTCGTCAGATATAGCGGAAGAATCCTCTTATTCTTTTGTCAATTTGCAACATGGACATAATAGTAATACTTCAGAAGATGCGAAAACAGTAAGGAAAAATTCTCAAGATATTTCAACGCCGAAGGAGCAGTTCCGTGGCAAAATGAATTTACACAACATTAGTATGTTTGTAACAACATTTTAGTTTACTGTAGTCAGTGAATGGAAATTGTGATCAATAAATAAATAAAGATATACCTAGTATTTTTTCTTCAAATTTATTAGTAGAAAGTGGTTGATTTTACCTGTGGATTTTGAGATTGGTCATTCTCTTCACTGTTATCCTCTTCAATATTGGACACCGCAGATCTGGGTGTTTCCTGATCCATTAAAAACGTGAGTAGGCCGTAGTACCACAGATGATGAATATATATATTGCTTCCTCACCCATACCCGAATGCTTAGAACAATTCACTTTTTTTAATTTTTTTCTAAACGAACTACGTAAATTATTAATTTTCTTCACGATAGTGTCATTAGTAGCTAAAGCATCAATTTCGCGCATTTTTTGAAATAAAATTTCATACGAAGCTGCTTTGTTTTGCTTGTCCATATATTCTTTGGACTTGACTTTCCAAAGGCAAGGGTAAGCTCTATACATTTCAAAGAATTCAGTTAAAAATACTTCGTTTTGTTTTCCGCAGACATGGTTCTACTATTAACGAAATTCAAGCTCAAACTGGAGTAATTGACCTGTTTTGCATCCATACGATCAGTTTATGCAAGTCCGTGCAGGCAAATTTCAAGCAAAGACAAATATTTTGCCTGAATCGCTTACACACTCCCAGGTTAGCCTGTACAGGCGCTAACTGTGCAGGCCACCGGACAGGCGGCTGGCGTAATGTGTAGGGCCTTTACATAATAATCTACTAATTTTGGCGTTAAGCAACTGTTATTAAGCATGCTTTGACAACGTCGTTTTAGCTCACATAAAACACTTCGTTAGTGTTAGGATTAGGTCGATTTATATTTGAATCGCTATTTGTTATTAGAATCGATTTTTCATTTGGTTGTGTTGGTAAACGTGAATTTACATAGGGTATGTTTAGATTAAGGTTAAAACGTGTTACAATGTTCACGAGTACAAATAAATAAAAAAATAATAAAAAAGTAATTATAAAATAATCTTTATGCAAAGGCACGGGATTGAGTGGTTATGCAATAATGATCAGGTCTATCATCGTTTTGTCTTCAGAAAATTCTATAACGCCCACATTACAATTACGTACATTTAATTTAATAGTATATTATGTTATTAGGAGTAAAAGTGATAGTTTATGTGGCTAAGCCGAATGTTTAATTCGCCGAACGAACTGAGGCAAATAATTATTCAGGTGACCCACATAAACTCAATTTTACTCCGAATAACATATACTATTTTATCCGCAAACGTAATCAGATAAATTAAAAATAATTGGTAAAGATCGAAAGGAAAGAGCAAAACTAATTATCAGGTAAAAGAATAAAATAATCAGGACGTTTTGCAAGTAATGAAACCATAACAACGCTCATTAAATAAGTAAATTGGTAAACGTTAAAATGCCTAGGCGCAAATGTGAAACTTTACTCCATGTCCGAGAGTAAAACTTTTACCTTTTACCTTTGACATTTAGTCATAAAAGTGTCACTTTTGTGAAATTTGCGGATAAATGTAATAAACGTATCTATTCGGTGTGTCTAAGGATTCTTAAACGCATCGTTTGTAGTGCGTTTAGAAGCTTCGTTTCTGGTAACTTTTCTGGTGCCTTTTCTGGTATAATAATATTTTGACATGTCAGTTGGTTAGATATTTAATAAAAAATTATACGAGTGTCTCGCAAGAGTAAAATTTTTGGCCGTCATTAAGATAACACAACCTCAAATGCAAATAAAAAGGAACATTAAAAACTACGGTAACCTAGGATCCAAGCTACGGTACTCTACAATCCATTGGTAAGATCCTAGGTTACCCTTCGTGAACTTATAACATGCGTAAACTTCGACAGAAAATTAAAAAGTTATTGTTATGAGCGTTATTATTTTAAGAAAATCTATTAAATTTAAGAAAATACTTATTTATAAATATTTAATTACCTCAGAAGGTACATTTTCAAAAATAAAATTACTATGTATACATAGGTACGGTTTTATAATTTTTAAAGTATTTTTTAAAACAAATATATCACTTTTATCAGATAATATTTTAGGAGAATATATAATTAAGTCATATTTTGCAAAAATATACAATATATTTTCATTTTTTATAAAAATTCAATGGGATTGAATATAATGATACTATTATATGACATTTGAGTATCACCAACCCAAACATCCAAAAATCTATTCAATGAATTTGGTCAGTTTTGATGCAAATTTTGTTGATATTTTTAAATTATTTCCCTAAATAGAAAAAATAGCGCAAAACACACCTTTCATAAGTCACTTGGCGCACTTATCCAATGCCAAACCTTGATACGTGCGCCAATACAGTGACTTATGGTACTTGTGTTTTAATATACTATTTCTTATTCCAGTTTTCAATTTGTAATCAGGTGAGTGCGTGTGTGCGTATGCATGTGTGAGTGTGTGTATGTATGTATGCATGTGTGTGTGTGTGTGTGTGTGTGTGTGTGTGTGTGTGTGTGCGTGTGCGCGTGCGCGTGCGCGTGCGCGTGCGCGTGCGTGTGCGTGTGTGTGTGTGTGTGTGTGTGTGTGTGTGTGTATGTATGCGCATGTGGGTGCGTCGTGCATCTATACTTAATATTTCGTATTTAAGCTTGCTTTTATTTTTCCTGGAGCTAATTAGGTTTTCGAGAAAGCCAGGTGCGTAGAGGAGGATTTATTAGGAGCAGTTTTTGGTTTACATCAAATATTTTTGACACAGCTGCAAATTTTGAAGATATAAAAAATACCAACATACAAAATTTGAAGTTATAGGTTAATTATATTCTAAGTAATGTTTGGGTACTACGCGGAATTTGATCGCAAAAAAATTCCTACAATGAAATTTAAGTTTTGGTTCAAATTTTTTCAATATCTGAATAATAATAAGAAAATGTATAAAAATATTTTTTAAAGGTAATTCAATTTTACATCACTGTCCTTTATAAAGTTTCTTCATCCAAAACCAAATCAGGGCTTACAAATTAAAAAATAGGGTTTAAAATGCTTAGCTGTGTTATGAATATTTTCAAAGCTGGTTGCTTTGGAATGTTTGCACGTTAGCATCTAGATGTGTATTAACCTCTATCTGACATGTAGGTTTAAATGTCAATCTGACATAAGTTATTAATGTTGCCAATTCTCATTACGAACATATTATGGAAGCAGTTACATAATATTATGCTATAGTATGATAAAGACAATATTTTAAACCATATTTCTACTTTTTGGAAAGTAATATTTTGGATATGAAATACGTAAAATAAAGTAGTACTGAAAGAACTTTTTGCGAAATTGCAAATAAAAGGGAGATGATTAAACAATTAAAAATTTTAGTCAAAGAGAATTTATACTATTTTAATATTATCTTAATTTACGTTTTTCACATGTTTATAGTTTATAAAATGGTGTCATTATCTGCCAATTATACAAAAAAAAACGCTCAGTTCCAAAAAAAGTAACGCACTTGATTTTTGACCTAACTTATTTATATTTTTCATACCATTGGGCAGATATTTAAATTTTGTCATTTTAAATAAAGCCTCTTAAAGTAGTGGAAAATCTCAAACCATGATTTTTCTTAATTTTTTACTCACCATGTGTGTTAATCAAGCAATGGTATAGAAAGTGCTTACACTCTATATGAAAAACACTTCTTTTACTAACATTTTTTTTATTCATTGATTGATCTCTAAATTTTTCCTAATTACAGCATTTTTGCTGAAACCTTAGGTTTATCCAACAAATTTATTTCATTGTAGGATCACATTGCCTTTGAAAAACAATTACCGTTGCCATAGCAATGAATTTTTTGTATTCGTTGTGTGATTAATTAATTCATAAAAAAAGTTGTAATGACTAAAATTACATAAAATGCCTCAAGTAAATCCTGAAGAAGTAGCAAGATTAATTGCTTTAGCAAAGGATAGGTGTAGTAAACGATACACTGCTCGTGTAGTGGGAGTTCATGAAGCAACTACTAGTAGAGCGATCCTTAAGTACGAACAAACAAGAAGCACGACTCAGGAAGTGGGTTCTGGTCGTCCTCAAAAACCTTCTCCAAGAAGATGATCGCTTCTTGGGATTGCGGAATCGATCAAACAGTGCGGTAAATAAATGTTCGACAAGAACTTCGCCAAATTCGTGGTATTGGATTAAGTAAGCGGACTATATGTAGACGTCTAAGAGAAGTTAATTTAAAACCTGCAATAAGTGCTACATTATTGTTTGACCAACGTGGTGCTAAAAGAAATTTCATTAAAAATTATGAAGAATAGAATATTCCTACATGGCCGAATGTCTTATTTACGGATGAGTCAAGGTTTTTCCTTAACGTGATTGATAGAAGAAAGAGAATGTGGAGTACTGGTGAAAGGTTTAATCAGAATTTAACAACAGAATGCGAAAGTTTTAATGGTGGGTCGGCTATGGTGTGGAGAGGGATTTGAATGAATGGAAAGACATCCCTTCATGTTTTTCTGGTGAGGCGGTCGATGACAGCTCAAATCTACTTTGACTTTTTACAGCGGTATGTCTTACCTCATGCAGAGTTAATGGACAATTAATTTTATATTGATGAAGGATAATGCCCGACCACACATTGCCGCAATAGTGTAAGCGCAAGGTGCGAAGCTTGTTAGAAGCTACGGGTATAACCACATTGCAGTAGCCTGCGAGGAGTACGGATATGAACCATACAGACATTTGTGGAATAAATTAGGGAAAAGGGTACGTTCTCGCGAGAGACGTCTGGAATGTCTCGCCGAAATGGCAGATGCATTAATGGAAGATGGGATCGTATACCAATGGAAACGATAACAACCCTAATTTCCAATATGACGGGTAGAATAGAAACTATTAGAGTTGATAGGGTTGCTAGTGTTTAATAAAATTGTTTTTTAAGGTTTGTATCAGTTTATTTCACTAGAAAACTGTTTCTCGATGCATTCAGAAAGTTGGTCTGCAAGGTTTCGGCAAAAATGCTGCAATTCGGATAAATTTTTAGATAAATGAATAATAAACAAGAAAAAAAACAATACTCGCAAAAGAAGCGTCTTGCATAAAAAGTGTAAGCACTATCTGTACTATTGCTTAATTTTAATATACAGAGCGAGTCATAAATTAAGAGCAAAACATGGTTCGAATTTTTCCACTACCATCCAGAAGGATTAAAAAAAATTTAATTTTTTTTAAGGCAAAGGATAAACCTATCAATAAAAAAATTAAAAATCGGCCCACTGGCTTGAAAAATATAAGACATTAAAGTTATGTCAACAATAAAGCGAGTCACTTTTTCAGAAACTGAGTAATGTCAACCGGGGTAAGTGGATTGACCAATAAAAAATGCTCATGGGCCAAATGAGTATGAATCAACTTACTTCAGACCATTCACCATGCTCCAGTGTTATTGCAAGAGGAGATTGCGGCGCAATATTCACGGTGAGTTCGGAGAAAAAAATTCTAAGTGTAACACATACTTAGCTATTTTTTAAAACTTCAAATTCGTTTGCTTTCGCACGCGACTGAGTGCACTTACGCTTTTGACACGAGTTATTGTGTTATTTTGAGGTTAGGTACCTACATACGTTGGTTATTCCCAGAATTCTGCATTTATATATTATGATTAAGTCGTGAACCAGTGGAGTACATGATTAATTGAAGGGGACGTAGGTAAAATTATATTGCGAGATAGGGACAAAGGGGACCGTTAGCGAAGTAAATGTTAAGTGAACTGAATGTTACTTGTAATTAATTGAATACAATTGTTCCAGATGGTTAGAAAATATGTAAAAAAGTTGGGTCGATATGGAAACAGGAATTATTCGCCGATATTCATGGAGAGAGCAGTAGCTGCCGTAAGAGCTGGCAGAATGTCACAAAGACAAGCTTCGGAATCGTACGTTGTGCCATATACGACTTTAAATAGTCACGTATATGGCAAGAACACGTGGTCTTGGACAGCATTAGCTGAAGGTGCTGATGATTCTTGGACAAGTGTGCTTATGGCTCATCTCGGTGAATTAAAAACTGGGGGTTAATTCTGCTCCAAACAGCGGAAAGAAGGTGGCGGTGATCACTGGAAAGCACATCACCTGATGCGACCTGGAAAAGAAAAAAGCTCCAGTTTCGACCAACAGGAAGAAGAGAACAAGACAACTTAGCAGCAGCTCTGAAGAGGATGATGTTTTTTTAATCCACTTAGCCCCGGTTGACGGTCATTTCTTTTAATTTTCACACTGTAGGTTAAAACGTCGCGTTTCACACCAGATATTTTTTGTAGCACCAAATTAAAACACTTTTGTACTATTAAATTCAGTTAAACCAACCAACCATATAAAGAACAGCGCAATTTTGTAGCTTCGGTGCGAACCAATTCAGATAATAACGTTAGTAGATTTTATTAATATATCAGAAAACATTTGTTGACAATGTGATACATGGAGTACACTCATGATCACGTATTTAACCTCTTAAGGTCGTATGGACCTAATTAGGAACACTGAAAAGAAATGCCTTTAAACAATTAAAAAACTGAAATTTGCTAAGGTTTCTTTGATAGACCATTGTTCCTAAACTGGAACAATGAAGTCAATGCTCAAAACTTATATTTAGTGCCATCTATTAAGCAGTAGTAGATATAGAAACAACAACTGCATCATAACTTGTCATTCAGCACATGGGGGTGTTTCTACAAGTGTTTTTTTCGACTTTTTGGACAATATACGACATTAACAAAAATAAGGTATGTTAGTAGTTTATGTAAGAACAGTTACCAGCTTAATTTATTACATATTTCTTTATCACAACTTCCCAAACCAAATATTTCTCAATGTTCCAAAACAGGAACAATGGTCAATACGTTAGGTTGTTTTCATAGTTCCCAATGTAGAACAATGGACAATTAATGTTCAATATTAGTTTCAATGAAATATTTTTTTTAGTGAAATATGGCTTATTTACCAAGCGATAGTGAAGATGACAATATAAGTGACTCTGATTACGAGTATGCACCAACGAGACCAACATCGAAGGACGCTCTGACTAGTAATAGCGAAAATATTTCCACTTCTGAATCTTAAGATGACGAACCACTAAGCAGTCTAGCTGCTAAAGGAAAGAAAAAATACAAATTGACTAGAGTCAAGGAAGGTAATTATAATTTGCCTCTTCCAGAGTTTACGTTACAAGATATAGGAGACAATCCGGAGGTAGGAAGACCCATACACTACTTTGAAATGTTTTTTTCAAATGACATGTTGTCCCTAATAACAGAACAAAGCAACCTATATGCTTGTCAGATTGATATCAACAAACCTCTGAATCTTTCACAAGCAGAATTAGAGATTTTTCTTGGAACTGTTATATACATGTCCATTTTTGGTTTACCAAGATATCGCCTGTATTGGAGGAATACCACAAGTCACAACAGGTTCAATGAGTAGAAAAAGGTGGGAGGAGATAAAGAGGAACCTACATTTTAATAATAACGAAAACCTTCCAAAGGACCGAAATAATGTAAATAGGGCCAAATTGTTCAAGCTAAGGCCGATTATAGATCATTTACAACAAAAATTTTCTAACCAAATCAAACCTCAAACGTTATGTATAGATGAGCAAATTGTTCCCTACAAAGGCCCTACAAGCAATATAACCCAAAAAAACCAAATAAATGGGGTTACAAAACATTTGTTTTATGCGATAGCGATGTCTGATCCATAACTTTGAAGTATATACCGGAAAAATTCTCACAGCACCTGGGAAAGAAGATATAGCAGCCAGTGGAAACATTGTACTTCGTCTAGCAAGTGTTATTCCTAACCATCAAAACCACGTGTTATTTTTTGACAATTGGTTCACCTCGATGAAACTTCTTTCCAACCTTTACAAAGATGGCATTTACTGTTTGGGCACTGTAAGAAAAGATAGAATCCATGGTTTGGTGTTTACCAACGCCAAAGATATGAAAAAGAAAGGTAGAGGAACATACGAGGAGTATGAAGCTATGATAGATGGGGTAAAAATATTTTCTTTGAAATGGTATGACAAAAAAAAGTGTTTGTTTGACAAGTACCTTTTGTGGATCACAGCCAAATGATACCGTCCAACGTTTTGATCGTAGAACCAAAGCCAATATCAATATTCAGCGGCCAAATATGGTAAAACAATACAACCATTTTATGGGTGGGGTCGATTTGTTAGATGGCCTCATATCATACTACAGAACGGGACTAAGAAGCAGAAAATGGTATCTAAAAATATTCTTCCATTTTATAGACCTGGCCATAGTTACAGCATGGATACGTTATAGGACCGATATGCTAAAAGCAGGACTCGACAAAAAAGATATTTTAGATTCACTTGGTTTTCGTGCTGAGATAGCAGAAGGGCTCTGTCATTTGGGAAAGGGCGAAAATTCAAGAAAAAGAAGAAGGCCAAGTGGTGGTATTAAAAAAGAATTCGAAGAAAAAAAGAAGAGAAGCCAAAAAAAGCCCATACCCCAATTTGACGTTCGCACAGATAAAATAGCACACTTTCCATGTGAAAAGGGAGAAAGACAAAGATGTAAGAAGCCTAGTTGTGGATTGAAGACATTCTTTTATTCTACCAAATGTCATGTATATTTATGTATAAATAAAAAAGAAATTGTTTTGCTGCATTTCATATATAACTTTGTGGACCATTGTTCCAAAACAGGAACATTGTTTTTTTTTGTTATTAAAAAAAAATAAACATTTTTAATTTAATAAGTTGTTTTCACAATTATTCTAGCCATATATTTTTCCCCCAAAAAAAATTTTTACTCGACTTTTTCTAAATGTGGACTTTAAAAGGTTAAAGCAGTGGTATCTGCAATGTTCGTACGAATAGCAACTGCTCACATTAAAATCATACGTGTGAAACTCACTTTTCAACTTTGGAAAGGTACTCTTCGTCCTTTGTCCTCGATTTTAATTCGACGCGTCTATTAATACCATTTTTGGCAGCTCTATCAAAAGGGTAAATATTGTTATTATAAACATCTAAAATATAAACATTTCTGTTGTCCTTAAAATCTCGTTCATGACCATTACCCTGAAAACAACACCCATAATTATAATTACACTTTAATCATAATCTTACCTGGTGAGCATCTAAATCGATTATCATAACGTTTTGAACACTTAGAGGATAATGAATAAAAAGAAAATGTATCAATAACGTTATATCTGCATACACACAAAATCCACCACCAGCATCTGCTCTACAATGATGAAAACCACCTCCAATATTGATAGCCCATCCTCTTTCCACAGCCAATTTTCCTGATAAAATTGAACCACCAGTTTGATATCTACAAAATATACGAAAACTTCAAAATTAAAATTGATAATGTATACATACCGCATTGGCCTTAAATAACCATTTTGAACTAGACAATTTGGCACAAGAAATAAAGGAGGCACTTCAGCAATTCGCGCAACATTTATACTATACTGAAATACACAAGTTACAAAACTGGGTCACTAAACACATGGTATATTTACTTGAAGACTGCGGATGTATTTCTTAGAATGAACCACTAAAAGGTCTTCCTTCGTCGCTTCATTTGGTTTAGTAATAGTATCTTCAGTAATCAAACCTGCTTTTTTCAAATACTAACATGTAACACAGAAACAAACATGAGTTACAAAGCTAACGCTTCCAAGTACTTAATATAGTAATGTGAAAGAATCGGTTCTAAAATAAATAATAAATACCTCAAAAACGTTTCCCCATTTTCCTGCATCAAACGGATGTAATTTTTCTAAACCAAAAAAATGCACGTTGTATTCCGGTCTATAAACAATTGGCCACTGAGTTTCTTTAATGTCGCTATACAAATTTGTTCTAAAAACAAATTAAATGTTGTAATGAATGTGGAAAATTGTAAAATTACATACTCCATTATTTACAGTGAATTTTTCTTCAAACCAAATAACCAAGCAACGAAAATTCAAAATTAGAACATTCCCGCCGCCCATTTATTGATCTGTTGCGTTGTAATAATGTAGTCGTGGTAAACACCGTACAACACCTGCACATGTCGAAGCAACATAGATTTTTAGCCTGATTATCTCCATTTAATTTAATGAATTTAATAATATACAGCAATAAAAGGCTTGTTACATCCTTCGCGTAACGCCTTAACATAACATGATGACTTTAGTACAAAAATAGTCCACTGACAGCTCCACGTCCGTCAAAATATTTTAAAAAAATGGAAAACGATTATAGGTAAGTTTAGAATCAAAATTTCCAAGTGTAATTAGTTTCTGATTGGTTTTAGAAATACATTAGCTTTAATAAAGGAGTATGAATCTACCATAGAAACGTTAACAAGCCAAGTGCAGTTTTATGCTGTAAACACAATTAATAAGGAAATTCAAATTAATCACTGTATAATTTTAGCACGAGCAGGAGGACTTAAGGAAGGAAATTACCATTTTGATAGATGAAAATAAAGCTTTATCCAAGGCAATATATGAAATTATTGATAATAGGAATCAATATGAAGTAACAGATAAGCAAAATTTAGAAAACAGTTTAGTGGATAATTTAAAGAAGCAATTATCATTAACACTCCAAGTATGTGATATAAGAAGTGCAAGGATTATTTCAAAAATAGGTTTTAGGAAAAAGATACAGTTGTGCAATTATGGCAATGTTCGCTAAAGAGTATTGACCACTTGGAAGAGGAACTAAATTTGTTCGCGGGAAAAAGTCATGGTTTTATTTCCAAAGGACAGGTTCGACAGGTAAAGTAGTTCTTTTGTGTTACACTTCCAAATTTCCATACACAGGGTGTCCTATGTATCAAATGAAGCGAATCGAGACGATTTTGAGATATTTTTGAAAATAACGTTTTTTGTAAAAATGATAGAGGTTTAGAACTACCGCCAAAAGAGAGGTCCATGTGAGAGTTTTAGAAAGAGTTATCAACGACACTTGTCACTTTGACAGGCCAATTAAAAAAAATTCTAAGTATCCCTCCCCCAAGGAGTCAATCGGGACACCTTATTTATATGCATGGAAATGCTCGATTAGCCCCTGCAATGGGTCAATCGGTACAATTTTTTTTAAATACAAAAAAAACTGAAGAAAATCTTTAAAAATAACACAAAGCAACTCAAAAAATGTTTATTTAAGACTTCATAAAATTGATTAAAATAATAAAATGGAAAACGAAATTTAAAATCATTTTAACGTTTCGGTATTTACTTATACCATTTTCAAATAGTACATCATGCTATAAAGCTAATTACATTTTATAATGTACTTATATTAATAACATGACATTACAAATTTAAAGTTTACTTCAACGTCAAAGTTGTCAAAGCAACCTTAAATTTGGCATGTCATGTTGTACATTAATGGTTTGTATTATATATATACAGAGACTCCTTTATGTCCAGATCTGATAAATTACTGGCTTTGTCCAAGATTGTAAAGTCATCATGTGTGATGTTGTGGTTTTCCTCAATCTTATGTTTAAAGATAGCGGAATCAGGTATTGTTAGAGAACGTTTACCAAGTCGAGGAGTAATACCCAAGTGTTCACATCTACGAACAGCAAAGTGACGACGGGTTTTACCGACGTAAGTTGCATTACAGCTACTACATTTAAATTTATAAATGATGTTCGAAGATATGTCATTTGGGAGTGCGTCTTTGACTCGAAAAAGAGAACCGATGCGTTCAATGGTTGTAAAGGCAATACGTAATTCAACTTTCGGAAGATATTTTTTAATGTGTTGTTTGAGGATACGACGTATTTGTAGGCTATGAAGACCTGTATAAGGGAGCTTTGTATATATAATATGTTTTTCTTCTCAGGGTTTAGTTGATGGATTAAGTTGTTTATTAAGAAATCGTCCAATGTATCTATCCATGAACCCTAGAGGAAAACCATTCTTCATGAAAATCGACTTGATCTTGTAAAATTCTTCATGGAGAAGATGGTAATTGGAACATAACATGTATGCACGGTGTAGTAATATATTTAAGAGACTAATTTTGTATTTATTAGGGACGAAACTGTCTATGTTTGATACAGTCCTGTAAATGTAGGTTTTCTGTAGATGGACGTAGAAAAGCCAGAATTCGTGCGAATTATGTTTATTCCCAAAAATGGTAAGACGTGATCTTTTCAATTTCATTTGTAAATTTGATGTTGGGGTGTTGTTGATTTAAATAATTCAGAAAATCCGTAATATGTTCTTGATGTTTAAATAATAAAATGTGTCATCAATGTATCTTCTGTATAGAAGGGCTTGAATCTAGGAGGACAATTGGATAACCATTGTTTTCATGGAAATTTAGAAAAGCGTTCGCAAATGTTGGACCTAGAGGATTTCCCATTGCTACTCCGTCAATCTGTTGGTATAGGTTTTGTTTAAATAAAATAACTTTCTTTTGTGGCAAGAGTGAGTAGATCCTTAAATTTGTTCTTTCAAGATTTAAAATTTGACTAGTTGGATCAAGAAAAAGGGAATCAACTATGATTTCGATTGTTTCATCTAATGGAACATTAGTAAATAGGCTTTCAATGTCGAAACTAACCATGATTGTGTCCTTGTGTAAATTGGATGAAACTATTTCTTTAGCAAAAGAGAAGTTGTCTTTAACTGAAAATTCATTTTCAGTAAGTGTCTTCAAATGAGGAACAAGATGTTGGGCTAAAAGGAAGTTTGGGGTACCAATTGCATTGAGGATGGGTCGAAGCGGGAAGTTGTTTTTATGAATTTTAGGTAAGCCATAAATTCTACCTGGATAGGAACCTGTAGGGAAGTTTCATTATATATTTTTAAATTTTTTCATTTTTTAAAGAATCTTTTAAAATTTTTTAAAGATTCTTTAAATGGAAAATTTATCCAATTATAAGAAATTTTCATTTATCCAGGTAGAATTTATGGCTTACCTAAAATTCATAAAACAACTTCCCGCTTCGACCCATCCTCAATGCAATTGGTACCCCAAACTTCCTTTAGCCCAACATCTTGTTCCTCATTTGAAGACACTTACTGAAAATGAATTTTCAGTTAAAGACAACTTCTCTTTGCTAAAGAAATAGTTTCATCCAATTTACACAAGGACACAATCATGGTTAGTTTCGACATTGAAAGCCTATTTACTAATGTTCCATTAGATGAAACAATCGAAATCATAGTTGATTCCTTTTCTTGATCCAACTAGTAAAATTTAAATCTTGGAAAGAACAAATTTAAGGATCTACTCACTCTTGCCACAAAAGAAAGTTATTTATTTAAACAAAACCTATACCAACAGATTGACGGAGTAGCAATGGGAAATCCTCTAGGTCCAACATTTGCGAACGCTTTTCTAAATTTCCATGAAAACAATGGTTATCCAATTGTCCTCCTAGATTCAAGCCCTTCTATACAGAAGATACATTGATGACACATTTTTATTATTTAAACATCAAGAACATATTACGGATTTTCTGAATTATTTAAATCAACAACACCCCAACATCAAATTTACAAATGAAATTGAAAAGATCACGTCTTACCATTTTTGGGAATAACATAATTCGCACGAATTCTGGCTTTTCTACGTCCATCTACAGAAAACCTACATTTACAGGACTGTATCAAAACATAGACAGTTTCGTCCCTAATAAATACAAAATTAGTCTCTTAAATATATTACTACACCGTGCATACATGTTATGTTCCAATTACCATCTTCTCCATGAAGAATTTTACAAGATCAAGTCGATTTTCATGAAGAATGGTTTTCCTCTAGGGTTCATGGATAGATACATTGGACGATTTCTTAATAAACAACTTAATCCATCAACTAAACCCCGAGAAGAAAACATATTATATATACAAAGCTCTTATACAGGTCTTCATAGCCTACAAATACGTCGTATCCTCAAACAACACATTAAAAAATATCTTCCGAAAGTTGAATTACGTATTGCCTTTACAACCATTGAACGCATCGGTTCTCTTTTTCGAGTCAAAGACGCACTCCCAAATGACATATCTTCGAACATCATTTATAAATTTAAATGTAGTAGCTGTAATGCTACTTACGTCGGTAAAACCCGTCGTCACTTTGCTGTTCGTAGATGTGAACACTTGGGTATTACTCCTCGACTTGGTAAACGTTCTCTAACAATACCTGATTCCGCTATCTTTAAACATAAAATTGATGAAAACCACAACATCACACATGATGACTTTAAAATCTTGGACAGAGCCAGTAATTTGTCAGATCTGGACATAAAGGAGTCTCTGTATATATATAAATACAAACCACTTAATGTAAACATGACATGCCAAATTTAAGGTTGCTTTGACAACTTTGACGTTGAAGTAAACTTTAAATTTGTAATGTCATGTTATTAATATAAGTACATTATAAAATGTAATTAGCTTTATAGCATGATGTACTATTTGAAAATGGTATAAGTAAATACCGAAACGTTAAAATGATTTTAAATTTCGTTTTCCATTTTATTATTTTAATCAAGTTTAAAGGCAAGTTCTTATCCACTTCATAAAATGTCAAAATATAAAAGTACTTATCAATTCTTACATATTATGTGATTAAAAAATATGATTTTACAGAAAAAAAAACAGGTAGGTATTAGATACGTAGGTAATAATTAATAATTTAAATACACACTTTGACTTAATTTTTTGGGAAACTCGTAACCGCCTCTTCGTAAAACGGTTGGCTTAGGCAATTTTTTCATTGGTGCTTTACCAACTTCTACAAAAGGAAAATAAAACTTTTTTTTTCTATTTGGCCGAAGGAACTTTATAGTGATCAGATCACTTTTTATTTCCTAAACTAAACAAATAAAAAATTTGTCTCCTTTGTCTGTACGCTACTGAATTTCAACGAAGTGTCCTTTTTTTAAATTTTAAATCTATCCCGTATTCATTAGAAGAAGATGATAAAGAATTGTGTGGAACATTGAGTTCCTCAAGCTCACCAAAAGTATCCAAATTGACATCCTGGCTAGTGGATGGTTCAGCTGCATAAAAGTCCTCCTTGAAATCTCTTTTCCCTGGCATAAGAACTCCTTTACAAAAGTTAAAGAGGATTAAATTCCTTTCAAACGCAAGTAATACAATACAGGGTGTTCCATTAAAAAAACTTTCGAAAATTAGGTTTAAAGTTCGCAATGTTGGCATGCCCATATAAAGCACGCTGTAGAAAAACGTTAATCTGTGTTAACTTAGGGGACTCCTGTCATCATTCCTCTTTCCGTTTTGTTTCCAGTTATTATAAGTTAAAAAATATTACAAATTTCATTGGCCCATATTTTTTCACAAATTTAAGGAATTTTTCAATTTAATTGGCAACATTGCAAAAATATGCTATACAAATTTCGGTGCCAAATACAGAAATTTAGGGTGAATTAGAATATGTAAAAGTATACAGGGTGTCGCATTTAAAAAATGTAAAATTTTCATTGCGCCGCCTTTTTGGAGTACCCTGTTCACTCGAAAATAATTTTAGAAGATGACTCTCGAAACCCTTAAAGACTGAAAACTGTTTTTCACGGTCTTTGATGGTATAGGAGATATTGATCTTTGTCGCATTATTTGGCCACCTATATATATATATATATATATATATATATATATATATATATATATATATATATATATATATATATATATATATATGCGGATGTAAATCAAATATAGTGTAACTTTTGAACTTTTGTGCAAATTTTGGTGGATTATGTTAGTGCCAGTTTGGGATTTTTACATAAAAATAACAACAAAACTCACCGTAAATGACGTAACAGCTGAAAATTTCAAAGGAACACCCTGTATATTTTTACATATTTGGATTCTAGGGCTTCAAATACATACAGTTCATCTGTCAAATGTCAACTCAGGCGCCATTTTAATTTTATTTTTTTAAATATTTTTTTTAATTTTTGATCATTATGACGTCATCTAAATTATACATAATTGACCTGCAATTACCCCCATAATATTATTTTTCCTAATAATTAATTTTTGTTAAGTTTGTTAACGATCAAATTTAAGAATTACGATTTTTAACTAAAACTCACTGTTCCCAATAGAAACCTACATGGGCCACCCTATGTATTAAATAGCTCTTTCAAGTATTAGTAAAACGATATGCATAGTAATTTCCTTAGTTCCTAAATAAAGCAGTAATTTTTAATTTTCTAATTTTAATTAACACAACATGCTCCTGAAGCCAACTCTGTCAAAGTAAAATGGCGTTTGAGTGGACATTTGGCAGATGAACTGTATTTGAATCTGTAAAAATATACAGGTTGTTCCATTTAAATTTTCAGCTGTGTCATTTCCGGTGAAACCGGAAGTCGGTAATATTTTTTTTTACGTACAAAAATCCTAAACTGTCCCTAATATAACCCATCATAACTTGAACAAAATCTAACAACCCGTTCAAAAGTTACAGAGGTGGCCCCTATTTGATTTACACCGGTATATATATAGTATATATATATATATATATATATATATATATATATATATACAGGGTGGTCCAAAAGTCTGGAACAAAATTCATAATTTCCAAAATAATTATTTTTGTAAAAATCTCTCGCACAGGTCGATTTTTATTTTTTGTTTGGCACATTTATTTGCACCTGAACAGCAAATTCCATCTTTAAAAACGCTTTGAAACATTATTGTATTGAAAATGCTCGATTGGCCCCTGCAATGGGTCAATCGGTACAATTTTTTTTAAATACAAAAAAAAACTGAAAAAAATCTTTAAAAATAACACAAAGCAACTCAAAAAATGTTTATTTAAGACTTAAGTACTTATCAATCCTTACATATGTGATTAAAAAATATGATTTTACAGAAAAAAAAAACAGGTAGGTATTAGATACGTAGGTAATAATTAATAATTTAAAAACACACTTTGACTTAATTTTTTGGGAAACTCGTAACCGCCTCTTCGTAAAACGGTTGGCTTAGGCAATTTTTTCATTTGTGCTTCACCAATGTCAGAAATATCTTCTACAAAAGGAAAATAAAATCATTTTCTTTTTTTCTATTTGGCCGAAGGAACTTTATAGTGATCAGATCACTTTTTATTTCCTAAACTAAGCAAATAAAAAATTTGTCTCCTTTGTCTGTACGCTACTGAATTTCAACGAAGTTTTTTTAAATTTTAAATCTATCCCGTATTCATTAGAAAAAGATGATAAAGAATTGTGTGGAACGTTGAGTTCCTCAAGCTCACCAAAAGTATCCAAATTGACATCCTGGCTAGTGGATGGTTCAGCTGCATAAAAATCTTCCTTGAAAACTCTTTTCCCCGGCTCAACAGACATTATTCTTCTTTGTTCCAGATGGTTTGCGAGCATCTCTGATCTCCTTAAGCAAATCAATAACGGAGGCAGTCCAATCATTAAGATTGAATGAGTCCGGTACCTAAGAATTCTTTTCTTATATTTTTACTCATTGTATCTAACCCATTAAGCGTTTTTTCAACAAATATGGAAAACATTGTTTCGGGATAGGTCTTTTACATTTTTTCCAATCTTCCAGTACGCGTTTCCAACCTTTTTTGAGTGGAGAGAAAACTGAAACGTCGAGCGGCTGAGTGAGACGAGTTGAAGAAGGAGACAAAAATCCAAATGTGATATCATTGGTCTCATAAAGTTCGATAACCTTATAGGAAAGGTCACTGCATACATTGTCATCAATTAAAACCCTTGGTGCAGGCTGCTTTTTAAAATAGGGAAGAGCGACAGTTATAGTAGCAAAATACCTCCACTACTTCATGCAAGCGAGATCCAAACTGAACATTTTGTAAAATCTATTATTCGTTCAGGATGACGACTTTTTCTCCTCACTATGACCTTTTTGGTCCAGGGTTATCTATAAAACCGATTTCGTCATAGTTTACAATTGAGTTGCAATAGGTTTTGCAAATTATCGAAGTATGAATTTATGAAATAGCCTCACGGAGCCTCTTGATGTTTTCACATAACCTATAATTTGCCCAGACTGGTCGTGGTAGATTATCTTGAAATTTGCTTATACGTTCACCTTTTATATCCAAGTAACCCTTGACAGCATACCGAAGATTCAGTTTATCAAGAAGATAACCTCATTCTGCTGCCAGTATAAGTTACACCAAATAACCAGTCCGTCAGGACTGCCTGAGCTCCTTATTTTTTTAGGTGACCATTATTGTACCTTGATAATGTTGACCTTGGGATATTATAAATTTGCTCAGTCTCTAGTAGCGTGATTTGAAATTTTTTTTAATTGATTTAGGGCAGTCTGAAGTGTTTCAACACTATAGTTTTGGTAAACTTTTGTACCAGGTACTTTCTTGTACTTCCTGACCATTGCCGATTGACCCCTAAAAGTGCAACCTTTTGTTAAAAAAATTATAGAAAAAAACAATAGTCTAATTTTTTTCCTTACCATGTATAAGACACTTCAGCCAATCACATGACCAACTTGTAGTCTCCTACTCCAACTGGAAATGTGTTCCTAAGTTTATCTATTTTTAGAGCACCGTTGCACTTGACATCTAACAGCAAACTGACCGTTGACTAGCAAAACGCACACGCTGGAAAGCCGAGTAACAGTTCTGACTACTACTCGAATTAAAAGCATTCGACTCGCGGCAACGCGGCGAATGATTTGTCCGAAAACCGGTTTGTACCCATTCACCCCAGTGTCCTGATTCGCTGCATTTAACTATAGCGTTCAAAAGCAAGGATTAATTTACCCTGTGACCTCACTTGATGACTTTTTCTAATGATCCGATATTTTAGCGATTCAAGCTCGTGGACAATTCTTAAAGTAAACTATTACATAATTATTTGTTCAAAGTGGCCCCCGTTAACTTGAATATATAATATAATACGTTTTTCAAAAGTATGAGCCCTGTTTCTACACATTTCCCGAGTAACAGTTTGAAAATTGTTCGTAATACGATTTTTCTTATCATCTCTCGTAGTCAGGGGTGTTTTATATACCTGATCTTTTATAAATCGCCATATACTGAAATCTATTCTTGTTAGATCTGGTGATCTAGCCGGTTATGGTACTGGTGCTCCTTTTCCAATCCACTGCTGCCAATATGTTTCATTTAAATAGTTAGTACTAGGCCCTGTATAATGCACAGGGGCTCCATCATGTAAGAACCAAACACGTTCACGAACTTTATTTGGTATTTGAGCCGTTAATCACGGTAAATTATATTATAGGAAATCCAAATATACCTGTCCAGTTACTCTTCCCTCAAAAAAATATCGTCCAATAACAGTCTCCTACACCCCTCTCCCAACATTTAAAGACCATCTGTTTTGTGAATGGGTTCTTATGAAATGGGGATTACCTGTAGCATAATAATGAAAATTATGCCTATTCACCTTTTCGTTTTTGTGAAATGTTGCTTCATCACAAAAGAATATTAGAAAGAATATTAAATTTAATTGGCAACGTTGCAAAAATATGCTATACAAATTTCGGTGCTAAATACAGCATTTTAGGGTGAATTAGAATATGTAAAAATATACAGGGTGTCGCATTTAAAAAATAGAACATTTTCATCACGCCGCCTTTTTGGAGTACCCTGTACACTCGAAAATAATTTTAGAAGATAACCCTAAAAGACTGAAAAATTTTTTTCACGGTCTTTGATGGTACAGGAGATATTGATCATTGTCGCATTATTTGACCACCCCATATATATATATATATATATATATATATATATATATATATATATATATACTTTTGTTCCAATTTTGGTGGGTTATATTAGTGCCAGTTTGGGATTTTTTACATAAAAATAACAACAAATTCACCGTAGATGACGCAACAGCTGAAAATTTAAATGGAACGCCCTGTATATTTTTACATATTTGGATTGTAGGGCTTCAAATGCATACAGTTCATCTCCCATTTTAATTAAATTTTTTTAAATATTTTTTTAATTCTAAATTCTAAATGATAAATAATTGACGTACAATTACCCCCATAATATTATTTTTTTTAATAATTAATTTTTGTTAAGTTTGTTAACGATCAAATTTAAAAAATACGATTTTTATCTAAAAGTCACTGTTCCCAATAGAAACCTACATGGGCCACCCTGTATATTAAATAGGTCTTTCAAGTACTAGTAAAACGATACACATAGTAATTTCCTTAGTTCCTAAATAAAGCAGTAATTTTTAATTTTCTAATTTTTATTAACACAACATGCTCCTGAAGCCAACTCTGTCAAAGTAAAATGGCGTTTGAGTGGCGATTTGGCAGATTAACTGTATGTATTTGAAGCTGTAAAATTAAACATGTAAAAATATACAGATTGTTCCATTTAAATTTTCAGCTTTCGTGTCATTTCCGGTGAAACCGGAAGTCGGTCATATTGTTTTTTTATGTAAAAAATTCCCAAACTGGCTCTAATGTAACTCATCATAACTTGAACAAAATTTAACGACCCGTTCAAAAGTTACAGAGGTGGCCCCTATTTGATTTACAGTATATATATATATATATATATATATATATATATATATATATAATATATATATATATATATATATATATATATATATATATATACAGTGGTCCAAAAGTTTGGAACAAAATTCATAATTTCCAAAATAATTATTTTTGGATAAATTTCACGCACAGGTCGATTTTTATTTTTTGTTGGGCACATTTATTTGCACCTGAACAGCAAATTCCATCTTTAAAAACGCTTTCAAACATTACCGAAAATTTCAAATCCACGGGAAGCGTAAATTAACCGTGCAATTGCAAGAATCCTTTGGCTGTAAGATATGAAGAAAGTGATTTGGAAGTGGTTTTGGATGTTGTCGAAGATAAAAAGAGTTTACGGCAAATTGGTAAAGCACACGGAATATTTCATTCGACCGTCCACAACACTTTAAAGAGTCAAACACCAATCTTTAAATCCTACCAAATACATGAAACAACAAGAAATATTTGACGAAGATAAATTAAATAGAATTCAGTTTGCGAGAATGTGGTCGAAATTATCAACAATGATACACATGTTTTACATCATGTACTTTTCTCGGATTTCGGATTCATTTTCAACGCATGGTATACACAATATACAAAATTCTCGATACTGGAGAACATACAACCAACATCTGTATAATCAAATAAAAGCCAATATCATGGAAGTGTTAATGTATGGGTTGGTTTACTGGGACATCATGTTATAGGTCCGTACTTCATAGACGGAACATTGACTAGAGAACAGTTTTGCAATTGATATAGGAAGAAGTTGGACCCGCAGTTCCCAATTTTAATTTAAACGATGAGATATGGTTTCAACATGACGGATGTCCGGCTCATAATAAGTTGATTGTTCGTGAGTTTTTAAACAATACATTTCTCGAACATTGGAGGTGGCGCTATACATTGGCCCGCTCGTTCACCGGATTTGGCTCCCAACGATTTTTTTTTATCTGGGGATACCTTAAGAAAAAACTTTATAACAATGAAAATTCATTTGAAAGTGTTGACGCATTAAAAGAAGCCATAATTGCAAATTGTGCAAGCGTATCACAACACATGTACGCAAATGTACGACGAGAGTTTTATGATCGCGGCGGATATTATTTAGCTGCAGGCGGAGATTTGTTTGAACATTTAATAAATTAATTTAATTGTTATTTCAACTTGACATAGTTTACAAATTGTTTTTGATTTCCGATTCTAATATTCAAACCCGCATGTTGCTATTGAATTAATCTGAGTAACATGCCAGTATTAATATTGGAAGCCCACATCCAGTTTGCGTTTTCGCTAGGTCATGTGACCTTAAACAGTCAGTCAATGTACAGTGCACTCGATTTAGGTTTTAACTCGGAAAATCACCTTAAAGATATGCCCGTGTTATTTCTGAAAATTTTTGATATCCTCATTTGAAGGCATTGGTTCTAATTTTTAGATAACCTTAACTTCTGCTTAAAACTTCCTTCGGAATATGTCCCTGAAAACATTAATGAGTCATGGTTAGTGGGTTTCTAGGCTAAGACGATGGTCTTGAAAAAACAATGAGCCATGAATAAGTGGTTTACGCATGCGTAACTCGTCTCGAGGAGTTAGTTATATTTTAATAAAACCGTGGATAAGGGTTTGTGGGTTACCGCTCTGCTTCCAGTGAAGAGGGTCCCGCATCCGGTGACTTTGTTACAGTCTTTGTTTACTTCCAGGCTAAACCGATGAACTTCCAGTACGTATCTTGAACAGGGGTGTAACCTTGACTTACGTAACACTGCGCGACCTTACTATACAGGGCTTTTCACGATGAGCGTTAATTAGACGTTTCTGGCAAACCAGACAACGGATCAACCTGAAAATTTGACAGTATGCATAAATTAATTTGATCTACACGCCTAAAATATTTTAGATGATGCGGCGTTGCCGCTTCTACTATAAAGTAGCGAATACTTTGATTTTTCAAATGGAACACCCTGTATATAATATCATATTATGATTTCCTATTACTTTGTCAACAACTTCATGTATTATTTCCCTATACCTATCTATTACCGTTTAAGAGATATAAATTAATTCCGATTTTTTTTTTACAAAACGTACTTTTATAAACGCTGATAATCTTGAACTCTCTGGTACTAAGACGATCAAATTCGAAATGGAGTGGAGTGATACCATGATGATTTTCACTTCGAGTCATATTTTTATTTGCCTTATACAGGGTCTTTAAAAAATACAGATACTTTGTTCACATGAAAAAAGGAGTGGAAGTCAATTTTTTCAAATGGAACACCCTGTATATTTACACATTTTTGAGCTCTACATCCAATTTTAGATTGACTTTAATTAGATAATGCTATTTTGATTTCGTAACGTTTTCGAGATAAACTGTTTCACACAGATTTTATACTACGTAATACAATTTCTTTTCGATTTAGTTTTTCAACAGTCTCAAATCAGTCAATTCGAAATTGACCTTAGAAAAAGTTACAATTTTAATAGTGTGCTTTGGAAAAATAAATGATCCAATTTTGAAACGTCAAACTTTCGTTGGTGGTTTTGACTGATTGTGATACTAATTATAATAGAAAAATGTCAAGATTAGGTTACAGTAATGAAGATTTCTTGAATTTATTAATTATTCATGGTGAGTGCAATAGAATTGCAAGTAGAACATGCCGAGTATTTCATGAAAGATATCCACAACTTCCCAAGCCGAATAATCATGTGATAAATCGACTACTACAAAACTGTAGGTTGAATAGAACCTTTCGTCCAAAAATCAAACGTAGAAAGCATGAAGTGGATGATGATGACAATGGCATAACAGTTTTGGAATTTTTTAATGTATTTCCAAATTCTTCTCTACACGAGTCTGAAAGGGAGATAGGTATACCCTACGTGACAATTTATCGCATTCTTAATAAGCCCAAATGGCATCCCTACAAATTCTACTGTGTCCAACATTTGAAAGGGACTGATTTGCCTCGTAGACTGGAATTCTTTGAATGGTTACTTGTCAAGACTCAAGAGGATGAACATTTCCTTGACATATGGACAGATGAGGCCAAGTTTACAAAAAATGGAATTTTCAACAGACACAACAGTCATTATTGGGCGCCAGAAAATCCTCATGTCGTTCACCAAAGGGGTTTTCAAGAAAGATGGTAATTTAATGTATTTTGTGCCATAAAGAATGAGTCAATTTTTTATATCGAGTTTTATGATGATAATTTGAATGCAACAAAATATGAAGATTTACTGAGAAATGGAATTTAAATGATTTTAAATAATAGGCCAGGAAGAGAACGTGTATGGTACCAAATGGATGGTGCTCCACCCCATAATTCTTGTTCAGTAGGCGAAGCTTTAACTGAAATCTTCGAAAACAGATGGATTGGTAATAATGGACCTTTTCGTTGGCCTCCTAGAACTCCAGATGGCAATCCAATAGATTATTTTGAGTGGGGTTTCATTAAAAATATGGTTTACTCCAACCCAGTAACAACAATGGAAGATATGAAATCGAGAGTTAGAACTGCTTTCAACTCCAGACTTAATCAGAAGCGCTACACATGAAAATCTTTTGAAGAGATTACATGTTTGTTTAACATATTCTGAAATACACTGATAATTGAATTAACTTACTAATACATGAAATTATTTTCAGTTCGTGTGTCAGCGTTAATAAAACTATTGTTTGAAGAGAAGTTTCATTTGATGGTTGAAAAGTATTTTAATAATTATTTATTCATTGTATTAGCTGTGACTGATGAAGGAATATCGAACGGGATCTGTTAAATTTCAAAAATAAGTGATGAATACAAGGAAACCACGTCAGTTTCTGTTTGAAACAGTTTATCTCGAAAACCGTTCGAAATCGAAATAGCATTATCTGATTAAAGTCAATCTAAAATTGGATGTAGAGCTCAAAAATGTGTAAATATACAGGGTGTTCCATTTGAAAAAAATGACTTCCACTCCTTTTTTCATGTGAACAAAGTATCTGCATTTTTTAAAGACCCTGTATGAGGCAAATAAAAATATGGCCCGAAGTGAAGATCCTCATGGTATCACTCCACTCCATTTCAAATTTGATCGTCTTAGTACCAGAGAGTTGATTATCAGCGTTTATAAAAGTACATGTTTGATAAAAAAAAATCGAAATTAATTTATATCTCTTAAACGGTAATACATAGGTATAGCGAAATAGTACATGAAGTTGTTGACAAAGTAATAGGAAATCATAATATGATATTATATACAGGGTGTTCCATTTGAAAAATCAAAGTAGTCGCTACTTTATAGTAAAAGCGGCAACGTCGCATCTAAAATATTTTAGTCGTGTAGATCATATTAATTTATGCATACTGTCAAATTTTCAGGTTGATCCGTTGTCTGGTTTTTTTTTATGATTGTGGTCCTGAACAGGCTAAATTAGACCTATCGTGCTAAAGCACTCAGGAACACTTAGGAGGATGGATAGAGGGATAATGAATTGCCAATAGATGCCTATGAACAGCTACCTTAAATTTTCTCATATGATAAGTGAGAGGAAAACAGGATCTAGGGAAATCATTCCAGAATTTAGAAGCCGTGTAGAAAAATGTGGATTGCGCCCGTTTGGTACGACAAGTGGAGATTTGTACTGCATACTGATGATGTGAATGAGCGAACCGAGTGTTTCTCGCAAAGATAGCCCTAGATGGTATCAAAGAATATAATTCAGCAGCACAATAGCCGTTGTAATAACGATAATACAAAGAAAGAACTGAAACCATCCTTCTATGCTCTATGTGAGAAGTTAAGAACGGATTATTTATAAGCCTAATCGCTCTCTTTTGAATACGATCAACGATATCGAGAGCATATTGGGGAGCACTAACTCAGAGGTGAGAATTATATTCCAGATGAGGCCGAATTTAGGCCTTATACAGCAGAAGGAGTTGTCGAGAGGTAAAGTACTGCTTAGATCTGTACAAAAAGCCTATTTTACGAGCAACTGTTTTAGTAGCTGACAGTAGATGGTCAACCCATGAGAGATTTCAAGATACAGTCATACCCAACAGAGTAATAGGATCTGAAAACTTAAGAACTGGGCCATTCATACTTACAACAGGAAATGATCGATCTTTTTTGGCGGACATAAGGCAACACTGAGTTTTGTTAGCATTAAATTTAACTAGATTATTGCTTCCCCATTCGAGAATACGTTGAATGTCTTTGTTGATTGAATTTGCCATTTCAGCTTTAATTTCTTGATTTGACATAGAAGGTGGATTATCACTATGAGTAGACTGAGATGAACTACAATGAAGAGTGCTATCGTCACCAAAGCAATGGATGGGGTTAGTTGTTGAAGAAATAAGGTCATTTATGTACAGTAGAAAAAGTGTAGGCGCTATAACGGATCCCTGTGGTACGCCCGCGTTAATGCTAACTTCTTTTGAAAAAAAGCCATCAACTACGACACGTATTCGTCTTTTATCAAGGAAACTAGAAACCCAGTTGATGAGCATATCATTTAACCCAAACGAGGTAAGCTTGGCAAGTAAACACTTATGCCAAACTTGGTCAAATGCCTTTGAGATATCTAAAGCGACTACAACTGTTGAACGACTTTGCCTAAACCCATATTGGTGGCCACTAAGGAGTTTGTCAGTTTCAAGGAACGTGCGTAGTTGCTGATTGATTGCTTTTTCCATGATTTTAGACAAAATGGAAGTGATGGCAATTGGTCGGTAATTTAACGGCCAGAAACATCTAATTAACGCTCATCGTGAAAAGCCCTGTATGGTTATACTGCTCATAAAGTTACGTTAAGGATAAATGTGGATTTTAAAATTTTATAAACACATGGAGATTTTATTATTATAAGTTTTTGTTATGAACGAATAAGTTCAAAGGTAAATATGTAATTAAAAATTATTATTAATTTTATTAAATACATAAATAAAAAGTTTACCTCGAGTAGGATTTGAACCTACGACATGTACTTTGCTAGAGTACCGCGCTACCAACTGCGCCACCAAGGTTCAAGCCCCAATCGATGCAAATTTTGTCTTTATGTATGTAGAACTGATGTAAATTCTAAATATAATGAGATTACAGTCAAATTACTTATATTAATGGAATGTGAGCCTGCAATATCGCAAGGATTCACACATACCAAAGCAACTTGACTAATATTATATTTAGAATTTACATCAGTTCTACATACATAAAGACAAAATTTGCATCGATTGGGGCTTGAACCTTGGTGGCGCAGTTGGTAGCGCGGTACTCTAGCAAAGTACATGTCGTAGGTTCAAATCCTACTCGAGGTAAACTTTTTATTTATGTATTTAATAAAATTAATAATAATTTTTAATTACATGGAGATTTTGTTTAAAATAGCAAAATTCGTATTAGAAATATTTTAGTTCTTGAAATATCAGTGTCTAAGCGTTATCATATTTTACCAAATACTTTACAACGCTATTGACTGTATCTAGAAATTTGGCTATTTTAAACAAAGATAATCTAACCAAGAATGTACCAAATTTTTCTTCTTAAATTAACCAAACAACATTTTCAGATAAAACAAAATTACGAAAATCAAATTCAAAATTTAGAAGCACGATTATCAAAATTGCAAACAAAAATACAAACAGTAATGAAAGCCTCAACACAAACTTTAGAACAAAAAAATTCCAATTTGGAAGAAGCAGTTAACACACAAAAAACTATGAACACTAAAATCCAAAATTTGGAAAGTGAAGTGGATAAACTACAATCTAAATTGCGAGATATTGCAAGGATACGGGATAAGTTAGAAATATCTTTGGAAGTTAAAGATCGTGCAATTAAAGAACTTAGGGAACAAGGTGTAAAAGCAAAGGTGAAAGTAACTGAAGCTGTCCAAATTGTAGAAGCAGCTTTCCTTGAGAAGGATGCTGCACTTTTAAGGGAGAATCGAGCTAAAGGTATGTAATGCATTATAAAAAAATTCACTAACAGCATTTCCAGAGGAAGTCACAAAGATCTCCAAAACTTTAACCGAATTAGTAGACGAGGCATCGTTTAAAATAAGAAATGAGGTAACCACAATTCGAAAAGAGTGCGAAATCAAGCTAAAGCACGCAGAAGAAAACGTCAAATCTTTAAAGGAAGAATTAAATAACAAAAATATTCAAATACAAAAGTTTTCGTATGAACAAAAATTACTGGAAGACGAAATTGTTAAAGTGAAAAAAGGAAACTTGTTCATTGATGAAAGCCATACTTCCAAATTACTGATTCTGGAAAAAAACCTGGAATCGACATTTCAAAAGCTGGTAAGGAATTCATATTTTTAAATCTCGTAACTCTAGCTTATTCTAGTTATTAGCTGAAAGGAAATTGCTGAAATCAGAAGCGGATAAAGAGAACTTAAAATTAGATATGGAACAGATGGGCGAGTCTTATCAAAATGACATTAAAACTCGTGAAGTCGAACAACAAACTCTTAAAAATCAATTTCGACATTTACGAAAAAGGCTGAAAGAGTGCAGTGAAAATTTATTATCCGTTACAAACGAAGTTCAAAAATTAAAATCGGAATTACAATCCAACGAAAGTAAACATTCAAGTGCTCAAAATAAATTACAATCGTATTTAGAATCACAAATTAATTTAAATAAAAAATGGAGGAAAGAAATAAATGAAATTATTCATACGTATGAGTCTCAAATTAAGGATTTAAAAAATAATAATAAATATCTTAAAGGTAAATTAAAGAAAACAATCAGTAAAGTGTTAACTAATATATCCTCACGTAAAACTGATTTTCAAACAGACGATACGAAGGAAACATAATATTTTATTAGATTTTAAGTATAATAATTGTTATTTTGCAATAAATGTTTATTATAAAAATTGTATTACAGTGAAAATGTCATACAGGGTGTCCCAATAAGAACACCGGATTTGAATTGGCCGCCATTTTTTTGCTATGAGATTGGCAGCACTCTACCTACACTTTTTATTTTCTATATTTGTTGCAGTTACTGGATATGGAGCGTTACACTGCTGAACCACGAGTTTTAATTGTGAAAACTCATTACCAGAATGGTGAGTGTTATGCTCAAACTGTTCGAAGGCTTCGTGCGCTCTTAGGCCGTAACGAGTCAATTGTTCGGAGGCTGATGACGAAATTCGAGGCAACAAGGAACACTGTAAACATTCCAACACCCGAGCGCACTCAGCGTACGCGGTCTGTTCAGAACATAGTCATTGTGAGAAATAGTGTTCAAGTGAGTCCGAACAAATCCAATCGTCGACGTTCACAGCAGTTGGGCATTTCAACAAACTCATTGCAGAGGATTCTCGTGAAAGATCTGCACATACATGCATTTAAAGTGCAGTTAACCCACGAACTGAAAGCAACAGACCATTTTTAACAAAGACAGTTCGTTCAGTGGATTCTTGAGAGGCAACATGCAGACCACCACTTTGCCAACAAAATTATCTTTAGTGACGAGGCTCATTTTCATCTTTCCGGCTTCGTAAACAAACAGAACTGTCGTATTTGGGAAACAGAAAACCCTAAAAACATGATTGAAAAGGGATTACACCCTCAACGAGTGACTGTGGACTTTGGCCCGGTGGATTGATAGGGCCTTACTTTTTCGAATATGACGATGGTAATGCCACAATAATTCATGGAGAACGTTACCGTAATATGGTTAGGAATTTCTTGTGGCCTTATTTGGATGACATTGATTACGAACAGTTGTGGTTCTAGCAAGATGGCGCTACATGCCACACCTCCAACGAGACTATTCATTTGCATGAGAAATTTCCAAACAGAGTCCTTTCACGCAGAGGTAACCTGACACCGTGCGACTTCATTCTTTGGGGGTTTCTCAAATCACAAGTTTATGAACTCAGTCCCGAACCGTACAAGACCTGAAGCAGGAAATTCGACGTGTCAGCGCCGAACTCCAGGCGCAGGACTGTGCAAAAGTAATCACAAATATCATGGATAGAGTCACTAGCTGCAGAGCATCTCGTGGTGGACATATGCCAGATGCCATTTTCCATACTTAAATCGGAACGTGTGCCCTTTGTGTTCATGTATGAATATATGTAATTTCTTTCAAATATAGTTTATTTTGTGCATTATTAAATCCGCCGTTCTTATTGGGACACCCCTTATTATTAGAGTCTAACATTTTCGGGTTCGGTCAAATATCTCGACCACACGGTTAGCTGCAAACTAAGCTAAGGCAAAGATAAAAAAAACAAACGGCCTCTTCGCAATACCACTACACAATTCGCAAGCAACCGGGCTAATGCTTAGCTGTAGGACCGGTGTCATATTATTAGAGTGTGACCTTTTTGGATTCGGTCAAATATCTCGGCGTAAAACTAAGCTAGAGCAAACATATCTATACAAAGATAAAAAACAAACATGACCTTTTGACAATGTCGCCGCTCAATCCGGTGCCAACCGGACCAATGCTTAGCTGTAAGGCAGTAGTATGATGGCCTATAGTTAAACTTTCCAAAGCCAAAATACAAGTATGCAGCTTCGTGAAGTTACCAGCGTTGTTTTGTGTCGAAATGTGCCATAATTAGTTTGTCAGCAATACATACGGTTCCAAAATTATCGCATCTTTTAGATATACTACTAAACTAAATGTTTATTACAAAAATTGTGCTACAGTAAAAACTGAGCTAGTGGGCATGTGGGAACACGACCTGCCTAACATTCAGGAAGTTCGATTCCCATTACCGTCTACCCTGTATGAGGGTTTTCCTCATACAGATATAGCGGCATGGTTACTGCATATACGCACACCATGTGCGGTTCTTCAGGCAAATGCTGAGGTGGTGTCTTCCCCCTCAGAACCCTAGCTCCGATCCTTCCGATCCTATCCTGACCGTACCTATCCTTAACCCCACCATTCATACATACTTAATGTATGTACGTTAGGAATCCATGACTCAGGAGCGTGGGAGGCTCAAGCAGCACGCCCACCCGTTGGGGCAGAGGAGCAATGAAACGTATTGCCTTTTCCTTTTACAGTAAAAATGTCATATTATTAAAGTCTCATTTTTTCGGATTCGGACAAATAACTCGGCGTCACGGTTGGCTGTAAACGAAACTGGGGCTAACATACCTATATAAGGATAAGAAACAACATGGCCTTTTGGCAATATCGCCGCTGTATTCGGCGGCAACCGGACCAATGCTCAGTTATAGCGCTGTAGTATAATGACCAGAATCAAACTTGCCACAGCCACAGAAGTATGCAGCTTCGGTGAAGTTAGCAGCGTTGTTTTGTGGCGAAATTGTGCCAAAATGGCTACAGTCAAAATGTAATATCAGAGTATGATTTTTTTGAATTCGGTCAAATATCTCGATGTCACGGTTGACTGCAAACTAAGCTAAGGCAAACATATCTAAACAAAGATAACAAATAAGCATAGACTTCCAGCAATGTCGTCGCTCAATTCGGCGGCAACCGAATCAATGCTTAGCGATAGGACTGTAGTATGATACCCCATAGTGGAACTTTCCAGAGCCAAAACACAAGTATGCAGGTTCGTGAAGTTAGTTGTTTCATGTCGAAATTGTGCCAAAATGTGTCGTAATTAGTTTGTCAGAAATACATACCGTTCCATAATTATCGTATTATTGAGATGTACTAGTAACTGCACAACTTTTCGTCGTCACAAACCGCGGTACAAAAAGTAAGAACAAGCTTTGAGGTGGATCAACTTTGGTACAAGATTATTTATTAATCTTTGGGTAGGCGATAGCTTCCTTATAAACATACTGGAATCCCCCTCTACTATCGCTCTCTGTGAAAAATTTCACATTTAATTGAATTTTTCGAAAAAAGGTGTAACATATTTTGTTTCGGTAATAAAAAATTCAAATTTTGATTCTATCTTGAATGAAATATGTTAAACAGTAACAGAAATTTATTTGATGTTCCTATTTTTCTAAAGGTGGAAACGATGGAACATAAAATGTTAGTTTCCTATGTTTATATTGCAATAAGAACGTATAAATGTTTGTTCATTTATTTCGACATCGAAATCTATATCAAATGACGAATTCTTACAATTACTTCCTGAGCATTCCTTCTAATACATCAATTCTTACAACTGTAAAAAAGACGGATAACAAATGTGTGATAATAACTGTTTTTTCTAAATAATGTAATTTAAAAGTATATATAATTAGGCGCTAATTATGCACTGTTGAAATTGCGCCCCAATGCGAAATAAGTTGTAGCAAAGGTTCTAGAAACGCGGCTAACTGCGCGAAGACGTCAACTTTTAAATACATTATTTTTCTTATGAAGTAATTAGGCGCCATTTTGCACCGCTAAAATAAAATTAAAAGAACTTATTGTAAAAATTACATCAACATGGCTAAATTGACATTTCTGCATAAATCATTTTTTTCTTATGCGTTAATAGCCTATTCGCTGTTTTGCGCCACTAAAGTTAAATTTTGCGCCTCCATAGGAAGTAAGTAATTATAAAAGTTACATTGATAAGGCCAACTTTATACCATTATATACAAATTAATATTTTCTTGCGCCATATTTAGGCACCCATTATGCGCCGCTTTACCCCGTGAAAGTTAAATTTTGCTCCCCCATATTGTAAACGTTACAATCAGCACGGTTAACTTCACAGCAGTGTGCATGAATCAATTTTTTTTCTCACGCAGTAACTAGGCGTCAATTATGCGTTGTTTTGGGTCTCTAAAATCGTTTTACATCCCATAGGAAATAAATTATTGCGAAAATTACATTGACAAGACCAACTTCATAACCTTATAAATAAATTAATATTTTATTATAAGTTTTTGTTATGAACGAATAAGTTCAAAGGTAAATATGTAATTAAAAATTAAAAATTAAATTAATATTTTCTTGCACGATAATCAGGTACCGATTATGCCACATTAATACGGTTACGTTCATAGAGACGAACTTCGGAACTACTTATGCAGTAATTAGGCGCCTACTATATGCTGTTTGTACCGTTAAAATTAAATTTGGATATTTATTACAAAAATTACATAGACACGGCTAACTTCACAGTTGTTAACTTCTGCGTAATAAATTCGGTACTAATTATGCGCCGATAAATCAAATTTTGCGTTCCCATAAGAAATGCAAAGATTATATAGACAAGGCTAACTTCATTTTTTCTAGCCTGTTAAAATTAAATTTGTAAAAATTACACCGACATGACTAACTTTAGCGAGCCGACGTAAATCACTGTTTTGTTAAACTAATCGACGGTTTTAAATGTGTTGTTTGCCTGTTAGTTTATTAATGTGGTTTTTTTCTTATTTTTATTGTATTATGATTAAAATTCCACTTCTTTCATTACATATATATATATATATATATATATATATATTTAAATAAGACAATTTTTCTTTAAAACTTGTGTAAATAAACGTAAAAATTAATTCAACGTTTCGGGAACGTCCTTTGTTCCCTTTGTCAAGAATTTATTTGACAATTACAGAAATTGAAATAAGGTAACTATTTTTAACAAGTACAAAATATGAAACAAGGTAACTAATTTAATTTTAATCTGGACGAGTGTGTTTGACTTCGGGTAGTTGGTCTAGTATGTGATGTAGAAGGTGCAGAAGTGGGGACGCCTGGAATAGTTGCAGCATAAGTGTTTGAAATTGCTGGAAGATTTGGAGTTGGTTGAAATGTAGAATCAACTTGTTTAATTACCAACGAAATAAGAAGACCAAGAAATAATAGCTTGTCAAACAATGAACGAAAGATTCCTGTTATTCTACCTTATATAAAGGGAATTACAGACAGAATAGCAAAGAAATTTCCGAAAAACGACTTCAGACCGGTATTCAAACCACATTCTACTTTGTCCCAACTTTTAAGAAACCCCAAAGATAAAGTTCCTAATGAAAGCCAAGGAGTGTATGAGATACCGTGCAACAACTGTCGAAGAACTTATATAGGACAAACTAACAGAATATTATATGCGAGAGCCGATGAACACCAACTAGCAATTAAACAGCACAATCCTTCATCGTCTTTAGCTACACATCATTTAGATACAGGACACCAAATTAATACCAACAATATCCGTTTAATTGCACCTCTATATACCTTACAAGCAAGAATTATTAGAGAAGCAGTTGAAATTGAAAGAAGACCAAACGCCCTCAATAAACGAGATGACACTTCTAGAATGCCACAAATTTGGAAGAATATCATTAAACAAGTTGATTCTACATTTCAACCAACTCCAAATCTTCCAGCAATTTCAAACACTTATGCTGCAACTATTCCAGGCGTCCCCACTTCTGCATCTTCTACATCACATACTAGACCAACTACCCGAAGTCAAACACACTCGTCCAGATTAAAATTAAATTAGTTACCTTGTTTCATATTTTGTACTTGTTAAAAATAGTTACTTTATTTCAATTTCTGTAATTGTCAAATAAATTCTTGACAAAGGGAACAAAGGACGTTCCCGAAACGTTGAATTAATTTTTACGTTTATTTACACAAGTTTTAAAGAAAAATTGTCTTATTTAAACATGAATACTTGTGGAAATCTAAATAGAAACATATATATATATATATATATATATATATATATATATATATATATATATATATAATTATGAAACCATTTTATTATATTATGGCTAGACTAAATTTTTACAAATATTGTTTGTAAATGCTTATTTCATTAATTTTCGTCTGCGATTACCGATTGGGGTTGGCGTTGACACTGACGGCACAGCGCAAAAGAAGTGCACCAGATGGGGGCTACCAAAGATAGGACGCCTACAAACAAAGTCATAAGAACATCTAACTGTAATGATACTGCGGTAATGGGGTCCTTACCCGCACTAAATCAAGCTTCTGAACCTTCTCCTTCTATAACTGTTGCCGAGTGTGAGTGATCAGGATCCGAACCCTTGCAGTCAGATCAAGGTGAACTCTCTAAGACTGAAACTAAAACCACCTGTGCTGAACCGTTAAAGCCTACCTTACTTGCAGTCAGTTTGTACATCTGTAACTACCAAGGCACAGACAGTAGAACCTGAGCCCCTACTTCCGATTCAACTCTCTGACTTTAACAGTGATGAGAACAGTAGATCTCACGAATCGTCTTATGTACACTGTATTTGTAGATTATTCCAAATAACTTGAGAAATCATCTGATAAAGACCACTCTTTCAAATTTAAATAATGGGCGTAACGCGAAAGAGCCGTACAAGGGTGCGTAACCAAGAATGCTAGATGACTACAACCTCGCCGTGTACTGTGTCTGCCATTCGCACAACCTTTGTAAAACACAGGCTGAGGCGAGCTGCAGTGAAGCCGGCACATTTTTGGAGACGTATATAACTTATTTACTTCTAGTTCGCAAAGAAAAATTGGATGTTCCTTGTATTCAACCTTCCAAACTCGCTAGTATGCAGTACTGTAAAATGTCAATCCAATAGCTACACATCTTCCAACCTTGGTCCAAACATTAGATGAGGTTTTACTCTTCAATTTATCAACTGAATGTCGGAGGGACGTGGAAGGACGTAAAACATACATTAAATAGTAAATACAGTAATTTAATCTCATGAAGTACCTATTGACATAATCAGTGAGAACCAAACGAATCTAGTGGGTGAATTTGAAAGTCTACGAAAGGAACACCAAGAATCGTAGCTGAATTTGGACTGGCCTGATCACTTTAATGTGCAATCCAAAAGGGCAAAAAAATAAAAAAAACAATGGTTGATAAAGACGACACCGCAGAAGATACACCAGACGCATTCAATGTAATAGCTTCACATCTTCCAGGCTCGATCCAAGCATTAGGTGAGGCTCTACTCCTCAATGTACCAACTGAATGTCGGAGGGAAGGTCATAAACCATACATTAAATAGTTTGAATGTGTATTTTTGGCATGTAATTGACTTAGAATCTTAAAAACAATTGACATAGTGAATACAGTAATTCCATCTCGTGGGGTAAGTATTGACAAAATCAGTGAGTACATAATCTAGTTGAAGAAGTTACAATTGTAGCTGAATTGTAATGTACAATCGAAAAGGGCAAAAAAGCAAAAAACAATGGTTGATAAAGACGACACCACAGAACATACACCTGGCGCATTCAAAGCAAAAATGTTGTTTAAAAGAATTGTTTTTTTACGATTTTGGATGAAGTCAGCAGACCGGAGCGTGAGGTTTGCATCAATTTTTTCGGTTCCTTGGGAAATTCACAAGTATGCCAGAGGATGAGTCAAAATCTTCTCATCTGGTTCTAAGATATAAGGATGATTTACAAGACGAGTTAGTAAGTGAGCTTGAAATCCTTAAGATACTATATAATGCAAACTTTAGAAACAAAATTGGTGAACTATCTTCACAAAACCAACCTCGACAACATTGAACTGCTTAGCAATAGAAATGCTTAGCTATAATACTTTCAGTAAAAAAATATTTAATGCAATAATGACGTCAAAGGTTTTTTTCCTTTTCCCTATGAAAAACATTTACTTATAAAGACAACTTGTATAAAACTAAATTATTTTTAAAAAAAGGTCTATACTTTTTGGTGTAGAGTAATTCACAAGAGATACTTAAGATTTCGTTAAAGCACCTTGGTTAAGGTTTATTATCTTGCCAGAAAAAAACATTGAAAATTCGAATTATTAAAAAAATGGCTCAATACTGTTTGTGTATTTTACAGTATTAACTCTAAATATAAAGATGTTTTAAAGCTCCTTGTATATATTTTTAAGTTGTTGCTCCAAAGCTGATAGTTTTCCGTATATTAACAAAGGGTATTTTAAGACTTTTTTTAAGTAAGCTGTTTAAGGTTTACTTACTATTCTATAAAACGCAACCTCTATAAAATTGAATTCTTTTTAAAAAGAGTCTATACGTTTTGACGATAAAGGAAGTTAAATTATGTTAAAAAATAGTCCCTAGACTTTTTGCTCTAAAGTAGATACCTGTTTACAGGATAAGTCACAAAATTCCATAAAATGTCTTTATTTGTGAATTACTTTTAACCAAAATTTAATAGAATCACAGTATTTCAGTTCTAACCTTAAGTATAAAGTTTCATCAACATCCATACGATTTCGTCGCTAAACACTCACACAGATATCGTGCTATAAAACGTCTAGTATATATTTATAGTGCATTTCACAAGTAATTAGACCTCTGCAATATGGCCGCCATATAAATTTGTCACCAAATAAAGCGCGGGAGCACTCATTGGCGTAGTTCCTTTTGTCATATAAAAAAAAGTGAAAAACTTATTTGAATAAATTTATTGTTAATAAATTCGCCATCACCACGCTCACCTAGTATTATTATTATATACTATTTTAACTATTTTAATTCAAATTAAAAAAAAAGAACAAGTATGTAGTATATTATTTTTTTATTAATAATTATTCCGTAATTAGTTCTCGTCTTCAGTTAAAACAAAACTTTCTTCCATTTTAGTATAAAAACTACACAATCACTACAACCGTTACAAGTTATTGTTTGCAGTATAATGACAAAATGGAAAATTGATTCCACATTTATAAATAAAGCAAGTGGTCATTAATGATTTCTAATTCACATTATGCTAATGGAGTAATTTGCAGTTTCAACATTAATTACGAATTAGTAATGGTAAATTTTCAGAAATTCTTAACAATAATGATATTTGTTTGGAACATTCTTTTATTTTAACGATGTTTATTTCTTACAATAATTAATTTAATTGAAAAATTTTCAATTTTACTAACCTAAGTTACCTCTTCGCGTGACACGCTACTGAGTTGGCAAATAATATTTTAAGACGTTTGAAGGTCGTATTTGTTATTATATTTGTCTTTTGCTATTATAATGTTGTAGGAAAGGACGGAAAATGGGGTTCAGAGTAGCCAACTGAAATATCCCTTTCATTACAATGTTACACTTATAGTATTTTAGTTATTTTTTAATTGGATGTTGTTCATAGTGGAATGGCAGCCATATTATAGAGGTCTAATTATTCGTGAAATGCACTTTACCAGTATATCAGCAATGATTCACCGAAAAAAAATCTTTTTTACAGAATTTTTATCAAAAGTTTATTCCAAGTTTCTGGTGAAGTTAGGCACAAATATTTATTTCAACTTCGATTGACATTTCATAAACGTACACAGATTTTTACTTTTTCAATTATTCCTTTATCTACATTTGGATTACAATAAAATAGTTTTTTTCAATCAAATTAATAAATTAATCAGGACTTTCAAGGTAAGTTAATTCGTATATTTTATGCCTTTTTCGTAAATAAATTTTTTTAGGTTACAATGTCTTTTACTGTCGACCAAGACAAGTTTATTTTGGAAGCTTATTTCCGAAACGGCCAAAAAAATATAGATGGAAACTGGAAGTATTCAGTACGATTATGTGTCGAAGAATATCGAAATCAGTTTCAGAACATCGAAGTTGATGGATTAAAAAATGCAATAACTGACACAATTCAAAATATTACAGAAGGTCAATTAATAAATGTATTTGAAAGTATGAAACGAAGAGTAGATTCATGTAATGCAAACAATGGTGATCACTTTGAAATTGTTTTATAGATAATTGCCGAGTTTGATTTTATTTTTCTATTTTTAAGTGTAATAATAAACATATACCTACTGTATTATGTACGTAACTACAATTAAACAAAGCTTAATTTAAAAAAATTAATTGTTAATTCCAAATAAACGTAAATTACAATTTTTCAAGTTTTTGTACGCCTACATAATAGGCAATTCGTCATTCACGAAAGTTTTTATCATTTATGGTAGTATTTATTTTAATATCTGCATTTACGCCACTGGACATAGCACAATTTTCATTTAAAGGATGCGGAACAGTAGTACTGTTCTAGGAGCGGCACGGTCAAACAATAATTTTCGCACTGTACCTAGATCATCTTCAAATCATGACTGACGGTGTATAGAGTTAAAAAGAGGGATAAAATCACCCCCACACTTAATACTGCAATGTAGTTAATTATGGTCAACAGATGATGCTTACTTTCAATTAGTACCTTTAGGAAAATCGTTAACACTCAAACTCCCTCACATCTGCTAAATAAATTACAATATGAAACAGTCATTCAGAAGTTGCTCTTTTAAATACCAAGCTTCGAATATTGATAAGTTTACGCGAAATTTTAATAAATACCTGTTAGCGAAACAGAATTAAAATGTAATCTAACAGCCATGTAACCGGTATCAAATAAACCATTTTGCAACTAAACTCACAGATTTATCATTAAAAGTTTCTCTTAAGACGGTGATGAACGCCTACTTTTAGTAGTGTATTGTCTTATGCGATTTTTCCTTTATGATTGTGGACCTGAACAGGCTAAATTTGGCCTATCGTTCTAAAGCACTCAGGAACACTTAGGAGGATGGACAGAGGGATAATGAATTGCCAATAGATGCCTATGAACAGCTACCTTAAATTTTCTCATATCATAAGTGAGAGGAAAGCAAGAACTAGGGAGATCATTCCTGAGTTTAGAAGCCGTGTAGAAAAATGTGGATTGCGCCCGTTTGGTACGACAAGTGGAGATTTGTACTGCATACTGATGATGTGAATGAGCGAACCGAGTGTTTCTCGCAAAGATAGCCCGAGATGGTATCAAAAAATATAAATCAGCAGCTCAATAGCCGTTGTAATAACGATAATACAAAGAAAGAACTGAAACCATGCTTCTATGCTCAAGGGACTGTATGTGGGAAGTTAAGGACAGGTCATTTGTAAGCCTAATCGCTCTCTTTTGAATACGATCAACGATATCGAGACCGTATTGGGAGCACTAACCCAGAGGTGAGAATTATATTCCAGATGAGGCCGAATTTGGGCCTCATACAGCAGAAGGAGTTGTCGATAGGTAAAGTACTGCTTAGGTCTGTACAAAAAGCCTATTTTACGAGCAGCTGTTTTGGTAGCTGACAGAAGATGGTCAACCCATGAGAGATTTGAAGATAGTCATACCCAACAGAGTAATAGAGTCTGAAAACTTAAGAACTGAGCCATTCATACTTACAACAGGAAATGATCGATCTTTTTTGGCGGACACAAGGCAACACGGAGTTTTGTTAACATTAAACTTAACTAGATTATTGCTTCCCCATTCGAGAATATGTTGAATGTCTTTGTTGATTGAATTTGCCATTTCAGCTTTAATTTCTTGATTTGACATAGAAGGTGGATTATCACTATGAGTAGACTGAGATGAACTACAATGAAGAGTGCTATCGTCACCAAAGCAATGGATGGGGTTAGTTGTTGAAGAAATAAGGTCATTTATGTACAGTAGAAAAAAAGCCATCAACTACGACACGTATTCGTCTTTTATCAAGGGAACTAGAAACCCAGTTGATGAGCGTATCATTTAACCCAAACGAGGTGAGTTTAGCAAGTAAACACTCATGCCAAACTTGGTCAAATGCCTTTGAGATATCTAAAGCGACTACAACTGTTTCACCGGACTGCTCTACTGTATTGTTCCAAACTTGTTAGTTTCAAGGAACGTAAGCAGTTGCTGATTGATGGCTTTTTGCATGATTTTAGACAAAATGGAAGTGATGGCAATTGGTCGGTAGTTTGAGAGATCGATCTTATCGCCTTTGGTCACTAAGGAGTTTGTTAGTTTCAAGGAACGTGAGCAGTTGCTGATTGATGGCTTTTTGCATGATTTTAGACAAAATGGAAGTGATGGCAATTGGTCGGTAGTTTGAGGGATCGGTCTTATCGCCTTTTTTGGGAATAGGTTGAACATTTGCTAAAATTACCATTTGGGGTCACTCTTAATGCTGCAAAACGGCTGTTTTCAATCCAGCGTCGTGTTGTCAGGGTAGGGTCAGGTGGTCAACCGTGAACCACAAAAAACTCAACCTGCTGTCAATACATAACGTTTACCTTTTTCATATACACTATTCAGTGTTTATTAGACTTTATATTAACTTATAAATTTAAGCTATAAAACAGTTAGGTTAGACACGGTTGAATGATTTGAAAAAAATGAGAAATGGTTCACTGTGTACTCTAATGGGTACACAATGATCCATCAAACAGTATACAGTGAACCACCCGTGTACACAACTTGTGCTGATAGTAGGAAATTAGGTATAAATCAAAAGTTCATCAATTAAAATACAAAGTGTTTCAAATTTAGAAGATATTTATTGAATAACCTAGTGTTGAAATGCCTAATAAGCAAATTTCAAAAGTGAAATATTCACTGGGAATTTTAATGTCGCTTGGCGACGACTGCTGCCATCTACTTTAGGTCTAGGTAAGGTATATTTAATATCATTTTTCCGGACACCTGCCAAGTCCGGTTCAATAGATTCGACAAATGTTTAATTTAATTTCCTTTTTAATTTCGTCAGGTTGTTTTATAATTTTTGCAATGTAATGGATCTTATATTTCTTCTCCGTCTCAAGCAACATAATCACATAGTCACCCACTGTCGGATCCTGAGTTAAAGGTGAAAAATCATCGGTCAGTATTATTTCTTCTGCTTCAGAAGAAAAGGAGCCGCTGGCTTGAAAATCTTTTTCATCAGTCGTATCTTAATCAATTGAAATAGTTTTAGTCTCTTCAAATATATCTTTCTTTCTAACATGTTCAATATATTTCTTTTTCTTTTTTTATATTTCATTCTTTACGGGGGTGTTAGTAGTGATCATAATTTTACCTAGCTTTCTACGCCTATTATTCTTCCGCGGTCCAGCTTCAATTGGTGGCCTAAACATGGTCGGTGAGATAAAGTTCCATCTCCCTGGGAAGTAGGATTGTTTAGTTTTTCAAGATACTTTTGCAATGGGGCACCAGTGTAATATGATGGTTCATGTGAATTATTGCCTTCGTCAGCACGTTTTGGTATTTTTTTGTGGAGTAGTAAAAATTGGTAACATGATGTTCTAGTTTTCCTTATTAGTTTCTAGTAGAGAAGGCGACACGCCTGTTTGCGAGTCTTGTTCAGTAGTTGCTTCAGAAATCCTCTATTCTGGATCAGGCCTATCGGTGACACAACTTGGTAAAAAAATCAGCATCTGAGAATATAGAATTGTCAAATGGATGACTTCCACCTTTCCTGAAAGCATTTGTGATATTTACAGACGTCATTGTTTTTAAAAAGTATTGGCCAACACAATCCGCAACGTGGTAGATGGTCAATATTTGGCCTGGGTTACGAAGTAACCACGAATCAACAGCTGCATTGTAGTATGTTTTAAATGGGCATTAAGTCCAATAAGCCTCGCAATTGTATGTGAAGGTAATGTGAGCACGGTGACAACAGAATCTTTTGCCAGATCGAGAGCTTCTAGTCGTATGTGGCTTTCGTGGTTGTCCATAATAAGTAGTGATGTATGATCTTTTGAGGTGGATGTGTGCTTTATAAACTGCTTCATCATTTCAGTAAAAAGTTCGGAATTCATCAATGCGGAAGGCGCTGCTAAACCCAAAATTCCCGGCGGCGCACTGTGCAACACATGAGACTTAAAGCTCTTACGAGGAAACCATTGTAGAAGGTAGAGATTTTCCAGATGCAGACAAATGGTGCAAGCAGTTTCTGTGGCTTTTGAACAATCGTCGTTGACGTCTCATCTAAATTAGATACTCGCCTGCCATCACTGAAGCTACGACGACGCTGCATAGCTTCTTTTAAGTAAGAATAGAATTTGTCCACATTGTCTCTGTTAAAAGCTGCGGTACAAGCGCTAAGCTACATGGTTCAGCTTTTTTAAGGCCCATTTCTTTATATCGGTTTCTAAAGGTTCGTAACCAATCTATGCCAGCTATTTCGTTTTTGTCGCAAGAAAAAGGAACTTTAAATGTTATTGATTTTCACCGTTTCGTAGTCTAATTCTCTAACCTCTTTTGCGCCAAGCCCATAGAAAATTAAGGCGCATTTTTTTATGTCATTTTTTAAAACTTGTTCCTGATCCGAAGTAACGACGGAATTTACTTCGTAATTTGGAATTAAGTTGATGTTTTTATTTGTCCGGTATTTTTCAGCATAACGTCGCACAGCCGGATATGGAAAATAACAGTTTTTAAGCGCTTTTTTCATATTTTCTTCGGAGTGGCCTCCAATTTTTCTCTGATCGCGTTTTGCTCGACCCATTCTGAAGCAATAAAAAGAGATAAAACATTAAGATTATATTAATATAACTTACACTGTGTGGTACATATTGAACCACGGTTCACTGTGTACCACCATGTCAAGTAATAGTTAAGGTTAAAAAAATAAAATAAGTATGGCTAAAAATATCATTACTGCAAGATTTCTAAATGTTACCTTCATAAATATAATAAATACCATAATTGTACAAAGTAAAATACACATTTATGAAACAAAAACCAAACTCACCTATTTTTTACTTTTTGTGCGGGAAAACACTACACGAGTAATACTAGCGGGCGCTGGTTCACGACTGGGGAGTGCAGCGGACGGTACTAGCCATCGTCAATAAAGACAAATTCATAAAGTTCGCGCAGATGACGTATTTATCCCAATGACGTCACAAGAATCACCGCCAAGTTTGAAAACGTCATACGTTTCATACAACATAAAGGGTGTTTCAATAAGAGCGCAAGCCTTTAAGGTTCAATAAAACATGGTTTTCTGTAGCAAAGTATTGAAATATTTATTGATTTATAATGTATACATTTGGGAATTATGTATGAAACAAAATATCTTGTAAATGGCCGCCATGGCTTTGCCGGCACATGCGTACTCTTTTGGCAAACTTTGCAATAACATTATTGAATACATGTGGCGGTATTTCATTGATAGAGCGTCTAATTTCGGCCTTCAATGCTTCGGTGGTCGCAGGCTTGTTGGCATAAACCTGTGACTTCAGAAAACCCCACAGCCAGAAGTCCAAAGGTGTTAAATCACAAGAGCGTGGCGGCCAATTCTGGTCACCAAACCGGGAAATGACACGACCAGGAGCAAACTCGTGCAAGACGGTCAATGTTTCACGGGCGGTATGACATGTGGCACCGTCCTGCTGAAACCACATGCCGTAAAGAGCAATATCTTCCAATTGAGGCACAAAAAACTGAGTTATCATAGCACGATAACATTCGCCATTCACCATTACAGCATTACCTGCCTCATCTTCAAAGAAAAACGGTCCAATTATTCCTCCAGACCACATTGCACACCAAACAGTGACACGTTTTGGATGCATTGCTTTGTGATGAATCATTGGTGGATTTTCTGAGCCCCAAATGCGGCCTATTAACGAAGCCATCGAGGTGAAAATGGGCCTCATCATTGAAAATAATTTTGTTCACAAAATCGGCATTCACTTCTTGTTGCTGAAGGATCCAATTGGTGAAGTTTCTTCGCTGTGCATGGGCTGTTGCAGAAGTTGTTGAGTCAATTGGACTTTGTAAGCGTGGAGATGCAAATCTTTAGTGGCTGTTGTAATGTCTAATTCTTGTGCACGATGACGAATCGATGTATCTGGACTTTCGGCCACACTCTCTCAAACTTCCGTGATATTTTGTTCTGAACGACCTCTAAGAGCTCGTGTCGTGTGTTTCACATCACTAACCGAACCAGTACTTTCGAATTTTTCGATTATTCTTTTCACAGTAGAAGAATTAGCAACATTATTTCGACCGAATATTGGACCCACTTTACGAATGGTGGTAATCAAAACTTTCACCATTTTGATAATAATGTTTAACAATCAGGACACGTTGTTCTATCGCGTAATGCTCCATGTTTACTAACTCCCATCTGTCCACTTTCGATCTGTCGCGTCATAATCACGTGTCATTATGACTGTCAAACATGGCGCGCAATTCAAATCTTGCGCTCTTATTGAAACACGCTTTATTATTTTCACTTGCTCTTGTTTTGTAATTAATTAATAGAAAATTAATTCCATTGTATTTTGGCGTTTTTCTTCCGCTGTTCTAATCTTTAAAATATTTGGATACAAAACTGTTGCATAATTAATATTTAGTAGTATATAACCGGTTCATTTTATATTAAAGGTAGGTGAAACATATTTGTTATCAACATTCCTTGAACGCGATCACACTTGTGGAATCCAATTAGTTTTAAAATACGTAAAATAGTTAATTAACAAAAAAGTCTCCGTTGAACAAATATTTATCATATCCATCTCTTTGAATATACATATATTCAAAGATAAAAACCATACACTTTTATTAAGTTGTAAGACTACACAAACGCACATTAGTTTATTAAGTGGTAGAGCCCGGTTATCCCAATGACATCACGAAGAGATGCGCATAGATAGGCATAGCTTATAGCAAATACGCTAAATTAGCGTATTTGTTTGTACCAGGGTACTAGCCAAGTTTGTTATAATAGCGTTGGTTCCGTGGTCTGGTTAATACTGGTTTAACACATGATACAATAACAATAATAACAAGATATGATCTTGCGCATGTTATGTCAATCGTGGTGACGTCACGCGGTGATGAATTTCCATAACAGCGCTTATAGACCAGTGTGGTTTGATAGTTTTGTTATGTGTTTTTGCATGCTGTTTTGTGTTTGATTTGAGACATATTATATAATAAGAATTAACTGTTTTGTAGTGATATTTGTGAATTAATATACCTGCTTTTAGTGTGCAGGCTGTGCCTTTTAATAAAATACATTATTTTTAAAGACAAGCCATAATTATATAATTAAGTTGTTAAAAATGCGTTGTGCTGTGGGCAATCCATATCGTACCTAGCTACTATCTTACTCATTATAATCAAATACATTAAAATTATCGTGTCTTCTAATATACATCCACTTTCAAAACTTTGATCAACCAGTTCTTATAAAATTGTGTTCAGAAGAGAGTTTTGTTCAGTAATTCTATAATCCTAACCTGATTCTTAAAAATATTTCTAAGTTAGTAGGTATAAAAAAGTATGCCGCCAGTGTGGTCGGCTTCTTTTATTGCTGCTTAAAATTTAAAATGTTAAAACAGAACAGGCTAATACATATATTTGTAAATTCATTACGCTACGTATTTTTTGTACAACCTGTATTTATAAATCTTAAAAATTTCTTAGTATTTACATACCCAATATTTACCTAATAATTTAAAATAAATTTCAGAAAATAGATAAAATTATCAATGTGAGCACTTTATTACACCCTGTATATCGCCGAATATTAAAAAAAGATTTTTTAATCTTTCAGTATCAAAAAAAGTGCCAGATTTCCTAATTTATTATTTCTTAAAATAATTAAAACCGAAAGCTCAAGAATTTTTAATATTCCCCTTACGCTGTCAAATGTGTAGATATGTATATATTGCTAATTAAATAATACATTAACCCTGGGTTAGGCGCGCTGTATAATGTACCGTGGTTGGGCGCGTGGGGGACAAGTGTCGCCCATTTTTAAATGGCCATAGTTTGGTAAAAAAATATTTAAAAAAAAAATGCAAACAACAATGGACGCACTCCAATTAATTAAACAGTGTTTTATTCAAAAAGTACAAAAATAAAATTATTTCCATTAGAAAAATACAAACATTAAAAATACAGAAAATACTTAGTTTTCTAGGCACTGGCTACAAATATCTTTTAAATGGTCAACACAGGCCCACTTGTGGCACTTTACACACCATTTTCGGGTTGTTCGGTCTCGTGCACGTCCACATCCATAACATCGCCCACGTGATGATGTCCTTGGCGCTTCCGGAAGTTCAGGTTCTGGAGCTTTCACTAATAACTTTGCACGCCTACGGATTTCTCTTGGAAGGACCTCAATGGTAGATCGACGTAAAATTTGTGGTTTTATGAGTTCCCAGTTGATTTTTTTTATGAAATCAACTCTTCTCACCTTCTTTTCTAATGCTGCATTATGACAATTATAAATACATGGGGAATTTATGGCGGCTATATTCAAAATATCGTAGAAGAGCACCATCGGCCATCTTCTTGTATTGCGTGCAACGTTGTTCTTTTCGCAAAGCTGATCTACAAGATCAACGCCCACTTTCGACATGTTATAGAAGGTCACGATCTCCGGTTTCTGATTTTCTTCAGTCGAAATATCTATTGCGCCATCAAAGTGCATACTAGATAATAATAGCACAACTGCTGATGGCTTGGTACAGTAAGACACTATTGAACAGTCATTTTGAAATCCGAATATAGACGTTCGTGGCGTTCTATCTTTTCTTGGTAACAACTCTTTTGGTACTTCTCTTCGGTTTTTGCGAATTGTTCCAACATACGTTAGATTTTTCTGCTTCAACTTTTTTACTAATGATAAACTGGTGAACCAATTATCACCGGTGATATTCCTGTTTGTATTCTGTACCGGCTCTGTCAAGCGTAAAACAATGTCTTCTGCTGAATTACTTACACGGTACGGTCCGTCAGGCTGTCTTCCAACATATGGTTCCAGATTGAGAGTATAGGCTGTACGGCTATCAACCAACGCGAAAACTTTTAACCCATACCTTGCAGGTTTGCTGGGTATATATTGGCGAAATTGGCACCTGCCTCTAAAAGCTAGCAATTGCTCATCGAGGGTTAGATATTCTCCAGGTGTATAGTATTTTTGACAATTGTTAGTGAATATAGTCATTACTTCCCTAATAGGGGCTAATTTGTCAATGTCTCGCCTCTGTAATCTGTCATTGATATCATCGAATCGAATACATCGCAGCAAAAATCTAAAACGTTTTTCGCTCATCGATAAATAACACGATTCTAGACCATTCCCAGTCGAATTATCCCACAAGTCACTAAGATTCTTCCTAGAACAACGCAAAGAGCCTATCAGGAGGAGAAGCCCAAGGAAAGCTTTCAGCTCAACAATATCCGTATGTCTCGCATCTCTTTCACGAGAAAAATTGTCTTTCACTGTATCTATGAATGTGTTTGTACAAGTGGTTATAATCCTCAGAATGGCGTCATCAAAAAATAAGTCAAAAATGTCGATTTCATTTTTTGTTTCTCGGGCTTTGTTTTTCGGTCCAGGTAAGTGAGTAATAATATTACAAGCTCTGGTTCTAATATTGGATGGTTGTCGAGGATGTTTCTGCCATCTTGTTATACCATCTTTAGCGACAAAACAAAGTCCATCTACATGGTCATTATTTGCAGTGTCATCTTCAGATTCTGAAACGCTGACGCCCTGTTCAGAATTTGTGTCTGCTGTATTTTCTTCGATACAGTCTTCTTCGTCATGGTCGCTGTTGTCATCGGGTGACTCATTACCGCTAAGAAGGTCATATCATTCCATCCATTTGTTTGGATCTTTGCTGTACTCGATTTTTCGTTTTTTCAGTTCAGCCATTTTACAATTTTTTCGGAAACTATAACAATCCATGTGAAAAAATAGTAAAGTTAATAATATATACCTGCTTGCCAATAGTAACGTAGTTTGTCGCGCGGGTGACAAATGTCAACCAGTGGAAAATATGCGACAACAATAACACTACCACGTTGAATCAAACACAACTGACAAGCATAAACTACTAATCCTATATAAATAGGAAGGTACGTGGGAGGGGGTGTCACAGAACCGCACCAATCAAATGGAATGGCCGGAAGTATTGGCATGGTAGACCCCTGTCACCCGCGCGACTAACGTAGGGTTAAAGAATTAACTAAATTTTTTGCTTTACTAATTAATGTTTTTATTAATTTCGCAACAAAAACGCCCAATACAATCTATAATCTTAATATATAACATAATATTGTCCAATATTCATATTCCTTTAATACGACGTGCACAATATTTGAAATTTTTACCTCCGCGTGACGTAATGCGCAGACGCGACGAGTTTTGAAACAATTATCGATCATATCTTTATATTACTGTATTATCGGTTTAACACATCTAAGTGTTGTTTCACTGTGTACCATTGGCTCACTGTTGACCTCCTGACCCTACTACACACTTTAAGTTGCACTTAATATAATGCTTCAATAAAAACATTATTATTATGTAGAATCCTCAATAATCCAACATCGATTTTATTTTACAAAAACAATGCTTACATATGATTCATTCGTGCATAAGAAAATAAAAATAGTAAGGAATAAATTGTAATATGTTTATTGAAACTTATAAAGTAAACATGAAGATATATATATATATATATATATATATATATATATATATATATATATATATATATATAACCATCAAATAAATATAATTTTTTTAAATTTAAATGGAATTTCAAATAAATTAACAAATTAAAAACAGAGCTTATGGCCATGTTCTACGGACAAAAAACGAAAACTATCGCAACCAATCCTGATCAAGTGATACACCATCAAACTAGTAAATGGAACCTTCAGTTTCTTAATAGGACTATTTATATCTTAAAGAATCTAATAATACACCATTAATTAAAAGTTACCCACAACTGTGGCAGTGGATATCTATAGTGCCATTTTTGAAATATCAATCCATTTTAAACCTATTAGTTTTGACAATAAATGTATCAGAAGCACTTCATTATTTCTTGCAAAAACTGCAGTCTCACTACACTTGCTTTTGATACTGAACACAAGCACAATTTATTCACTAATAACAATCCTGTTGAACAGAATTGTTACACAAAAAGGAGACCAATTTAGAACTACACCCTAGATTAAATATAAAATAGCGATTATCAGTAACATAAGGCAAATCAATACAATGTATCTTTAGATGGTGAACTGATGCCAAACTCTGCTCTAAACATTTCTAAATTTTTGTTAATACATACAAATGAAAGTTATGCTTAAATAATCTCAGAAATAAAAAACAATTTTATTTATAACATTTAATAAATCATTTATGAGTAAACTTTACAATAAATCAATTGGCAGCATTAATACAAGCAGTAAACAAACTAGGAAAATAAAACATTCTCTCCGAAGTATCCTGTAAATCAACCCACACTAACCCTTCTTCCAATAAATGATCCAAAGCTTTCTGAGCTCTTGCAGTTTCCCAATTTAAACTCTCACGCAACATAGAAATTGAAGTAAATGCTTGATTAGAATTAGCAACTTGCTGAATAATCGCAGTATGATCCATACTCAATTCGCCTGGAACTGATTGCACCATATACTGTCCTTTACCAACAGGCACTATAGAGAATCCACTTCCGAATATTTTTAATTTACGTGCAGCACAAATTAAATCATCCTGACTAATTTCTTGATGTTGTTTTCCTTGTCCACGAGCTTTAACTAAACGTGTTCGTAATTCACCTAAACTAATCAAGCCACCATTTTTATATGAGGTAGCCAAACATACTTCAACAATTTGAACTGCTAATTCGTAATAGAAATCACCAATACCGAGCACGGACCAGAATCCTTTACCTGACGCTAAAGGATCAACACCAATAGAAGCGCACATATCTTGAAATTGTTTACGGAATTGCGCATTTTTACGTATTTCGTTTTTATGTTTTGTCGCGAATTCTTCTAAATTTATTCTAAAAACTTCTAACTGTTTTGTCATTTGTTCAAATTGATTTTCTTGTATTTCATTTCCCTTATCTTTATATTTTTCTTGTTCGAGCTTTTGTTTTTGGATTGCACCGATTCCAGCTCTTCGTCTCATTATATTTTTGTATTCCGAATAATTAGTAATAAACTAGATTAATTAAAATTGTAAATAAAGACATACCTTAAATATTTTGAGGTTATGATCTCATGACAGTTGAACTACAGCTGATTTATATTAAACATGACTTAACAATTTCGATTTGTAAAATTTTAATACATGGGATGGGTCAAAAAATATACTACACGGACAGCATCATAAGAACTTTTATTCAAATTTGCTGCAATTGGAAAGTAGTCGGTTAACGTACACATTTCTAATAGGTAGATATTATTTATTTTATGTAATTTATAGCATAATTACAAAATCAATCAACACAGAAGTTTTTAAATGTTAGAGAAAAAAGTGTGTAATTTTGCGACAAAAATGTACGTGTGTTGTCTGTTGCAGATATATTATGCTGTTTCTGCCTAATAACAACATTGGCACTGTTAAGTAATATAATTTTTTATCTTACAGGTGTAGTTATTGAGGATCATTGTCTTCGGTGACAGAAATTAAATATTATTCACAAGTGAGCTAAAGTAATCATAAGTGAGTATTTAGTAGTTGTCAGTTGTAATTAAAATTCATTTTTATTAATTTCGTACAAATCAATGGAAATTATAAAAAAATAATGAATTGTTTTTTTATTTCATAACTATAACAACCGTTGGTAACTACGAAAAATGATAGGTATAGTAATTTTCTCCAGCCAGAGCAGTTGCGTCACTAAGTGCTCATTCACAATGGACATAATGCGTACATCGTACGTAACCGTTAATCAAACGTAACTTAAATTTTTATGGCTACTGTTCATAATGAACGTAAGAAATAGCCCAACGCGCATGTCTTGCAACTGTCACATGTGTAAATTATTTGTTTGTTGTCATTTATTATCATTGTTATAAACAAGAATACATACATTTAGGAAGGTAATGAAGGAGGTATGCATCAATTGGGTGTAAACAAATATTAAGTCCCAATATAATTAGACGCAGGTACCTACCTTTACTAAATTAAATACGTAATTGTGTATTTAATGAACTGCGTACTTTTTATACGCTTAAATGCAACAGTTTAATTCGTAATAATGTAAAAGAACATGCACTTGTAAAATACGAAAATTGTGTAATAACCAAAGAAAACTCGTCAAATAATATTACCAAATACTCCAACTTGATAAATAAAAAAACACCAGATTATGAACGTAAACATAACATAAAGTTGAAAATATTTCAACTTTACGTATTCTTTACGGTCACACGCAATTGGTTCGTAAATATAAATTTTAGGTATATCCATTATGAACACTTTGACTTAGTCATCTGTAGTTTATCTTTATGGATTACGAGACGGTTTACGTTTTACATCCATTGTGAATGAGCACTAATATTAATAATGTCAGAGAACGCCGATGTTGTCAGATTGTGAAAAATAACAGTTTGACAACTCTCAAATCTCAGCTTCAGGGGTTATGTTTATTTTATCACAATAATAAAATTTAAGTTTTATATTTCTTTTTGAATGTGTTATTGATGTTAGTTCGCGAGAATATTATATTGAGTTATTTCTTCATGATACGTCCAATTACACAGTAATAAAACATACAGAGTGATCAATTTCAAGTGTATACCACGTGATCAAAATATTTAAGTTGGTACCACTGATAGGTTGGTAAGAAGCTGTATTGCTCTAGCTACTTTAGAACATGGTTCGAGTGAAAACTACGATCAGTTTCAAATCTGCATGAAGGTCATTAACTTATACATATTATAAAATCTTATCTTAATTTAAATAATGACTATTTTGTATTTGATTACACTGCATCCCTATAAAATACAACAAAATAAATAAAATATTATTTAATGATTGGATTAAATCATTACAAAATAATGAATCTTAAGTATTTAAATGTTATAAGTTCATTATAATTAAATAAAATTTACAGTACATGTAAATGTAAATTCGATATCACAATTTGAAATTCAGAATATATAATTTGTCTTGATATAGACAGTTTGTAAATAACTCAAGAAAATACAAAAGTAAAAAACGAAGGTATAATATGACATAAACTGACATAAACTAAAACGACTAAAACCACACCAAAAATCCAAAGCAGCCAACTGCAAAACACAACAATATTAACAATTAGGGATTTTTGTCATACCACTACAGTACACTTGAGATTGATCACGTTGTATATCTATAGCCACAGAACTACATAAATAAAATATGTTGTTTGTTATATTTACGAAAAATTATACAGTAATAACGATTATTTGAAGAACAGAAATAAATTAATGTGAAATCTTCAAATTCGTAATCTCCACTGGTGTCACTATTTTCATCGTTCTAATTAATTGCTGTTGATGCAATAGTTGCAGTATCGAGTTGTTTCTCTCTCATCCTATAACCTTAACTTAAGCCAAAGTATAACAACAATTATTAAAAGGCGTCAAATTGTAACATTAATAGCGGCTCCAAGTGTATAAACACTAAAACTGGGCCAACTTATAACATTAAATAAAAAAGCGATGATGTAATATACCAGTCGTAATTGATCAAATAATTTAATTAATATAAAAAATTACCTTTTAATAATCGCTACTGCCGTCGGCTCATCGGTAGATGAATATAAGGGTGGGTTCTAATTTAGAGTTTACCGCGCCAAAGTATATTATTAAATAGCTTCAAACGGAAGATTAAAATAAGGGGGAATTCTAATAAATAGTTTAATTAACCTACCTGAAATGCTAGTTGCTTCTTTTCTGCTTGATTATTTTCACTTAATTCCAAAAATGTTATCAAAAAATTATGAAAAAAATAATAAATTCTCGAGCGCCATGTTGTCTTTCTTTTTATATATCTATCTAGGAACAACAAAACCTAGTTATTGAATACTATAAACAATTAACACAAATGAAAATAAAATAACAAGTTATACATAAGTTTATTTAATATATGTTTGAAAACGAAAAAAATTCAGAAGTCATAAACTAAATTATAAAAAAACTTTACCTTTTAACGGTTCTGTACATACACTGTGACAGATACTATGAAGCAGAATGGTTCATATGGTGAGGTCAATGTCTTGCTTAGTTATCCTTAAAATATGGAATTTCCTTGAAGTTTAATTCGCCAAATTTATTTGTAAAAGAATGTAGAACTTGCGTTGTAAAGGTAACTCAAGTAAAACTTGCCATTTAAAATAATAGTACAGTTAAATATTGACTTATACGTGCCATTAAAGATTATTAAGTATACAAATTAAGTGATTAAAAAGGTGCGTACTTAAAAAATAAGTACGTAAAAAAAGTACTTAATCAAAAATAAAAGTGCATACTTGAAAAGTAAGTACTTAAAAAGTAATTAAAAGATGCCTAAAAAAAAGCAAAGGCTTTAGTTTAAAATATAATGAGAAAGAAAATAACTTACCACCAAAATTCTGATGGCACCAAAATATAAAAAATTAAGTAAAAATCATGCTTATTGCTGTTAACATTCTGCATTAAGTGAAGTACAAAAAAGCTTTCAGAATAACTCAAGTGTATTCCCCTCTAAAAGTCCTCACGCTTGCGCGAATACAATAATATAAATCCAATTTTTTAAGAAAGGGAACTAAAACTATTTATGTAATATTACACCCAAAAGATTTGTTCTAGGAAATGCCAATTAAATTGCCATTCTCAATTCTACATATTAATAATTAAAAACTTTTCTAATATTACGCCAAATAAATGAACGATTCTTAAATTAATGTACTTTTTAATACAACCACAAAAAAAGGTTGTTACAATCCACCATCTGTCAATTTCTGCATTTGTGTGTTGTATACAATTAGACCACTCTTCAGGAGTGATTGTTGCTAATGATTCCTTCCACAAGTTTAAACAATTTTTTTAAGTTCCACCTTTTGCAGTAACTTGTGGATTATAATATCTTTTAGAAATGCCCCAGACATCTTCGATCGCATTAAAAATGCAGTGATAAGGTGGCAACAGTAATACACAGTGCCCATATGTTGTGCTAACATATCGGTGACATGAATCTTTTCAGGTTTGTTACTGAAATCAAATAATCCAGATGTTATCTATACTATTATTGTAAATAATATGGGTATACTTACTCTTGAACTTTTTGTGAAAGCTGAGGTTTCAACAGATCTGCCTCATTTTATTGCTAATTAGCCATTCCTCAATTTTTCCTTTCTTAGTGAGAGGCTTGTTTACGACTGTACTGTGGTAGGATGCATTGTCCATTATAATAACAGATGGCTCCTTTAAAATTTTAAGTAGTTGTTCTTCAAACCAACGCAGGAAATCTTTGTTGTTCATTTTACCATGAATACATGACTAAATAATAAAAAACCAACAAAACAAACCTCAGTTTAGTTGTCATAATTGTCTTACCACAACCTAGCAACTGTCCTGCCTTGAAAAATCCAAGTCTCATGAATATATACAAATTGATATAATTTTTCAGTCGCATGTTCAAATAGCGATTGAATCTGCTGATAGGAAAGAGTAGTTTACTCTTGAGCCTAATATGTCTGAAATCAATTTGGGGTTGTTTTTCACGGAATAAATGAAAATATTTAATTTATTTTTATGGTACACATTAGTACAAATTCAGTTTTCTCTATTGCTGGTATTAATTTTCTTTTTATCGTTTTTTTTTATTGTGGTCTTTCTAGCTTGTCTTAATACAGTAGCGCCACGGGTTTTTTAAAAACGGCATGAGTACAAAATTTTTGTTAATAGTACAAATTAGTACAAAATAAGTTCTAAATAATCTGATAGGTTTCGTTTGATTCTGCTCATTTGGTCTTGCTAGCTTAAAAGAGTTATAATTTGATTTATTGTATTTGATTTAAATGGAGATAAAAGTAGCAATTTCAAAATTGTGTTTAAACCATCTAATTATTAATTAAATAAGTTCTTGTAAGTCGACGCATACGTTTTTTGCAACTAATTCGACTTCATTTTTCAATAAAAAAATATGTTGGTATATAATCAATTATTTGCAGATTAATTTGTTTATGTAATCGGCTAATTTTGTGTTTATTAGTAACTTATTTTTGTTACATTAATAACGACATACGTTTTCTAAAAATTAACTCGTACATTTCGTAAAATGAGTCATAAGACACCTCTCGTGGTATCGACTTTATTTAAATTTAGAAAAGATGGTAAGTATGCTTTTTGTATGGATACTCGTTAAGCAGTTAAGCAGTTAAGCTGTAAATGACAGCTTTGGATTTAATAAAGGGAGATTATACTGTATTTTCAAGAAAGTGCTGTAATCAATATGTCAAATAACCTAATCCTTTGGAATGTAGTCATTTAGCTACTTGGACAGAAAATAAATGTCGTGTATGCAGAGTTATAATAATAATGTTTTCTCACTGACGTTTATTTTAATTTTATAGGAATTCCTGGTGTAGTTGGAGCGATTGATGATACACATATAGCATGATGCTCGGGTGTTTAGACGCAGCCCATTTTGTGATAAGTTGGTTTATCATCATAACAGCACGTATTTAGTGATGCACCTTACCCTCTACTAAGATGTTTATTGAAACGATATAGAGACAAAAGATATCTTACTACAAAACAGCTAATTTTATACTTACAAGAGATCCAGAAGAAAAAGCAAATGTTATTTATGATCTGAATCATGCAGGTGAAGCTGTAGATAATAATCATCAAGAAGATGGCGAAGCTAATAACTCAGGAGGATTAAAATGTAACTACATAACTAATGCATTGCTGTAATAATTGTAAATTGCTGTGTATATAAAAAAAATACAAATGTATTACTGCATAATTTTTATTTATTTACATTAACAGGTAGGTAAACAAAAATACAAATTCTAAACTTTTTTATCTTCCAGAAACTTCTTAAACAGATCAAGTTTTTCCTGAATAATTATATTATTTTCCGCAATTTTCTTTATTTCTATGGGATTTCGAATTTCACCATCGATGGCAAATTATTTTATCGAAGATTTCGAAGAACATGCTCTAAATCATGGCCTTTTGGGGAGGAAAAAATAATGGTGTTCCTGAACCGTTTAAATAATCAACATACAAACATTAAATTTACAATCGAAAAAGAAAAAGATGGTTGTCTTCCATTACTTATGTTCTAATTGAAAGAAAACCAGATGTAAGCCTAACACATCCCGTATATCGTAAGCCAACTCGTACAGATCATTATATTAATGTTTCACCACACCATCATCCAGCATAAAAGTTTAGTACGATACGAACTTTGTACAACCGTGCCATAAAGATTTGTCATCCAGATAAACTACAACATGAATTAAGCCATCTTGAAAAGGTCTTCGTAAATAATGACTTCAACAAACAACAAATTAAAAAGTTATTTCAACCGAGACGAATGACGCCCACTGATGATAAATCTTCAACTTAACTAAGTTTGCCATTTTACCTGTCCTTGCAAATACAACGAATAAAATTGGTAAAATATTGCAAACACATAATATAAAAGTAGCTTACAAAAGCAGTATTGAAATTCGAAATTTTCTGAATTCTCCTAAAGACCAAATACCATTACATACATGTGGTGTTTACGAGGTACTATGCTCTTGTGGTAAAGTCTACATTACTGAAGCTCGAAGAAGCATTAACACCAGGTTAACAGAAAACAAAAGATACTTACGTTTACTTCATCCTACTAAATCAGCAATTGCTGAACATGCCTTAAACACTTTGCACAATATAAAATTTCAAACCCAAGAATTCTGGCTAACGAAAGGAATTGGTATATACAAAATATTCGAGGAGCTATTGAAAGCCTGAAACTGCCTAACAACTTGAACTGGAATAATGGATACAAACTGTCCGATACCTGGGTGACTATTTTCAAGAACTGAAAGTTACACAGTCTCCAACAGTGATTTAATTTTAATTCTCTAATCTAATTATACTTTATTAATATTTGTCACTTTGATATTACCCCTGACGAAGGACATAGCTTCTATCTGAAAGCTTGCGAATAAATTAATAATTCACACCATTTTTCCCAAATAAAGCGTTATTTTATATAAGTTTTGTTATGAACGAATAAGTTCAAAAGTAAATAAGTAATTAAAGCGGTATTTGTTTCTGGTATTCATGGCATTGTTGATACATTGGAGTTACATGTATTTACAGCTTTGTTTTCGGCAACAGTTTCATTGAACTTTATAATGCTCCCCTACTTTTGGGTGTTATACTTATATTGCGCCCTTCTGGTTTGGTAACCCAACGCGGTTTTACTTTGCCTCGGCTTTGCTCAATCGGGTTTATTTTATAAACGGGGTGTGGTTCGTAGTAAGTACTGGATGGGCTTAACACTGTAACCTTAAATAAAAACCGTAAAGCATTTTTAAAATGTATATTAAAGAAATATCAACAATAAATAAAATAAAAAGGTAATTAACAAAATGTATGGGGGAACTTCTTTGTCCGGGTCTGGCGGCTGGTTCTCCTGGTTGGCGGCCCGTCACTGTGTGCGAAGTCGCTTCTGTGAACAAAGATAGTCTTTTTAATCTATTCCTTACCTAAGAGGTAAAATTTAGATTACGGTCCTGCATGTACAGTAGCGAGAGCGTTGCCCTTGATACCGTTGTTGGTCGGGGCGCCAGCGCAATGAACTCGAGTCGGTGTGGGGATTGAGAAAATCGATATCGTACTTAGACTTTAGTAACTCTGGAGCGCTGAAGCAAGGATGTCCTCCTCTCGGAAATAATACACGCGAAAGGCGCGTAGGCAAACGCGAGATCTCGGACGGTCTTTCTCTAATTATAACCGGTTTAATGTAGGTAATTAGATTATTTATCTAACTAAATTAATTACTGATCTCTATACTAAGTTTAATTATTTATAATTAATCAAGGGAACAAAATTACTTAATATTAAAACTACTCTAATCGGTTTACGTAAAGATAGAAAAATCTACGTACTCTAATTTATTTACAAACGTTCGTGCACCAGGTATTTACGATGGTTCGGTGGACGACAAATTTATCTACAAATTTGTACTACAGGTTATGGAGGTACTCTTCTGCGATTCACAGACACTGTGTATGGTTAGTGTGTTTGTCTGTAGGTAGTGTATGAGTTTCGAGCGGGATTTCAGTAATGCCCAGAAGACGTAGGCGACGGCCTGTCTTTACTGGATATACTAAGAGAAAGGTCGTAGGTCTTTACAGCCCTGTAACAACCCTTCACCCTCAAGTCTTTGCGAGATACGGCGGGGTTACCCTGCGTGACTCTAGGTGTACTTTGTAGTGGCAGTGACGACGGGATCTACCCTTCGTGACACTCCAGGTGTTAGTGTACTTGGTATTACGTCGGGGGTTACCCCTGGGTGCTACTCTAGGTGCTAGTGTACTTTGTATCTGCGAGTTACGTCGGGATCTACCCTGCGTGACTCTAGGTGTATTTGGTATAACTCCTGGAGGCTCAGCCCGGAATTATTTACGGTCTGTAGTGTTTGAGTGTAAATTGTTAGATTGTATAACTTTACAACTTACGTGTCTATCAATAGCAGTACAGAATTGAACTTTAGGTTGCCCGGTGCGTCGTGGTGCGCGTTATCGCCAGATCGCGAAGGACTCTTCGTCGGTGAACAACAGGTCGGTGCTTACACTAAGCCAACGGAGCGGCTGCGGCTACTGGTTTCTGGAACGGCTTGACTTGAATCTACGGAGATTCATCGATTCTTATGCGCGTCGTGAGTTTATAAAGGTGCATATGTGGGCGGCTTCGCGGCTACCGTGCGGGGAAGGCCGTTATGTGATTGGTTAAAATCGTTTTGACATGCAGAAACTTACGGTTTCTTAGAAATACACGTCAGCGGTGATGAATAAATTATTCGTTGTGCAATATCACGTAAACTTATGAAATCTTACATACAGGATGGTCCGCACCTAATTTATTCTAAAACACATACGTACAGGACGCTGGTTCTTTACAACTTGTCTTAATACTCCCAATTAATCCTCCCTCGTCTAGTTTTTTTTTCTGATTATTGTCATTGATTTTATTAAATTGGATTGCATACTCCGCATTTTTCTGTCCAATATTCCTCCGTCAACTTTATAGCCTTGAGTTATCATTATATTTGCAACTTGATCCCATAAAATCTCTTTTTACTTTAAAATTACGGAAACGATTTATATATGTTTGATACTCATCTTTTAGTGTTTATTAGCGTGAAAAATCCGATAGCAAACGATCAGCCGTATTTAAAGAACTCACCCCCACTACGACTCGAGCCAGAACCGCGGTAGATAAATGAATTATAAAAGTAGCCCAAAAAGGTTTTACAATATCATGTTATGTTATGCTATGTTATATTACGTTACGTTATGTTAAAGATGAAAGAGATAATACAACAAGCATGGAATACAAAACAGATTCCGAAAAAACATCATAATACCCATACATAAAAAGGGAGACACCACAAACAGAGACAACTATAGCTATATATATATATATATATATATATATATATATATATATATATATATATATATATATATATATACAGTAAGGGCCATAATCGAAAAGCTGTTAGAAAAGAAAAATGACATGTACCTGCTATTCCTAGACCTAAAAGATAAGGCTAAATAACCAACTATCGGCAGAATTTCAAATAGAAAGGGGTATCAAACAAGGAGCCAGCCTAAGCCCGCTCCTGTTTGTGATATACATGGACTACATTAACAAAAAATGTCAAGCAAAAATAAGAAACACCCACATAAGTATACCACAACTTAAACCCAGCAGTGACCCAAGACGGATGACATATCACTCATGGCAAGAAATAAAAATCAACTACAGAGAAACATGAACATATGGAAGAAAACTCCTGGAAGAAAGTGGAATGACTATTAATACAGAAAAAACAAAAGTAATGGAGGTCACAAAACAGGAAAACGAAGAAGAAGTAGATATTACAAATAGGCGGGAAACAAATTCAAACAGTACAAGCATATGATTATCTTTGAGTGCTAATCAATAAGGATGGAAGTATAGACCAGGAAATAAAACAGAATAAACAAAGGAAATAGAATATATTATCAGGTAAATAACATTTTGAAAGGGAAAAAATAAATTAGTATAAAAGCAAACATGTATTTATATCCGAGACATGGGCGATCACAGATAAACAAAAATCCAAAATAACAGCTGCAGAGATGAGACACTTAAGGCGACTAGTAGGAAAAACAAGAAGAGACAGGGTACACAACAGGAGTATACGTGAAGAACTAGAACTTACACCGCTGGTAGAAGATATAAAAATAAAACAACTACAATGGTATGGACAGCTGGTCCGAATGAGTAATGAACGCTATGCGAGAAAGATGTTTGAAATGAGCTGTGATGGAAGGAGGAATAGAGGAAGACACCAGGCGAAAATAGGAGGACAACACCTACGAAGCAGCTAGAGAAAGAGGAGAGACCCTGGCACAGATCTGAACCCTTGCAAGGGATAGACAATCCTTCAAACTATGGCTCAAATCCCCAACATCGTGAGGTATAATGGGAGAAGCGGAAGTAAGTACGTTACGTTACGTTATGTTACGTTGTTGTGTTGCGTTTCATTGCGTTTTGTTGTGTTGTGTTGTGCTGTGTTCTGTTGTGTCATATCGTATCGTGTCGTGTCGTATCGTGTCGTGTCGTGTCGTACCGTGTCGTGTCGTGTCGTGTCGTGTTGTGTCGTGTCGTGTCGTGTCGTGTCGTATTACGTCATGGAATGTCGTGTCATGGCATGCCATGTTATGTTATGTTATGTTCTTGCATGACTATGCAATCGGCAAGCGAAGAAACAATTTACCACTCTCTTTAGTAATTAAATCTCGTGCAAGCCCTCGAAGCCAAATTCTTTCGCAATTGGATGTCTTGGAAAAATTTAATGTAATTTGCAACCAAAATGTCGCATAGCATTATTAATAATAATTCTCTTTTCTCTCCTTACGACTCTTACCCATTGACTCAAAATACTTGGAGTGTTAAATGGAAATCTAGCAGTGAAGAGATGAAATATGAAATTAATTACCATGTGAACATTTTATACCCTGAAAGATGTAAGGTTAAGTTAACAAGAAACTGTTAAAACTTACCCATAAAACTGAATATTGTTGTGTATAGTGTACATTATTGCACTTATATGCTACACAATTCATCACCATTGTCTACTAATGTAAAATCCTTGTTAATTCACTAAACTATTCAAATATTTTCACACGCGTACCGTTCCCCGGTACAGATCGATGAGATAGAAGAGGATGGAGATACCTACTTATTTACGTCCTTCTCTAAGCGAAAATGGTACGGCCCCTGCAGTTCATTCTGCTCTAGTTGCGTAGTATATAGTTCAATTGGTACGCCAATTACAATAGTTGAAAGCAAGTGATTGCTTGTGTTCCGGGTTTCAGAAATGCGACCAATAAAGAAGTTGCATTTAAATGTTACAGGAATCTTTGGGCAGGAGCTTAATTATCTTTGTTTAACATATACCTATTTTGTATTTTAATTCGTAAGTGTGAAATATTTAGAAACATTTCTGTAATAGTTTTTGAGGTTTTGTCAAACTTATCTAATTGGAAACAAATGATTTGGGAGTAACCATAGAAACGCATGCCAAACATTGTATTGTCAGCGTTGTTTATTTTCTGTCAATTAAATTTATGCTGATTGAGATTAAAAATGTTCCAAGTTTCTTTCGTACATATTTTTTATGTTATCGTTTTCAAATAAGTATCATAAATCGTTCATTACACGCCGAAAAAATAGATTTTTCTGCGCTCGCACGACTTCCCTAGTGAGGCGAATAATTTGTCAAACGCGCATGGAAAAATCCTTATTTCCAGACTTGCAGTGAAATATACTATTTCAGTATGACACGTTTTTATCATTCCAAAACTTATACATAAACATATGTAGCTATAGTAGGTTATGCAATCGATTTTTTCAGTAGCGCTAAATCGACTAATCACGTGTGCGTGTGCGCGTTGTATGTGTGTGTGCATGCGTGCGTGTATGTGTGTGCGTACGTGCGTTCGTGCGTGCGTGCCTGCGTTTGTGCGCGTTTGCGTGCGCGTGAGTGAATGTCTGTGTGTGTGTGTGTGTGTGTGTGTCTGTGTGTGTGTGGTGCGCGCACGCGCGCGCGCTCGCGCGTATGTGTGTACATGCGTACGTGTATGTGTGTGCGTGAGTACGTGCATGCGTTCGTGCGAGGGCGCGTGCGTGCCTGCGTGCGTTTGTGCTCGCTTCCGTACGCGTAAGAGAATGTCTGTATGTGTATGTGTGAATGCGCACGAGTGCGTGTGAACGAGTGTGTGCGTGTGTGTGCGCGCGTGTTTGAAATTAAGAAAGTTAACATATTAACCTCTATCTGACATGAAAGTTTAAACACCCATCTGACATAGATTACTGTTGTTTTTTTATTATGAACACTGGTAACCTCAAGATAAACTTGCGGTTATGGGATTCATGATTATACCCTATTGTTTTTGTTGTAGGACTTCGATGAAACATGAAGAAAAGAAAATTCGTAAAGGAATTTAAGCACTCATTGGCACCAATGAGTTAAGCTTACAATCTTTGCCGTGTAAAGGTCATTGGAGTTTCGTAGGCTTGAATTAAATAGAGCAAACATTCCGTTAACACTTTGAAAATGCACTCTCTCACGATTAGCACTTATAATTAAGATACTGAAGGTATGAAATCGTGTATTTGTTATTAATTTGTTACAAATTTTAACGTTTCTAGAACAATTACACAAGAAAGCAAACAATGAAACTAAAAACTTAACGTACTAATTACATATCACAAATCCAACAAAGAAATAACTTTCCGTCAATATTTAAGGACTGTAATCGTAATTATACAATGAAACTAAGGAGTACCATTTTGTCTTTTTTTACTTACAATATGCCAAAACCTATTAAATATGAGTTTCTTCTTACTGATTAATTTATTAGGGTACTTATACGTTTCAATAGGTTCTTACTGTAGACGAACATAATAATGAGTTTGTCTTGATAAAATTTCCATATTATAAAATTGAATGTTATGATTTAAATTATTTAACGCATGATCATCTACGACAGACGTCTCTGGTTAGTTCAACCTACGACATCTCTTATGTTCTTTAGATCCACTGTCAAAGCTACATTTTGTGGTTCCAATGAATACTTTTCCATAGGAACAAGGTAACTTATATACTCCAGAAGGTGACCTTAAATGTTCTTTAATCTTTCTTAAAGGTTCCAAAATAATTCTAAATCCACGGTTAGCTAATATTTCTTCAATTCTATCGGTAACATTACTAATGACAGGAAGAGAAGCTCTACCATCTGTTCATTACGAGTACGTCTAACAGGTTCAATCATATTATTAATTTTTTTAATGTAGTAATCAATAGCTTGTTAGGGCGTTTTTAAATAATCAAATTCGTCTTTTAAGAATTCTGGATCGCAAATTAGTGATCGATACATTACAGCTTTGATTACACTATTTTCTTGATGTGGATTATGACTTGATAGTTTATACTTAACTTAACCTTCACGCCATTCCCTTGCGGGGTAGGAAAAACAATACCTGTCTCTTACTTATTTTTCGTTCACAATCTTTCACCATGATTTCCTGTCTTCGCATACCTCCCTAGCTTCCGCAAGATCTCTGACATGCCCTTTTATTTTTAAAACTCCTTATCTTTCTTTCCTTTATCATATATTCTACTACATTCAGCCAAGTTTTACGCGGCCTACCAGGCCCAGCTTTTCCTTTAACTTCACCCACATATATTTGCTTCGTTAAACTTGCATTGTTCATTCTCTCAATGTGACCAAACCAACGTAATGTACTACCTTTATATCTATACATTATCGTTTTTTCCTCGCCACACTCCGTCATTATGCATTCAGTCTTTATCTTGTCCCTTCTCGTTTTCCCACATACGCTTCTCATGAATCTCATACCCACAGTATTCAATTTTCTTTCGTGCTTTTTTTGACATACCCATGTCTCACTTCCATACAGTACTGACAGGACAAAAAGGCCATTATGGATTGCTCGTTTCGCAGATAGGCTCATTCTTTCGTTTCTCATTATCGTCCACATACTTCCAATCACTTTCCTTCCAGCATTAACCCTTCGTCCAATCTCACCCTCCATTGTACCATCTGCAGTGAACATTCTACTGAGATATACCAGCTCGTCCACTTGCTCCACAATTTCGTCTTGTAGAGTAGATATTCTACTCGTCTTTCCATCTTCCCGATTGAACACCACAATCTTAGTTTTGTTCACGCTTACTTTTAGGTCCATGCTCTAACAGACTGTATCAAACTTCCTCAGAGCGATTCGTAGCTCATCCGCACTGTCACTTAATAAGACTGTGTCATCTGCATATACCAGAAGTCGTACATTTACGTCTCCAACCATTACACCATTTGTATCGCTACATGTTTATCTAACACATTTATCCATGTATACATTGAACAACCACGGTCACGTCACACAGCCTTGTCACACTCCTTGCTCAATATTAAAGTATTCACTCACACGTACTCTTACGCTAACACATACCCGACTACCTTTGTATACTGCCCTTATTCTGTTTATTAGACCTTTATTTACGCCATATTCATTTAATATTTCCCACAGCTTCTCCCTATTCACTCTGTCGTATGCTTTTTCCAGATCTACAAACTCACAGTACAGCTTCCTTTTTACCCTTAAACACTTTTCGATCACCTGCTGGAGAGCAACCATCTGATCAACCTGGCATGAAGCCACCCTGGACATCCCAAACCTTAGTTGGTGTAGTTTCTTGTACTCCATCCGGTAGTATCCTTCCAAATACTTCACCAGACACGCGGAGTAAACTTATTCCTCTGTAGTTCTTACAATCACTCTCGTTCACCTTTATCTTATTCAGTGGTACAATGATCGAGGTCTTACAATCCTTGGGAACTTTTCCACTCATAAGGCATACATTGAATAATTCACACAATCTTCGTATAAGTTTTGCACCCCCATACTTTAGCATTTCACCAGCGATTTCCTCTACCTCTGCTCCCTTGCCGTTTTTCAACCTTCCTACGGTTTTCTCTACCTCATTTATCCCAATGTCCTACTCAGTTTCGTTCATCATTCCTTCTACATTCTCCTTATTTAACTCTTCACTCTTACTTTACTCACTACTGTACAGCTTTCCGAAATATTCTTTGCAGCATTTCCTCACTTCACAATCGTCCCATACTATTTCGTTGCTCATGTTCATCACTCCTGCAGCGTTCTGTTTTGGGCCACGTTTTGTATTTTTGGCCCATTTTCAGAAGAGTTTTTTCTTTCCCTCAAAATCGTTCTGCATTTTCTCTTCCTCTTTACTTATTCTCACTGCCTCCTTCACTTCTTTGTTTCTTAATCTGTAAACCACATACAATCGCTTTTTCTCAGTCTCATTTTTTGCAGCAATCATTGCCATGTACATCTTTTTTCCTACATACTGCTTTGTTTACCAACTCATTCCAGCAAGCACATTTTTTTGTCTACCTACAGTCGCTCTTCCACATATCCACACGGCACAATTAACAACACAGTTTTTCAAGCTTATCCATGCACTTTCAACGTCGGTGTCTTTTATTTGTTCGTTCCACACTGTTTCATTCACATTCAACTCTTTACTCACAGCATCTGCGTATTTTATTCTCGCACCATTATCCATTAGTTTGTCTACCCTAATTCTGGACGTCCGCATTACGTTTGCTTTCCTTCTCCAGACCCACTTTTGCCCTAAACACACTCTAGATATAACCAAAAAGTGGTCCGATTCACACTCCGATTCGCGCATTACTTTTGTGTCTTTCGCCTGGTTTCTAAGCCGTTCATAATACACTATCAAGTCTATCATACTTTTGTATTCACCTTTTTGCCATGGATACATGTGCACACTTTTATGTTTAAACCACGTATTGGATACAAACAGGTTTCTCTCCACACACATGTTCACTAGGCGTTCACCATCCTCATTGACTCTTTGGTCTCCGAACTTTCCTAGAGCGCGTTCGGTATGTTCTCTCTATACACCCACCCATCCGTTCATATCCCCCACTATCATCACTCTTTCGTTTGGCTTACATACGTTCAACACGCTCTCTACTTCATTCCAGAAGTTTTCACGCTCCTGGTCTCTTTTTCCATTCACCGGTGCATAGCATGCAATATGAAAAATTCTTCGAAATTCCACTTTCATTCCAACCCATATTACCCGAGGAGATACCAATTCGTACTGTTTAACACATATTTTCGCTCTTTCACTTACGGTCACCCCAACTCCTTTTGCGCCATGCACTTCAGTCTCAACTCCTGACTATAGTGCTAGGCTGCCATCCTCCATCTCCACCGCATCCTTTCCTTTGCGCTTTTTCTCCGACACACACAGAATAGCAAGGTGTTTTTCGTACATCACATTCGCAATTTCAAATTCTTTACCATGCATACCTCTAACATTCCACGTATCGACTCGCTATTCATTCTTTGGACAGTCGTCAGCAACGGGGCCTGTCTGTTTCGATCTTGACCGCCCCTTGTAGCCAGGTTGATCCGAGGCAATTTTATTGTTCTCTTGAGTAATACCATAGCGAGCAGACCGGTTACTGGCCAAGTCGTGCCCTGGACGATGTAGTTCCCTACTAACGGTATCGTCCTACTACCGGACAATTATTTGTCTACTGCCTTGACCTGTAAGGAAGAAAGAAGTCGGAGTATAGACAGAGTCAAGAAAGATATAAATAATAGATCGTATACTTACTGTATGAATATCTCAATGTACATATACATTTTTCACATACATACCATTTAATCACATCACGTTTCAACCAGATAGCTCGCTACGCGATTCCTGGCTCCGCGCTACTCACCGAAATTCGCTGTTATTTATTTTCGACCAAATGCTTCAATTATTGAAGATATCTTTCAGTGTGTGGCGGTTTCCAGTAAACTCTAAAAGTCAAAGATGAATTGTTTGTTTTAAAAATTAATATACGGATCTAAAAATGGTAAACTTCCATTAGATTCTTTTTCACTAGTAAACTGAATCCTTTGAGGAATACCATTCATCAAATCTAAAAACTCATTTACTGTTTCTTCTCCATCTCTCCAAACTACAAAGGTAGTTGTCTATACCAAAGTAAAGGTTTTTTAGATGTAAAACTTAGCTACTTCTAAACTAAAAGGGCTATCTATAGTTACACTATCAAGTTGTTCATAAAAATTTATTATTCCACTGAAGATTGATAGTATTAAGACAGTTCTGAACCAAAATTGTTATACTTTTTGGAAAGTGACTAATATATTCAATGGTTTCCTTTACAGCAATTTTAGTAAATAGTAATACGTCAAACCACCTCATTTTCTTGCATATTAAAATTACTCATTTTTTCAATGAAATATGCAGAATTTTTTCCTATATGCGTCTGTAATAAAAAGGTAAAATTTTCCGCAAGGTTAATGCAGATGCAATTGCTCTGACAAAGGGTATTAAAGGAACCTTAGGCTTATGACTTTTTGATAAACCATATAGTTTTAATCACATTTCAACACTGCATCACATCCCTACTTAGGGATTCTGTGCAGGTTCTGAGCCATACACACCCAAACCGTCTAAGGTTTTCTAACACGTTATCCAACAGCAACGCATCTGATTTGAACTACATACCCGCATACTCACCAAGTGTGTTACACTTAAAGTGATCCCACACAGTAACACACGCAATATTCATAATTGGAAATTTACCTTTATTTCCAATCAGGTTAAAGTCATTATCGTCACCAAAATATTTTCTTACCTCTACACATTGTTCATCTGATAAATTCTGAGATAGGGTGTCAAGAATGCAGTCATGAACCTGCAACTGTAACCGAATTAAATTATGGAAAAAAACAAAGACATTATAAGATCGCCCGAGAAAGATTTGTCACATAGATGACAATTTCGACTTTTTTCATATATTTCCTTTTGTTCACTAGTTAGTGGTAAAATTCCAATTTTGAAATGCTTATTGTGTATCCGTTTCATATCGCTTTATATTTACCTAATGAATTCCTCCACAGCATTGATTCCTCTATAAGTTTCTAATTTGTGCCAGCTATCGTTTTTGCCAGACAGAGTAGGACAGTGTTTACACGTTTTTATGGTAAACGGTTGTTCGGAATGGTGTTTAGCCGTATCTACTGGTGCCAACAAAGCTGGAAAACCTGCGTATATCATGAACGGTAAAGACATCCGTTCCAAATGCTAGTACATTTTCAGCATACAGTTCTCCCCTTCAGTCTTTTTTCTGTTTTAAGTGGTAATTTAGTGTACACGAAATTACAATCATGTGTTATGTGACGAGTTACTTGTTACTGGGTTCTGTAATAATAGAAAATATTTCGCTTCATTGCATTGGGTTATTTAAGTGAACGAAAGCAATTTTTATCCAGATATAATGGTGTTTGGTTACTGACAAATTGCAATAAAATAAAATCTACAAGCTGTTTAGTCCTCGTATAGTATAGATGGCCTATTATTTCCGTAACACATTCACCACCACGATATGTATTTTCTCTAATCCATAAACGTTGATGGAAATACTGTTGTTGGTCTCAAAAGTTGAGATGCTAGACGGCTTAACAAGAACTATACCATCCCAATTGAAGAGCGTTCTGAAATCAGGGTAAGAAGCCATATTCTCTGGTAGACCGTTTGTGGTCACTAATGCAGACACAATACCCACGCAAAACAGCAATTATCGTTTTTCACAGTAACTATAGCATGTTTGTGTAAAATTTCCATTATCTCTGGAAATATTCACCATCTCGATATTCAAAATGGCTCACTTTGATTGAAATAATTTTAATGCAATACTCCTTCTACTGTTTAGGTAGTACAAATCAAACAATTTGCCATTACATATCAGGCAAAAGGGTTTCTGCAACTAAATTCGTATTGGTTTCAAAATATTTGATATGACGTCGCTCATAAATCTTTGCACGTCAGTACAAGTATTGCTCGTTGCGCAAAGGTATCAGCAACTTGTCTGTGTACTGCTTTGTTGACTGCATTATATTCCTCTTTGGTGGGTAGTTTCAGGGAGTAGTCAGCTTTAAAACCGGCCTAACTGCCTGTCTCTTCGAAGGTAGAGTAGTGGAAGTATATAATGTTCTTAAACAACACAGGATTCGTTGATGGAGAACTAGATAATCTTTCCTAGAAAATCTTTACGAACATTTACTTTCTAACATTTTTCTTGTATCTGTAACTGAAATGTATAAGCAAATATACAAATGCAACGGTAGTATTACGTCTTCATTTATGACTCATTTTGTAATATTAATATTTGTTACAATGTGGATCAATATCAGGCACTGCGAACGAAGGCGCAACGTAACAGACCGTCATAGACAGGATCGTAGAACTAACTAACTAGTAATAATAGTGAGGGGTATGATGACTTTATAGGCAGGGAAACAACAGCAGGAGCAGTCGGAGCGGTTGAATGTTGCTAGCCACACATCCTATACCCTATAATGCGCTTTATACTAGAAAGAAAGTGATTAAAACCACATGTTTTTCAGAAACTCCGCAACGCGTACTGGCTTGAGTACAATCTGAGGAGAAGATACTACCTTACCCATCGAAATCTTGAGGCTATTCGAGGACCAATCTTCCCAGGCAAATAGCTTCAGATCATCAATAATTTTCTCCAAATATTATTTGTGTAACAGCTTCTACAAGAAAGTACACGAGCGCAAACATGAACTCTATCAAATTCACCACATCCTTCTTCATTCGACAACAATCATTTGCCTCTATCAATACCATTTTGTTGCACTTTCTAAATTTAAATCTTTCTTCTTGCTTCTTCTATGCTGGTTCACTTTATCCCACCTACACCAACGTCTCAGGCTATCCCTGTTTAATCCTTATTGCCACTTGAAGTGCTTATCATTTACTTCTCTTCTTAGAGAAGAGATATGAGTACCCTGATGACAACGAAATCTAAAATATGACAGCCATACTTAACCTACGGGTGCTTTGGACGCTGAGACTATACTTCTAGACTTAACCAATCCTTATGTCATCAGTCAGAGACGAGAACGAAAACAACAATACTGTAACTTTTGTTGTAGACGACACAGATCATGATAGTGATGACTTTAGTGACTTGCTATCTAGTATTAAGGCCTTATGTACCAGTAACAATAATGGATACAACTCTAACATTGTTACGGGTTCTGCCTATAAGCTACGATTCCCACGATTGTGACCATGACGCGCTAAGGACGAAGAGAGAGAGAGAGAGAGACCTGTAAACTTTTGTAACAAAGCGATCATTAAAGAGGACAATGATGACGGGGATCTGATAGAACTTCTGACTAACAGGATACAGGAACATAGCAGTAGGATGCAGGAACTTAACGACAATATACAGCAACATGACAATGACGGTGGCAGGAACCACGATAATGATGTGAACAGTCGGTAGATCCAGTACAATATCCGAGACTTCCAAGGTTCTTTGGATTATTACAGGGACGATATCCACGACTATAAAGGTGTAGAAGTCTAGGGATTCCCGATCACTGGTTTTGGGTGACTCACATCCCTATGCCTATTAACTGCCTCTCTCCAACCTGATGAGAGTGATGTCAATGAGTTACAGGACCACCTAGAATAACTCTTCTTACCTCATTATCGCTGTGTGGTAATGGATTATTTACGTTCATCACGTTGTAAGTGGAAGAAACTCACATTCACTCATGTAATATCTATATAAGTATTTTTCTTTTTTATACTTTTTTCCTTCTTCCTTACAGCTAACCACCATAATAACATTCGTTCTAAATTACGATGTTGTGATTACAGAAGTCTCTTGAAAAAATGCGATCGGGCCCACATCAGGGTTCTGAGATTATGCCTTAACTGGAATAACATCATAAGCTTAGTTTTACTACGTGACATCGTACATTTAGAAACGCTGCTTCAAACTGTAGAAGAGATTGAAGGAATCTACGAACTCATCAAGGTTTATGGAATGCAGCTCTTCGGCAGATGGAAAGAAAAGCATAGCAAGTATAAATACTGACCTATCTACCATTCCCATTATGTTTCTTTTCCAAAAAAAACGTCGTTAGCCTAACAGACAGACAACACATTGTGTATCACACGTTCAACGCAGCGTTTGTCGAGGTGCTAGTTTTCCATTATCTAACAATTGCAACAATCTAATAATCCACTAATGAAGAATCTATGGCACCACACTACATACGTATAATTACCTGGACCACGCTCACACACGTATAATGAAACATAAGTAGAAAGGAATTTTTGCTTTTGTACAAATCAAAAGGTTTTGTTACTAATCTGGTGAGTGTAAGTGTGAGTGTGAGTGTGTGTGTGTGTGTGTGTGTGTGTGTGTGTGTGTGTGTGTGTGCGTGTGTGTGTATGTGTTAGCGTGTCCCTATGTATATATTTACGTGTGTCTGTGTGTGTGTGTCTGTGTGTCTGTGTGTCTGTGTGTCTGTGTGTCTGTGTGTCTGTGTGTCTGTGTGTCTGTGTGTCTGTGTGTCTGTGTGTCTGTGTGTCTGTGTGTCTGTGTGTCTGTGTGTCTGTGTGTCTGTGTGTCTGTGTGTCTGTGTGTCTGTGTGTCTGTGTGTCTGTGTGTCTGTGTGTCTGTGTCTGTGTGTCTGTGTCTGTGTGTCTGTGTGTCTGTGTGTCTGTGTGTTGTGTGTCTGTGTGTCTGTGTGTCTGTGTGTCTGTGTGTCTGTGTGTCTGTGTTCTGTGTGTCTGTGTGTCTGTGTCTGTGTGTCTGTGTGTCTGTGTGTCTGTGTGTCTGTTGTGTGTCTGTGTGTCTGTGTGTCTGTGTGTCTTGTGTCTGTGTGTCTGTGTGTCTGTGTGTCTGTGTGTCTGTGTGGCTGTGCGTCTGTGCGTCTGTGCGTCTGTGTGTCTGTGGTCTGTGCGTCTGTGCGTCTGTGCGTCTGTGCGTCTTGTCGTGCGTCTGTGCGTCTGTGCGTCTGTGCGTCTGTGCGTCTGTGCGTCTGTGCGTCTGTGCGTCTGTGCGTCTGTGCTGTCTGTGCGTCTGTGCGTCTGTGCGTCTGTGGTCTGTGCGTCTGTGCGTCTGTGCGTCTGTGGTCTGTGCGTCTGTGGTCTGTGGTCTGTGTGTCTGTGTGTCTGTGTGTCTGTGGTCTGTGTGTCTGTGTGTCTGTGTGTCTGTGTGTCTGTGTGTCTGTGTGTCTGTGTGTCTGTGTGTCTTGTGTGTCTGTGTGTCTGTGTGTCTGTGTGTCTGTGTGTCTGTGTGTCTGTGTGTCTGTGTGTCTGTGTGTCTGTGTGTCTGTGTTGTCTGTGTGTCTGTGTGTCTGTGTGTCTGTGTGTCTGTGTGTCTGTGTGTCTGTGTCTGTGTGTCTGTGTGTCTGTGTGTCTGTGTGTCTGTGTGTCTGTGTGTCTGTGTTCTGTGTGTCTGTGTGTCTGTGGTCTGTGTGTCTGTGTGTCTGTGTCTGTGTGTCTGTGTCTGTGTGTCTGTGTGTCTGTGTGTCTGTGTGTCTGTGTGTCTGTGTCTGTGTGTCTGTGTGTCTGTGTGTCTGTGTGTCTGTGTGTCTGTGGTCTGTGTGTCTGTGTGTCTGTGGTCTGTGTGTCTGTGGTCTGTGGTCTGTGGTCTGTGGTCTGTGGTCTGTGGTCTGTGGTCTGTGGTCTGTGCTGTCTGTGGTCTGTGCGTCTGTGTCGTCTGGCTGTGCGTCTGTGCGTCTGTGTCGTCTGTGGTCTGTGGTCTGTGTCTGTGTCTGTGTGTCTGTGTCTGTGGTCTGTGTGTCTGTGTGTCTGTGTGTCTGTGTGTCTGTGTGTCTGTGTGTCTGTGTGTCTGTGTCTGTGTGTTGTGTTCGTGTGTCTGTGTGTCTGTGTGTCTGTGTGTCTGTGTGTCTGTATGTCTGTGTGTCTGTGTGTGTCTGTGTGTCTGTGTGTCTATGTGTCTCTGTGTCTGTGTCTGTGTGTCTGTGTGTCTGTGAGTCTGTGTGTCTGTGTGTTGTCTGTGTGTCTGTGTGTCTGTGTGTCTGTGTGTCTGTGTGTCTGTGTGTCTGTGTCTGTGTGTCTGTGTGTCTGTGTGTCTGTGTGTCTGTGTGTCTGTGTGTCTGTGTGTCTTTTTTGTGTGTCTGTGTGTCTGTGTGTCTGTGTCTGTGTGTCTGTGTGTCTGTGTGTCTGTGTGTCTGTGTGTCTGTGTGTCTGTGTGTCTGTGTGTCTGTGTGTCTGTGTGTCTGTGTGTCTGTGTGTCTGTGTGTCTGTGTGTCTGTGTGTCTGTGTCTGTGTGTCTGTGTGTCTGTGTGTCTGTGTGTCTGTGTATTCGTGTGTCTGTGTGACTGTGCGTCTGTGTGTCTGTGTGTCTGTGTGTCTGTGGGTCTGTGTCTGTGTGTCTGTGTGTCTGTGTGTCTGTGGGTATGTGTGTCTGTGTGTCTGTGGTCTGTGGTCTGTGTCTGTGTGTCTGTGGTCTGTGGTCTGTGTCTGTGTGTCTGTGTTTGTGTGTCTGTGTGTCTGTGGTCTGTGGTCTGTGTTGTGTCTGTGGTCTGTGTCTGTGCGTGCTGTGGTCTGTGTCGTGTCTGTGCGTCTGTGGTCTGTGGTCTGTGGTCTGTGTGCGTTCTGTGGTCTGTGGTCTGTGGTCTGTGGTCTGTGGTCTGTGGTCTGTGGTCTGTGCGTCTGTGGTCTGTGTGTCTGTGGTCTGTGGTCTGTGTGTCGTGTGTCTGTGGTCTGTGTGTCTGTGTGTCTGTGTGCTGTGTGTCTGTGTGTCTGTGTGTCTGTGTGTCTGTGTGTCGTGTGTGTCTGTGTGTCTGTGTGTCTGTGTCTGTGTCTGTGTGTCTGTGTGTCTGTGTTGTGTGTCTGTGTGTCTGTGTGTCTGTGTGTCTGTGTGTCTGTGTGTCTGTGTGTCTGTGTGTCTGTGTGTCTGTGTGTCTGTGTGTCTGTGTGTCTGTGTCTGTGTGTCTGTGTGTCTGTGTCTGTTCTGTGTGTCTGTGTGTCTGTGTGTCTGTGTGTCTGTGTGTCTGTGTTCTGTGTGTCTGTGTGTCTGTGTGTCTGTGTGTGTGTGTCTGTGTGTCTGTGTGTGTCTGTGTCTGTGTGTCTGTGTCTGTGTCTGTGTTGTCTGTGTGTCTGTGTGTCTGTGTCTGTTGTGTGTGTCTGTGTCTGTGTCTGTGTGTCTGTGTCTGTGTCTGTGTGTCTGTGTCTGTGTCTGTGTCTGTGTGTCTGTGTGTCTGTGTCTGTGTGTCTGTGTCTGTGTTGTGTGTCTGTGTCTGTGTGTCTGTGTGTCTGTGGTCTGTGGTCTGTGGTCTGTGGTGTGTCTGTGTCTGTGCGTCTGTGCGTCTGTGTCTGTGGTCTGTGGTCTGTGGTCTGTGGTCTGTGGTCTGTGGTCTGTGGTCTGTGGTCTGTGGTCTGTGGTCTGTGGTCTGTGGTCTGTGGTCTGTGGTCTGTGGTCTGTGGTCTGTGTCTGTGTCTGTGGTCTGTGGTGCTGTGGTCTGTGGTCTGTGTCTGTGTGTCTGTGTGTCTGTGTCTGTGTGTCTGTGTCTGTGTCTGTGTTCTGTGTGTCTGTGTGTCTGTGTGTCTGTGTCTGTGTTGTGTCTGTGTGTCTGTGTGTCTGTGTGTCTGTGTGTTGTGTCTGTGTGTCTGTGTGTCTGTGTGTGTCTGTGTGTTCTGTGTCTGTGTGTCTGTGTGTCTGTGTGTCTGTGTGTCTGTGTTGTCTGTGTCTGTGTGTCTGTGTGTCTGTGTGTCTGTGTCTGTGTTGTGTGTGTGTTGTGTCTGTGTGTCTGTGTCTGTGTCTGTGTGTCTGTGTGTTGTGTGTCTGTGTTCTGTGTGTCTGTGTCTGTGTGTTGTGTGTCTGTGTGCGTCTGTGCTGTCTGTGTGTCTGTGGTCTGTGTCTGTGCTGTGTCTGTGTGTCTGTGTGTCTGTGTGTCTGTGTGTCTGTGTGTCTGTGTGTCTGTGTCTGTGGTCTGTGTGTCTGTGGTCTGTGGTCTGTGGTCTGTGTGTGGTTGTGGTTGTGGTTGTGGTCTGTGGTCTGTGTCTGTGGTCTGTGGTCTGTGGTCTGTGTCGTGGTCTGTGGTCTGTGGTCTGTGTCTGTGTCTGTGTCGTGCGGGTGTCTTTTTGTTTTTTTTTCGCGTTGTGTCTTGTTGTTTGGGGGTTGTGTTCTGTGTCTGTGTCTGTGTGTCTGTGTGTCTGTGTGTCTGTGTCTGTGTGTCTGTGTGTCTGTGTGTCTGTGTGTCTGTGTGTGTGTGTCTGTGTGTCTGTGTGTCTGTGTGTCTGTGTGTCTGTGTGTCTGTGTGTCTGTGTGTCTGTGTTCTGTGTCTGTGTGTCTGTGTGTCTGTGTGTCTGTGTGTCTGTGTGTCTGTGTGTCTGTGTGTCTGTGGTCTGTGTGTCTGTGTGTCTGTGTGTCTGTGGTCTGTGGTCTGTGTGTCTGTGTCTGTGTCTGTGTGTCTGTGTCTGTGTGTGTCTGTGGTCTGTGCTTGTGTCTGTGTGTCTGTGGTCTGTGTGTCTGTGTCTGTGGTCTGTGTCTGTGGTCTGTGTTGTTGTGTCTGTGTGTCTGTGTGTGTCTGTGTGTCTGTGTGTCTGTGTGTCTGTGTCTGTGTGTCTGTGTTGTGTGTCTGTGTGTCTGTGTGTTGTGTGTTTGTGTTGTGTGTTGTGTGTCTGTGTGTCTGTGTGTCTGTGTGTTGTGTGTCTGTGGTCTGTGGTCTGTGTGTCTGTGTCTGTGGTCTGTGGTCTGTGTGTCTGTGTGTCTGTGTGTCTGTGTGTCTGTGTGTCTGTGTGTTGTCTGTGTGTCTGTGTGTCTGTGTGTCTGTGTGTCTGTGTCTGTCGTGTCTGTGTGTCTGTGTGTCTGTGTGTCTGTGTGTCTGTGTGTCTGTGTGTCTGTGTGTCTGTGTGTCTGTGTGTCTGTGTGTCTGTGTGTCTGTGTGTCTGTGTGTCTGTGGTCTGTGGTCTGTGCGTCTGTGGTCTGTGGTCTGTGCGTCTGTGCGTCTGTGCGTCTGTGCGTCTGTGCGTCTGTGCGTCTGTGCGTCTGTGCGTCTGTGGTCTGTGGTCTGTGCGTCTGTCTCTGTGTCTGTGTGTCTGTGTGTCTGTGTGTCTGTGTGTCTGTGTCTGTGTGTCTGTGTCGTTTGTGTCTGTGTCTGTGTCTGTGTCTGTGTGTCTGTGTGTCTGTGTGTTGTGTGTGTTGTGTGTTGTGTGTCTGTGTGTCTGTGTGTCTGTGTGTCTGTGTGTCTGTGTCTGTGTGTCTGTGTGTCTGTGTGTCTGTGTGTCTGTGTGTCTGTGGTCTGTGTCTGTGTCTGTGTCTGTGTGTCTGTGTGTCTGTGTGTCTGTGTGTCTGTGTGTCTGTGTGTCTGTGTGTCTGTGTGTCTGTGTGTCTGTGTGTCTGTGTGTCTGTGTGTCTGTGTGTCTGTGTGTCTGTGTGTCTGTGTCTGTGTGTCTGTGTGTCTGTGTGTCTGTGTGTCTGTGTGTCTGATAATTAAAACCTATAAAAATATCCAGAAATTATTAATCGAAGCGATGGGTTGTGGGAATTGGCTCCTTCCCAACAGCCAATTCGGCTTCCGCCCAAACCGGACGTGTCACGATCCCTTGTTGAAGCTGCTTACCGAGACCACCAGAGCATTCAACCATAAGCAATGTAATCTGGCTGTGTTCTTGGATATTAAGCAAGCATTTGACAGGGTCTGGCACGTCGGTCTCCTACAAAAAATCCGAAACCTTAACATTCCCGACCCTTTCTCCAAACTCCTGCTTTCGTACCTGACCAATCGATCGGTCAGGGTGAAAGTGGGTAAAAACCTTTCAGACCCTTTCCAACCCACTGCAGGCGTTCCGCAAGGTTCTGCTTTAGCCCCCATCCTTTACACCATATTTGCTTCAGATATCCCTCAAGTTACCTAACCCGGAGTAGTCGTTGCGCAGTTTGCAGGTGACACCGCCTTCTGGTCGGTTAATCGGAACAGCGAAACGGCCTCCAACCGCATATCCAAAACCCTTCGGAACGTTTCCAACTGGGCCAACCGGTGGAGAGTCTCCGTTAACCCCTCCAAAACCCAAGCAATCCTTTTCCGCCACCCTAATTACGTAGATGACAAATTCCCAAACCTATCCTCTAGAAATGTCTCCCTCACCATTAACCAAGAAAGAATCCCCCTGCAAGACCAAATCACATACCTAGGAATCCTATTCACCAGAACACTTAATTGGCTCCCCGATGTTAGGAAAACACTTAACAGAATTAGAAACCGTGCAAACCTACTAGGCGCCTTCCGGGGTCGAATCAGAGGTTGTCACCCCAAAACACTCCAACACACATACAAAACTTACATCCGCCCTGTTATGGATTTCCGAGCACCAATATACACAAACATTAACCCTAACCACCTTTCCTCTATAGCATCCTGCGAACGCCGAATATTTAGACGTATACACGAGCTACCCTTCAGGTACCCAAGCAACCTCACAACACAACACGCAAACATACCACCAATCACAAACAGAATCCAAACACTTCAGAAAAACTTTACACACAAAAGGATTTTCGGCGATACCATCCCTACCAAAGAAATCATCACAACTTCCTACACCTACCAACCTCCCAAATTCCCCCGTAAAAAACCCAAACTTAAATTCAAACACCCCCCCGCGATCTTAACCCAATTATTAGACGACATCCCAGAGGAGATAGAAGAGACCCTCGATAACATTCCTTATGCACTCCGCATCCCACCATCAACTGGATAACGACCACGCAAGGATACCGGCTAACGAATCGTTTACACCCCTCACCACACTCAACCACATGCACACCTAAACCTAAATACTCACAACATTAATAAATCAGACCTTCAAACTTTTTTTACACCAAATAAACCCTCAACAAATACTTTTCTTTTTTTTTACACACCAAAATAATAAACTCATGATTGTAAACCACACAATTACAAAAACATCGCAACACCAACAATAATGGAATGACCAGGGCTGAAGAGGAGGAATCCTGAACAGTCTACGAATAAGCATATAAGCATAAAACATAAGCATACTAACCAAAAGCATGAGCATACTAACCTAAAAAAAAAAAAAATGTGGGAATTGGAATTGCGCTTGTTCAGCGGCAAACTTCTAAAGAAACAAGTAAATACGGCTCCCGAACCAACGGCATAGCATCGAAGTCATCCAATTTTCATCTACCATAAATAACACGTAAGACTGATAAATTAACGTAATAAGGAAAACGTTTATGTGTGTAATTTTTCCTTAAATTGTTGTTTAAATATCCGCTCTGAATGGATCAAATTTCATTCACTGCTGATAAAGAAATTACGTGTGCATGTTAGATAATAAGAAATACGAAACTTCATAATAATACCCAGGGGTTACCATGGGTTTGTTTTTATGTGGTATTTTAAACAAAGCATTTGTGCATTTTTGAGTTTAGTTAAACTAAATAAGCTTACCCCTTAATTTATTTTATTGTTAACCAATACGAATATTAAAAGCTCTAATACTAAAGGAAGTAATTTCAAGTAATGTTACAATTTCCATATACATTTAAGAGAATCAATTTGAAGGTATTTTTGATATTTGATAAACAATAATCGTTTCTTTTAATAAATAAGCTAGCCAGCGCAACAAGGCAAGAAAGGAATTTGCTAAGCAAATGCTAGTGTAATTTATGCAAACAGAAACCTGATAGCGAGTAAGTTAAATTTAAACTAATGAATGTTATCTTTGCGAGTTGTAACTACCCAAATTAAATCAAAATGTGAACATTTTAAATGCTCACGAAAACAACACGAATTTATATTAAATGATCTTGAAATTATTAAAAATTGTACAACAGTACTAAAATTTATCTTTTGTGGCGAGTGTAACCAAGTAAAAGGAATAGGTCAATTTTTACGCTTATTGCATGCTTATTTCAAAAATTTATTGACGGGATATATTTAACATCAATGGTTTTTTGGGTTTGTAGCTAAAATTTTGGACACGAATTTTACACATTTCGATATATCCATATTATATTTTAGTTTTATGGTACTTTTAAGCATCGAATAAAATGTCCAAAATGTGTAAAATTTATAGATTAACGATTTTTGTTTAAAGTACGCTATAAAACATTTTCACTTACTTTGGTCACATTTTTCTCATTGCACCATTTTTTTTAAATTCGTGTAAGCTGTATTGTACCTGCCTTTTGAAATCTAGGGCAGTAAATTGTCGACCGTGGCCGGGTCAGCCGCGCGGAGTTAAGGAGCCGTACTGTATATTACTTCCTCCTTTGAGATTTCAAACTGCTAAGCGGTTTTGATACGAAAACAAGACAGATTCAGCCTACTACTCAATTTATACTCTTGGTAAAGCTTCAATTTTAAAGATTTTTATTTTTCTAAATCCATCCAACAATTTAATTCGCCTATTCTGTATGTATGTCTGTATACATGTCTGTATGTGCTAAGTCGAACTCCTCCCACAGACTGTGTGCGATTAGGCTGAAATTTGGCATACGTGTTCCCCTAACACCCGGATCCGTGTTTTACGAGTTTCCCCTCAACGGACGTAAGCGCGCGTAGCGAGCGGGTTAGGGTGTGACCGATTAACTAAAATTTGGCATATGTGTTCCACAAAGACCGAGATACGGGTTTTTGGAGTTTCACCCCCATTGGTCCCACCGGTCACACGCGGAAACGCCACAAGCGCGCGCAGCGCGCGCGTTGGTGCTTGTCTACTAAATAACACTCTAACAACTGACTGACAGACAACGCACTGCCTAAATCGGTGTGGTAGGTCTACAAGCATGAAATTTTGCACAGGAGTTCCTTATATACCGTAGGAGAGCACTGAGAAAGGATTTTTTAATATTCATCCCCTAAGGGGGTTCGATAGGGGATGAAAGTTCGTCGTTTTTGAAGTTAGAAATATGGAAATTGGCTTTTGTTTATAAATAAGTCAGTTGTATTAGCGTTTTTGGAAACTCATCCCTTCTGAACAACTTCCAAAATAAATACGTTTTGACTGATTTAAGGATTGATTTGTCAAAAGGGAAATGTCACGGATCGACCTGACAATAAAAGGACAAAATACGCATAGAAACTGACCATCGAGCTAGTTTGTAACAAAATAGTAATTCGATTAAACTAAAATTATTCCTTAGAGGCACAATACCTATTTATTCTTGCAATTACTAAGATTTGTTCTTAATTTCTAATATGTATAATTATACCATAATGAGACCGGCCGGGAGAAAAATAGTATTCAAAGCTGGGCAGAAAGTACTATGTCAGAGCTCACATTACAGACCTCACCTAACGGCTCGGTCTATAAGCTTGTGATCGCTCTGCAAAATAGTACTTTCTTACCTTGGTTTGAAATGTATTATTTCAAACCTGTTGAATTATCATTTTTCAGATATGATATATAAAACTGTTAAAAATAGTAAGCAACATACTTTTAAATCTTTGAACGATTTTATTGATTTACGGATATTCCATACCTAAGTTCCTAATATCACGGTATCGGTAATGGTTTAGTAAATCGGCTCGTACAATCAAAGGCGGAACAATTTTTCGAGTTAGTTCGATTTAGCAGGAGCAAAAGACAGTGTAACAAACAAATTTTATTATTATGTACAATCAACAGAAATATATGGTCATTAAATAATTCGAGCTTCATTATAAATTTCAAATTTAACAAATTAACAAGAGGATCTACTTTTCGAAAAATTCCAAAATTCCAAAACTATGTCGCCACACAGTTTCAAAGTTTGCAAAGTAACAAAATGTTACAATGATTTCAACATATTGCAACTGATTAATTGCAAAATTACCTGTCAATGTTTCAAGAAGCATACATAGTATACATGATTTATTATGGTTAGGACACATCTTATAGTTTTACACACCATAAGACGTCTACAATGCTTAAATATATGTAGGTAACACCATCAAACTTAACAACAAATTTACAAAAATGTGGCTTTAGTTGGTAGTTCTCCATATACGGGATGTTGAATTGGAGTTGTTCTTCGAACAACAACTGCTAAAGTAATTAAGGAAACTACAATTAAAACTGATACAACACCAATAATAAGTATCACTTCGTAATGCATTATAATAGCGCCTCCATGCTCTTTAGGTTCACCAACCGAATGAAAATCTTCCTTATTTGTGACTTTCTCAGTGTTATCTTTGTTTGGTAACTTTTCTATCTGTTTATTATTTAGGTGTATTTTTTTAACACAATAATTGTTACCAACTGAACCTTTCGGGCCATAAATATCCTCAAATAATTTGTTTGAATGAACGCATTGCACGTTATTTTTTAGCTCTACAAAACCAAACTTGATTAAATGTTCAAAAAGCTTAACCGTTTCACAATGGCATTTCCATGGATTGTAGGATATATCCAAAAATTTTAAGCTTGATCTTCTAAACACATGATAATCTAGCTGCTGAAAATTATTAATATGCATAAATAGTGCTTTCAAATTTGGTGTAGCTTTCAAGTTATCTTCAGTGAAAGTTATCAACTTGCAAGAAGATAAATCAAGGACTAACAAGCTTGTGGAGATGATAGTTGGCGTGTTTGATCCGAATAAATTGTTAGATAAATTCAACTCTAACAATTTGGTGTTTTTCTCTATAATTTCTGATGGGATATCATCAAGTTGATTGTTCGAAAGATCTAAATATTCTAAATCTGTAAGGTGTACAAATGCTGAACCTTGTACATTAAAAATTTCATTATCATTAATTTGCAAGTACTTTAATTTTTGTAATTTGTTATAATTGAAATCGTATTCAGCAATTTCTTCTATATCGTTTTCAGATAGGTTTATAGTGTCTGGATAAAACTCTATTTTTTTAAATTCTGGAACGTTCTTCAGTACTTTATTATTGCACTTTATAGTAGTTTCATTACAAGTACATTTGTGAGGGCAATGACTATTAACTGGATTTGCAGAAAAAATCTGTGCAGTAATGAGGTATGCCCAAGTTGCTATGTGCAAAATTTGTCCATAATTTAAGACCATATCTGCAATAACCAAACAAATTAATCAAAATTTTTAACTAATACCTAAAGTGTGTTTTCTTAGCCGCACCCATTTCAAATTCATTAATGAACTGAAATTTATCCTTTAGTGAATCGTTAGTATATAACAGTGTTTGCTAGATTTTCGTTAGTATAGGAAGCGGGTAAGAAACTGTTACATCTCCCCAATCTGATTATTGACGATGTACAAGGTGCGCGTTTGCTTAGTTAAGATTTTCGTTAGTTCAACGTTACTTTTCAAGAAATAAAAGAAGTCGTGGATGGAGTTGGAAAAATAATCATGCGTTCAACTTGAATATTGCCGGCGTACAGGGTCTAATTGCTAGTACAGCGTTAACGCACATAACTGCTTTTAAGGTTTTCGTTACTGCAGTGTTGCTTTTCGAAGAATTAAAAGAAACCATGTGCCGAGTTGGCAAAATGGTCTCTATCCGATTTTAATATTGCCTGGGAATATGGTTTAGTGGTTAGTGCACAAAAATTTTTCGTTAGTTCAATGTGGCTTTTTCAGAAATTAAAGGAAGTCATGGGCGGAGTTGACGAAATACTCTTCTGCTCAATTAAAATTTTGACGATGTACAAAGTTTAATTATTAGTGCGGTGTTAGTACACTTAACATTTTCGTTAGTGCAATGCTACCTTCCGACAAATAAAAGAATTCTGGGCGAGGTTGGAAAAATGGTGCCCCGCCCAATTCGAATACTGCCGGTGTACTAGATTGCTCTCAAGATATTCGTTACTGCAGTGTTGGCTTTCGAAGAATTAAAAAAAGCCATGTGCCGCGTTGGCAAAATGCTCTTTGTCCAATTTGAATATTGCTAGGGAATAAGGTACAACGGTTAGTGCGTTAGTGCACGAAAATGTTACGTTAGTTCAGCTTTTCCAGTAATTAAAGGTAGTCATGGACGGAGTTGGCGAAATACTCCTCTACCCAATTTGAATATTGCCATGGTACTAGGTCTAATTATTAGTTCACGTTACTGCATTTAAGATTTTTGTTAGTGCAATGCCGCTATGGGAGAAATTAAAAGGAATATTGCCCAATTTGCATATCGAAGGCGTTCTAAATGTATTCGATAATATATCAGAAATACGGTGGCATTTGATTGCTTTTTAATGAGTCTTAAATTGTTTTCTACTTTCCAACGTACATACACGTAAGTGTGCGTGTGTGTGTGTGTGTGTGTGTGTGTGTGTGTGTGTGTGTGTGTGTGTGTGTGCGTGTGCGTGTGCGTGTGCGTGGCGTGCGTGCGTGCGTGCGTGCGTGCGTGTGCGTGTGCGTGTGCGTGTGCGTGCGAGTGCGCGTGCGCGTGCGTGCGCGCTGTGCGTGTGCGTGTGTGTGTGTGTGTGTGTGTGTGTGTGTGTGTGTGTGTGTGTGTGTGTGTGTGTGTGTGTGTGTGTGTGTGTGTGTGTGTGTGTGTGTGTGTGTGTGTGTGTGTGTGTGTGTGTGTGTGTGTGTGTTGTGTGTGTGTGTGTGTGTGTGTGTGTGTGTGTGTGTGTGTGTGTATGTGTGTGTGTGTGTGTGTGTGTGTGTGTGTGTGTGTGTGTGTGTGTGTGTGTGTGTGTGTGTGTGTGAGTGTGTGTGTGTGTGTGTGTGTGTGTGTGTATGTGTGTTCATTTGTCCAGGAGCTGATAGAGTTTGGGAGAAATCCAGCTGCGGAGAGGAGGCGGGTTTAGTAGATATAGACATGCCAGCATGTGTATTTTAAAATTATAGATTAATTATGTTCTGTCAAATTTTTTGATACGAAGCGTAATTTAGCCGCAAAAATATTCCGGAAATGCAATTTAAATATTGTCACAATAGTGATCTTAATTTTCCATTTTCATATCAATATCCAATATTCATATTTTGTAATTACTGCTTATGTAAGTGTTAATCATTATCCACAACTTAAGGGAAGTTACATCAGTTTGCTAGAGGAATTTAAATTCACTATCAGTAGATTTCCTCAAAGTACTTTCCCTAATAACGGATATTGGTTTCCCAAGACCCTGACATGCGCAGCCTGTTTCATCATCGTTAGGCCTTGGTTCTACAGGAAGGACGTCACAACTCATCCTCATATAAACAGTAGGCCTGGATCGTGTATTGGGATAGATACAGATATATGTATGTAATTACGATTAGTGTAATCATTATTATTTGTACAACAGTGTATCGAGCATTAGTTATTAACTATCAGTTGTTAAAGTATTCATAAGTGTTTCCAAGATGGCCAGCAGTAATATCATGTAAGATTTACTTTTATTATATTACTTTATTTTACGCTTACTTTATTGACTTTGTACCGACTCTACCAACCAACTAACCATACGATCCTAAAAAATGCCATAATGGCACGTCACCCCCTACGCACCAAAATACCGAACGTGACAATATTTATTAAAATGTTTTAACATCTGAATAACGATCAACTTTATACGAAAATGGGTAAACACATTTTTTAAATGCTGTATTATAACTGTTATGTAACTGTGGTTTCATATGAATTGAGTTGATCTGCCTATTTTCGGAGTGTTTGCTTTTATAGCACATCGTTTCGGAAGCGGACTCTGCTACCGTCATCAGGCTTAGTCCTGAGAAGGACTGTTTTCGCACTTGAGTCGAATTCATATGTTATGGTTTTTTCCCCTAGCACTTTACTACTCTCAGATTCGATCTTTCGTACCTTTCACTTACAAGTCTGAACCCGTACCGCTAAGCCACTGAGTAATCCAATATATTCTTTTTAGAAATAGGCCGATCAATCCAACAAACATTTTTTTAAGATAATTCAATTTTACTTATAACTTTTCTTTATAAAGTTTCTTAATATAAAGCCAAATGAGCGTTAAAAACTTAAAAATAAGGTTTAAAATGCCTGAACTGTATCATTGATATTTGTATAAAAGCGGTCGGATTTGGAATTTTTTTCAAGTTAACGCCTAGATGTCTGTTGAACCTCTATCTGATATGAAGGTCTAAACGACAATCTGACATAAATTATTAGTGTTGCTTTTACAATGTTGCCAAATTTCGTTATGAACGTTTTACGAAAGCGGTTGCGTAATAGTATGGTTATACTGTGATAATAGACAGGAAGATAATGGCAATATTTTATAAACCGTAGGAATATCTCTGCCCCTTCGAAAGTAATATTTTGGATCTGAAGTACGTAAAATAAAATAGTATTTAAAATACATGTGTAAAATTGCTAAAACAGTGAGGCCTTTGTAATTCGATGTTAGTAAAATTACGGGCATACAATTTGCACATACGCAACTTAAAACGTATCCAATGGTTTCTCTGGTTGACCTAATCTACAAAATCACATATGTTCTTTACGTCTTGGATTAAAGCTACGTTTTGTGATTGCAATCTATACTTTCCACAAGATAACTTATAAACCGAAAAGATGAAAATTGGGTTTGAAACATCTTTAGGTGACCTTAAATGTTCTTTAATTTTTCCTTGTAGGTTTAAAAACAGTCCTAATGCCATGATTAATTAGGATTCTTCCATTCAATTTCAATTCTGTAACATTAGTTATAAAAGAAAGAAAAGCAGTACCAAGCACTAGTTTTTCTTTATGCTTATACCTAGCAAGTGTAATAATATTATTAAAATCTTTAAAGTCCCAATTACAGGGGGCAAGTTTACTAGCTACTAGCTGCCGCTGATCGTAAACTAGCTCCGTGTCATCTAATCACTAGCAAGGCTTGCAGATTGTAAAAAAGCTGCGAGTGAAGTTGAAAGCCGGTCTACTTTACTCGCTACTCGCCGACGTTTGAGCGAGCTAGCTAGTAAATTAGCTGCGTGTCATCACTGTTGCTAGTGAAAAAGCGGCAAGTCAGTGGTGGCAGAAATGTCAGAGGAATTGGTTATAGCCGCAGTTCTAGTTTTATGTAAAGGTATTAAAAACGAGTTAATACGAACAGAAAATGAGAAAAAAAAACTTCGTCGAAGAAAAATGTGGGTGAAACCGTGGATAGGAAGATGTTTAAGTTATGGTGCATCAAACACTTTACTGAAACAGCTGAAGAATGAACAGGCTACAACATATCACACATTAGACGTTTCAAATTGTCCTTCTTCAACGTTTTGTTGATATCGTCTTTATCCATGGTGTTCCACAACAAACAGTATTGGCGGTATATTTCAAGAAACACAACAATATTATTCGCGTTCGACTTCATTATACAAAACAAACAGGAAACTGACAAATTTGCAATCAAAACAACACACGTGGTTTCTACTCGCCAGCTAGTTGGCTAGTGAGCGTGTGGGAAGCTGTTAATGTCATCGTGAACTAGTACGCTCGCCGACTCGCCGGCGAGTAACTAGCCGGCTAGTAGATAGTAAACTCGCCCCGTGTAATTGAGCCTTAAGTGAGTATCCATTAGCTTGCGGTGGTTTTGTTAAATATTTATACACATCTTTAAAAAATTCAGTTTACCATGGAAAATAAACTAATGGAAGTTTACCATTTCTTGACAGAGTAATATCTAAAACTAATAATTCACTATCTTTTAACATTACAGAAAGCCGACACAAATTGATAGATACCTTTATAAATTATCAAACCACCATCAATGTCAAAAACTTGTTATAATTAAATCCTTAGTAGACAGAGCTAAACTACGATCTAATGGATATTCACTTAAGGATATCAATAATGTTATTACACCTGTTACACATAACCATGAAGAAAAACTAGTGCTTAATGTTGATACTGCTTTTCTTCCTTTTATAACTGACGTTACAGACAGAATTGAAAAAATCCTAATTAATCATGACATTAGAACTGCTTTTGAACCTACAAGAAAAATTAAAGAACATTTAACGCCACCTAAAGGTGTTTCAAACCCTGTATAAGTTATATTAATCTTGTGGAAAAATATACATTGGAACTATAGAACGTAGCTTTGATACAAGACGTAAAGAATATGTGAGATTTTGTAGATTAAATCAACTAAAGGAATGTGCGGCAGCTGAGCATGCTTTAAATAATCTAAATCATAACATTCAATTGGATAATATGGAAATATTGTCAAAACAAACTCATTATTGAGATATATAAACATCCCAATAATTTCAATACTCAAGAAGAAAATCTCTGTTTAAATCGGTTTTGGCATGTTATAATTAAAATAATTAAAGAAAGGTACAATGGTACGTCTTTATTTTGGTTTTTGGTGCATCTAAGTTTTTGTTGTTTTTTCCTAGACCTTGATGTAATTAGACACGTTACGTCAACCAAGCACTAAAACTTAACATATGTACCTAAAATTAAGAATCATATTTACATTGTGTACACTGTTCAATAACAATTACAATTATAAACAAAAAACCATTTCCTTGTTAGATTGGACTAGATCTTAATTAATATGTAAAGTTTCTATTTGTGAAAGTTTTTATCAAATTCAAATTAAGGTTTTTCATAACTTTACACTTACATCATAAGTTGGTTAAATTTTGTTAAATTTGCACGTTGATTATGACATTTTTCACTGTTAGCCTTCGACCGTTAGAGGGTGTTCTGATTTGTCATCTTTAAGGCAGTTTAATAATATTTAATTTATTAAAGATGTAGTTTTTCTTTACTAAAATTATATTTCAAGTTTATATATTGATCAAGTAATTGTAGTAACAGCAGGTTTATGTTTGTGTTTTCATCTTTGTTTTATTTCATAAATTTGTCTCATTACAAGCAATTCTTACAGACATTACCACTTACTGAAGACGATAATTGTGATTGTTATCGGAACGTACAGATTTATATAAAATATAAATATAAAAATACACCACTTAAAGATCCAAAAACTAAGTATTTTGACTATACAAGACATAAATTTGTCAACCGTTTAAAATCTTATAGTTGTACGATGGAAGAGTTGTACCCGAAGGCGAGTTTTTAATGGTCTGCGTTTCTTAATGACCATGGGCAGCATTTTCCTAACCCCGCCCACGACTTCCTTTAATTTCTGGATACATTGCACCAACGAACATTTTAAGTGCAGTAACAGGCACTAACAATTAAACCTAGAACCCGGCAGTATCCAAACTGGACAGGGCAGCATTTTGCAAATCACGTTCACGACTTCTTTGAATTCCTCGAAAAGCAACATTGCACTAATGAAACACTTAACTGAGGTAACGTACAGTAACGCTACGGTAACAATTAAACCAAATACCACGGGAATGTTCACATTGGGCGGATGAGTATTTCCTCAAACCCGCCCATGACTGCTTTTAATTTCTTGAAAACCAAAATTGCACAAATGAAATACAATGAAGTGTATTAACTTGTAATAATAATTAAACCTAGTACCCCGCAATATTCAAATTGGGCGGGGTTTATTTCGACAACTCCGTCCACGATTTCTTATAATTCCTCAAACAGCGACACTGAACTAATGAAAAACTTAACTGCGGTAACGTGCACGAACTCTGCACTAACAATTAAACCCCATAACACGGCAATGTTCACAATTGGACGGAGGAGTATTGCCTCAAACTTGCCACGACTGCTTTTAATTTCGCGAAAAGCAAAATTATGCAAATGAAAATCTTAAGTGAATTAACCTATTGTACTAATTAAACTTAGTACCCCGGAATATTCAAATTAGGCAGGGAGTATTTCGCCAACGTCGTCCACGGCGTTATGAGAATATTTTGACGCATTGGGTATATTTAATGTTATATTGTGTGTACAAGGCATTTCTGATATCGTATGAATGTGAGTTTGTGCGGGACATTTTTAGTGCATCGGTGTAATTGTTACGCCACTAGAATTCCTAATACGTGATAAGTGTTATTTAGAAGCATATTTGAATGTTATATAACAAGATTGTGAGTTGGAAGAAAAAAAAATTGAATGGAAAATAATATCAACAAGGTAAAGCCCCTATGGAGACGATAATGCGTGCTACCATTTAGTCACTTTATTTTTAGTAATGCAGGTTCAAAGCTGTTATGAACGGGTAGCGTGAGCAAATTAATGGTATTTTAGTATTGTGGTAAAGTGTAGAATAAGTATGTACGTATTTTATTCGTATAAATGAGTTAGAGTTTCATAATGGTAAATTCTACGTGTGGTTCAAGTGCAAATAATATTGAACTTTATTGCGGAAAGATTTCGTAAAATTATTTTAGAAACTATAGTTTGACTTTAATTATGGAGTGAGTTTGGTAGTTGTGGGGGTTTTAAAAAATGTTAATATGGCGGAGTTTCGAGTGTATCGGTACATTGGTATTGGTTCCTTTTCAGAATTTTTACCGGCAAAAGGGCATGTGACACGTAAATCGTTGTCAGAGTGGTTGAAATTGAATTAATGCCCTTGTTGTGCGTGGAACCTATAAGGAAAGCTTGAAATGGCTGGAGTGGTTGATAGTTGTTGGTCGTGAGATGTTGAGCAGGACGTTGATCTAGTGTAACATGTGCAATTTTTCTTCTATAAAACGTGAGCCTAGCACAAAATTTCGTGGACAAATTAATGTCTAGGTTCTAAATACTTGAGTGAGTGGAAGTGTATTTAAATTTACGAAGCTCTTTCCAAATTTTATTGCAGGTATAAGGGCTTGGCCTGCCACATTGTGGGAAGAGTTTGCTACTAGCTTGGTATGCAGATCACAAAAGAAGGAAACTGTTAGCATTACTAGGTCAACCTTGTTTTTTTGGTAACGATAACAACAGATGTTAACGTTAACCATTTTCAGAATTAACAATAAAAATAGGAAACTACATTAAGATTTCATTTTGATTATTGTAAAGGGTGAAAGAAAAGAAACATTATTATTTGTTAATGTAGGTCCAATTGTTATTTTAAATAGTAAAACCCTAGCACCAACGTTACAAGTCAAATAAAGTACTCTAGTAAGAATTAAATTATATAAAGTAACTTTGCACAGAGAGTTTGGGTTTAAAGCCTGTCGCAATTGATCTAAATTCAGTTTTAATTAATAATTTTATTTGATTCATAAATCAGAGATTCAATGTGAAAGTTATTCACTAACTAGTAGATTTGTTTTAAAAATTTAATCGATTCATTTAGGAAATTGTGCAGCATAGAGCTACTGTGCCATAAGAACCAATATTCTAAATTTCATGAGAAATTATATACTTTCTGTTGGATTTAATGAAATCAAATTATTTATGTTGATTCGTTTTATCAATATTAATTCTTTTTACCAGATGTACGAGGTAAACTCGAAAGCATACAGGAAACATCTTACTACTTGGGTGTAATCAATAATTGTCTGGTAACATATTTGTTTCAAAATTTTGTTAAGCTTTGAGCAACTTTCTTTATAATCCTAAGTGAATTTAAGCGTTTTTAAATTGATTTAACATGTTCTTTGTTTTCCATTAGGAAAAATGTATTAAGATTACTGGACGAAGTTTAGCGTACTCTTTTAAATCAAAAGGATGTTGTACGTGTTGGATGTTGGAAGTTGAGTTGTGTATTATTTGATCAAGTAGGGTACAATAGTACCTTCCACAGTCGGGTAGAATAAATTTAAGAACTCGCCTATGATTATTTACTTCAGAGAAATTCTAGATGGTGGTAGCGCCTAAAGATTATATTTCAGCTACTTTTCGTCTTATAAAGACCCACTCCCATCTCCTTTGTAGTTAGCTTGGCAACCCGCTTTAGTAAGCCTTCGCGACGCCTAGTGCGGTTTGATCGTGTAACAACTTTTAGAAAAGTCCCGCGACGTGCACTTACCTAGACCATAGCTATTAAAAACAGAGTGGGAGAATATTTTACCAACCCCGCCCACGAAATTGTTTAATTTCTCGAAAGGCAACATTGCACTAGCGAAAATCTCAAGTGCAGTAACGTGCACTAATGATTAACCCTAGTACCTCGGCAATATTCAAATTGGGAGGCGGGGTAGTTCGCCAATTCCGCCCACGACTTCTTGTGATTTCTGTAAACGCAACATTTCTCTGACGAAATTATTAAGTGCAGTAATTTGCACTAACGCTGCACTAACGACTAAAGTTAGTTCTCTAAAAGTGTTCAAACCGGACAGGGGGCATTTCAGCAAGCCTGCCTATGACCTCCATTATTACTCGAAAAGCAAAATTTCACTAAATAACACCCTAAGTGCACTAACAAGTAAACCCAATTCCCCTGAAATATACAAATTGGAAGGGAAAGTACTTTGCCAACCCCTCCCACGACTTCTTTTAATTTTTCGAAACGCGATATTGCACTAACGAAAATCTTAAGCGCACTAACGTGGACTAACCACTAAATCTAGTAACCGGGGAATATTCAAATTGGGCGGAGAAGCATTTTGTCAACCCCACGACTTCTTGTAATTACTCAAGAAGCGATGTTGCACTAACGAAAATCTTAAATGCTACTAACGCTGCATTAACGGTTATACCTTGTACAGGGTCGCTAGGTTTTGAGCAAATTGTAGGTAAAGTATATAAAGGGGATATGTAAAAACTGATATGGATGTCATGGGTCGGATTTGAAAAGATAGCTTCTGTAACTTATCAATTGGTTTCCATCTTTTTTTGATTTGTTCGCTATCCTTCAATTGTCAATTTTTTCTTATTTCTGAAGTTTGTTATAACTCGCATATTTATCGAGATAGAGGACCAATACTGAAGGTATTATTAATGTAATTTCTAGCGTAGACTACGAAGGTAGAGCTAAAAATGAAACGTAGTGCAGGGTTTTTGATGTACGGAATAAACTTTGTTTGTTTGTTTCTTGTGCTTTTCAAAAGCTTTATTTTTTTGTACCAATAAAGTCAGTTGTTGGATTTAATTGAATTTTGATACATCGGAATGTCGCACCTGCATTAAATAATACTTTTTTTTATATTGTTATTTGTATATATGTATCGGTGTCGCTTACACAAGAAAAGGTAATTGATATTACTTCTCCTTAACATTAGCGACTGCTGCTAAAATATGTGACGCAGTTTCTATTTTTTTAGGTGTTAGGTTTCGTTTTTGACAAATTACTTTTGTTTACGTCCCGCTGTCTGGGGAATGTTTCTTTAATTGTACTTGCCCTTTGCATTCATATTTTTTTATGCTGTTGTAATCACAATGTAGATATTTGTAGTGTAATTTTTTTGGCATTTATTTTACCTTCACCAAACTAAAAGCACGTTGAGTTTATTGCCACAAATTTTGAAATTCTGAAATTAAAGCTATTATCATTCAGAAATGTAAAGTAAGATTTGTTGATTTGTTTTGATGAATATTAAGTGACGTTTAAATAAATTATAGGGACTTTTCAATATATGATCGAGTTTTTTTTATTCTTGTTGTGACGAATATCATTTTAAGTTGAACAATTAATGACCGTGTTGACCAGTTATCATTTATTTTGTTAATTGAGCAAGTCATTTTATGTTGAAGTTTACACCGAAGAGTATAATGAATTTTGAGTATTAGCTTTCGCAATTTTTGCGGGTCTTAAATGGAGCTTAAAATGTTATTTAAGTGTAAGTGAGCATTACGTAGGTATGTTTGAAGTAGACTTTTCAGGTAAAGGTGGGTGTTTTCTCTTCGAGTGAACAGTATGGTTTCCTGTTAGGCCATTATTTTAAGATCTAGTTCATCACGTTTTTCCCGCTATAGGTCTATTTAACAAGTGGCGCCTTAGTGACATATTTTTCTTGTTTTTGACTTTGTTGAGTTGTGTCTAGTGCCCTTTTTGAGTGATGAGTAAGACCCCGCCTATACCACTGAACTATGTCGGTAACATGCACTTTACCTTTACGGACTGATGTTCTAGTGAGTGTCTTGTCCGTAACAAAAAGTGACTGAGTCAATTTATTGTAGGAGAATGCGGAAATATCATTGTTGCAAGCTGTTTGATGATTAATTTTCTAGAGATTTAAGGCAATTGAAAATATATTTGGAAAATTATGTGTATTGCTCCAAAGATTACATAAATATATTCCAAGAACCAAGAAACAGCGTGACTTACCAAATATTTGCGATTGGGCAAATGAAATAAGATTTTTGACAAATATGAATAGTGGATAAAATGATAAGTAAAGTATTTTTAGATACATTCATGTATACATTTGTTTTTGTAAAACCACATAGTAGGTCAAATAAATAAAGAAAAAGTTTCTAAGTTTTCAACAAAATGGTGAAGCAAGGATACTATTCACATAATTTTTAGTGTAGGTTACGATGGAGTGGTCTAAAAAAGAAAATAACACAACGAAAAGAATTTACGGTATTTTTAAAATAACTTAACTTACTAACATTATATTATTACTTTAATTTAAAAATAATATAGTTCCTGTTTATTAGTTTCGATGTGTTATTTGCTCAACAGTCGTTCATAAGAAATTTTTGGTTTCGGAAATCTTTGAAATCCATTGAACATCAAAATAAATTAAACAATTTAATTTAATCTGTTTATTAGTTTTTGAAATGTACTTTATTATTTTGTTTAAAACTGTTTTCCGAATTTTTTTTACTTGTTCGGCCTGTCTGTGCAAAATCAAATAAGTATATATCAATTAATTTGAAAAGACGCTATGTATTAAATACTTGTTTTCTTCATGTGTGTCAAAATTCTTATTTTATTTGCCAAATCCTAAACATTCAATGATCTTTTCCAAATATATTTTCAATTGCTTTAACTTTCCAGAAAATTAATCACCAAAAGTTTACAACTATGCAAAAATTATATTTCAGTATTCTTTTTTGTGTAAAGTTGGGGTATTTAAAATAACTATTTGGAAGGATTTTAAAGAGTTTTTTAAGGATATATATATATAAGAATCTTTTGCTTATATATGGCAACACAGCACATTGTCAAGGTCCTGTTAAAATATATCAATTACTACAGTATTTATTCTGTGACTTTCTAGTCACTGAATATAACATTATCTTGTTTAGATTTTTGAAAATCACATGACAGAATCTTTTCAAAGGAGAATAAATGATATATGGTTCCTATTACAAAAAACCGAAGTGTATGCCATAAGTTATAAATCTTGCAATATATTTCAATTTTGATTACACCATCCTAATCTACACTAAAAATTACATAAATAATGACATCAGTAGTGTTTGTCTATCTGGTCAAGTAATCGAGCTATAACAATTGCTAGGAATAAGAAAAAAATGACAATTGAAGGATAGCGAACAAATGAAAAGATATAGACAACAACTGATACGCCAGAGAATATATACTTTCAAATCCGACTCATGACTTCCACATCAGTTTTTACATGTCACTATTCTTAACCTACAACTTTCTCGAAATTTTGCCGCCCTGTACAAGGTCGTGGTCGGGGCTGGCAAAGTGCTTCCCCATCCAGTTTGTATATTGCCGGGGAACCCTGGAAAGAGATAGACAAGTGATAAGCTACATAATATATCATTTTTACTTCATAAACTTTACCTACAATTTGCTCGACATTTGGACAACCTGTACATTGTCAATATTCAAATTGGGTGGGGGTTATATTTTCTTACCCCCGCTCCGCTGGTATTTCAGCACTAACAAAAATCTAGCAAGCATTATTGCGCACTAATAATGCACCAACCGATAAAATTCATTTCATTAACGAATTTGAAATGGACGCGACTAACGAAACGCAACTTAATACATGAAATGTAACGAATTTTTAAGATTATTGGCTTACTCTGTTGTGAAAAAAAAATATGCAGGGTGTCCCACGACGAACTGAAAGTATCAATTTAACAAAAAAGTAGATGTTTTATCATTCTCAAAATTTTTATTAGTATACTAAAATCGAATTCGATTATACCGAAATTCGATACTAACGCGCTTAATGTAATTGGAAATAGAAAGAGAAAACTAAGAATATTTGTGTATTATGCCAAAATTTATTTGGTATTACTTACATCCTAGCTGGGGTCTGACCACACCGCCAAATGACCATCACGCTCAACTTTGCTAAATGACCACATCCCCCAACTTGATGTCAAACTTACCGCAATACATGGGCACAACACCCACCTTAAATTTTGACCACAACACCCAACTTGACCATAACGCCAAACGACGCATTTATTAAAAATCGATCTACGACGCTATATCAATATCATATTTTACCATAACACCGAACTATATATTTGACCACAACCTCCAACTTAAGAACGACAACAACGCTCAACTTGACCACAACCTCCAATTTAATGAATGGCCACAACACCTAACTTGACCACAATCCCAACTTTAAAAATAACAGCAACTTTAACGATATAAAATTCAATTAAGTACCTCATTTGTTTTGTTTCTAATGTTGGCGAAATTTTAAATATGGTACAGCATACCATGCTGGCAGTGGCTCAGAGAGAGTTGGCAGATCAAGAAGTGGAAGAATATGCTGATGAACAACTACTAGATCCACTTGCTGCGGCTGTGCCCCTCGATAATTCACTAAGTAAATTTATACACTCCATTTTCTTTTGCAGTCTCCCTATATTGATACTATCAACAGGGTTAGTCAAGCTGAACGCGCCGGCTATAAACTAAATACAGGTTAATTAAACTACATTTTAAAAAGATTTTGAAATAATCAGGGTATCCAAAAAAGCCGTGCTGTATGAAAGTTATATATTTATAAACACAACAACCTTTCTATGTTTGCAGTTTTCTAATGTAGTTAAAAAGAGCTTTGGAAAGAATATATACGAAATCAGTACTCTAAAATTTGTAGTTTTGGATATATTTCAATATTGGTTTATAAAGAATGTATTTGCTGCTAAATTATTTTATTCGAAAATATGACATCTATAGATATTTGCCTTTCTTAAAAATTATTTCGATATGTTAACATTTAGAATAAGTGTATGTTTCGCAGATTACGCTAGATCTTTCAAAACTACATACAGGGTGTGGCGCGAAGAGTTTTGATTAAAAGTAATGGCAGATAAAGTTATGTTAAAAACCTGAAATTACGAAGCTGTAGGTTTTGGATGACGCTGAGTTCAAATATAATATTGTCTTGAATGTGGGGCACTTCCGGTTATATCGGAAGTAGATGTAAACTTTGTTATTTTAAATGGAACCTAATATTTTTTTATTTTATTTTCGAATTCTACATGAAATTCTAGATAAAATATATGAATCCTTTTCATTAAGTTATTTCTTGTAATTCTGGAAATATGGTCGGGTGTTAGAGAATTAAAAGCAAGTAAGACTCTTTGCATCATATCTTCCTTTGTCGTAACAGGTTTGGAAAATACCTGATTTTTAATGTAACCCCAAATACCAAAATCTAGAGCGAGCTGGCCAACGAAACGGACCCTGATTGACAATCCATCTATCATCAAACATGTCGTAAAGATGCTGAGCAACAGGCCCAAAGTTATGAGGAGGTGCTCCAGCTTGCTGATTCCAAGCTGAAGCCACCTCTCCGTTTCTTAAAGTATGTAACGCCGGTCGTATGGCTTCTTCTAAAATGTGGCAATATCTTGTACCAGTTAAATTTTCATCATAAAATTTATAGCTAAAATTTTATCATATTTTGTTGCACAAAAAACATTAAAACTTTTTCCATTTGTGTTTTTTTTTAAATGCGATGAATTGTTCTCGTCGATAAAGTAAGATCTCTTTCACAATCTCTAATGGAGGCATTTGGAGAGGCCGCAAAATAACCCAAAACATTAATTTCGTTTATATCACTGTCCACTAGTGGTTTATTTTTATTAATTTTTGTCTTAACTTGACCAAACTGGCGGAAGTTTTTAAACAAACCTTCTTACAATATCACCAGTTGCATTTAGTCGATTTGGATATCTTTCTGCAAAAACATGGCAAGTCCGTTCAACAATTCTATTACACTCGCCGTAAATTATAATAAGATTTAAAAAATCATCATTAGTAAATCCTACATTTGCCATTATTTACTAAGAAATACAAACTGGTAAAGAAAACTGTCAAAACAACATAAACAATTAACGTTCTAACTATCAAATCTTTGACAACCATGGCCTACCCTTTACTAATGTTGAAATAATTAAGTGTTGTTATGTTTTAACTAAGATAATAAAATATCTCAAAAGTTTAGGTATAGGGAATACTGATACCAAACGAATTGGTTTAAAAAAATACAGCGGAAAATGTAATAAAATACAGCGTGTTCTATTTAAAGTAAGCAACTTATAAATGATTTAAATTGTGCATGTTGGCGGCTAAGTTTAAAACACCCTGTATGAAATATCAATGAGATTAATATATGGAGTTAACGGGCAAGCGCTTGTTGTTTATGGGTTACAATTTCATGTCACTAGCTTCGTTATTAATGGAGATATCGTTATTCAATGTGGACTAGGATTTTTTCAAAATTTAAAAAAAAATCGAAATATCTCGAAAATACTTCATTTTTGGTATAGGACATTGTGCACAAATTTTATCTGGAATTTCATGTAAAATTCGAAAATAAAACAAAAAATATTAGGTTCCATTTAAAATAACAAAGTAGACGTCTACTTCCGGTATAACCGGAAGTGCCACATTCAGGACAATATTATATTTGTACTTAGCGTCATCCAAAACATACAACTTCGTAATTTCAGATTTTTAACATAACTGTATCCGCCATTACTTTTAATCAAAACTCTTCGCGCCACACCCTGTATACGTTCGAATTATTATAGTGAGTTATATTTATACGCAAAAAAACTAAAATGTAAGGGAAAATTTGATTGATTTGATTTGAGTGAGAATTTTGATTCTTTGTACTTTTTCATTTCCATTTTTTTGAGCTCTACAAAATTATATTATAGATTCTTTCCGACGTTTCGTTTACAAGTAAACTTAATCAACTTTGTTTTTTTATATGGCGAGAAAATATAATACACCCTGTGTTAGACAGGATTTTTTATTACCATTTCAATGATGCATAATAAACACAATGTGATTGATTGTAATTAAAAATTATTATTATTATTCGTTCATAACAAAACTTATAATAATTGATTGATTGTAAGTTTTTGGCAAAAAAAGTTTTTCTTTTATTTCGTTCATTTTTTATTAGTAAGCTTTCAATAAAAAAAAACTGTTACCATGTAAATTAATACAATATGCTGTTGTTAACAAATTATATACATATTAAGTTTCTATCGAATGGAATTCATAACCCCTGTGGCGCAGTTAGAAGAGCACTCGTCTAGTCAACGAGAAGACATGAGTTCGAATCCCATTCGGGGGAATCTTTTTATGTATATAAAATTTTTCAATTTTATATTTTAGAAATAAAATCATGAATGCCAATACAATAAAATGGCCAATGATTACTACTTAAAATTTGTTTATAGCAATTATTATTAAAACAATCAGTTACGTACTTGTCGTGTGTGCAACCTTAGCGATATGCGGGCCACATGATACATTCACACATAGTAACTGTTACTATGTAAGTTAACACAATATCCTGTTATTAACAAATTATATACATATTAAGTTTCTGTGGAATGGAATTTATAACCCCTGTAGCTCAGTTGGTACAGTACTCGTTTAGTCAACGAGAAGGCATGGATTAGAATCCCATTCGGGGGAATGTTTTTGTGTATACAAAATGTTTCAATTATATATATATATATATATATATATATACAGAGTGCTCAGAAAGTAACGGGGAAATTCATTATATTCAAAATCGTTAATTTATGGTCAAAATCCTGCGACACGTTGATTTTTATTTTGATTCCGGACTTTATGCAGTGTAAATGTAGATGGCGTTGCGCACTTTCCGGATATGACGTCAAAGTTCATATTTTTAAAGGGTAACCCTGCATGTTCTTCGCGGAAATCGATGCAACTCTTTCTCCTGAGTTCAAAACTGCCGTATTTATTGGGAAGAACTGTTTAAGATGTTGAACAAATTTTGAAATATGAAAATTGAGAACGCAAACATAAGCCTGCTATTAATATAACACTTTGATAAACGTATAAAGCCAACTATGGAATACAATTTAAGTAAAGAATAACTAGATCCTTAATAAATTAGGTATTATTAAACTGCCTTGAAAATGACAAATCAGAAGAGTCTCTAACGGTCTAATCGAATGCTAACAGTGAAAATGTTATAAACAAAAACAAAATTAATAAAATTTAATCAAATTATGATGTAAGTTTAAAGTATTGAAAAACTTTAATTTGAAATTGATACAAGCATTCATAAGTAGAGAAGTCTCTATTTGAATTAAAAATTCAGTCAAATCTAACAAATAAATATCTTTGTTAATAAATGTAAGTGTTATCGTACAGTTGAAACAATGTAGTATGTTAAAATAATTTTTAATTTTAATTTAATTGTAAGTGAAAAATACTTACCTTTTTGGGTTTTTTATGGTGTATTTTTTATATTTAGGTTTTACAATCTAAACTTTTTTCTAAAATTTTGTGAAACTGGAAAAATAGTTTAATCTTAAACAATTTTGAAAGATAGTATTACTGCTGGCGAAAATAACTGTAAGTGTTATCGAAACGTTTAGATTTGTATAAACATAAATACAAAAATACACCATTAAATATCCAAAAAACATAAGTATTTTAAATATGGAAAACTAGGAGAGAATAAATTCTTTCCCTATCCCGTTTTCTGTTAAAGAGACAATTCCTCAAGATACTAATAATGCGCCCACCTCACACTCGATTCAGTTAATGTATTATATGTAAAGAGAAGCCTCCAACAGTGGTACTTTGCCAAGCAATCATTTTGGGCATTGCGAATAACCAAGAATACGAAATTGAAATAGTATGTAAAATAAAAAAATTACTTACTGAGTTTTGTCTATTTCTTATTTAGAGGTAAATGGAAAGTTATTTTAACAGCCGCGAATCCGCACGGATGAGGAAACGACTCTCGTGGTAATTATGACGATTTTATTTTATGAAATTACGAAATCGGAGAGGTTGACTTTGCAAAATTTGAAGATGTGTTTAGGAAAACTCAAACGATATATGCAATAGGAGTGGGGTATTTATGAAAATGCCAAAAGGGGGCCCAAACAAAAAAACAAAATTATAATATTCAATAATCTTTAACTGAAATATTCTAATACAGTTATATGATAAATTGTTAACGTAGGTGGCTATATGTATTGTAACGGGTGCACCAATAAATAAGCCGATTCTCCGGCTATATCTCAGGAATTGTTTATCGTACAGCTTTGGGGAAAAAATTTCCTTAGTAAAAACGGCCAAGGAAATCGCTGGACATAACTTTCAAGTTCCTAGCTTTACCGCTAGAGGGCATAATCTTTATAGAAAATGTAAAAACAATTTTTTTATAAAATATGTCCAATCATAGTAGGTATTAAATAAGTAAATTAGAATGATGCATAATTTCTGCACAAATTTTGTAAAATACTTTTTTCTCTATTTTGTCAAATAAAGGATGGGGGAGAGTGGGAATATTTGTAATATAACTTTGGTTTGGATCAACCGACTTTAACGAAATTATTTTAATTCGAAAGGGCATAGATGAACCAATTACATCTACTATAAAACAATTGCATTTAGTTTTAATTGTCGTAGATAGAGGGCACTTTCGAATAAAAGAAATTAAAATTTGTATATGTTAAAATTCTTAAATGGAAACACCTAAGTATTGTAAATTACAACGGAAACTGATTAAATTCGTAACAAAATGGCGCAAACCACACGTCGATATCTTTTGTCTAACTCAAGATATAAGTAAAAACGCGTAAACACACGTAATTAGTATTGGCTCACTTGTATTACAATTTAAAATAACAAAAGATGTCAGTATTTTCAGAATGTGTTAAACTAAGAGGGCTGCGAAATGAAGTTGACGGGGGCTTCAAATTGTTTATTTATTGACAGTAGCCAAAATAGTGCGATCTTTTTAAGAATATATCTCGAATAACTCGAATATAATTTTCTTAATTAGATATTAATATTACTAATATCAGTAAATAATCAGAATTAATTCATAATGAGTATATCAAATGCCGAATTGTATGATATGATTGGAGTTTATTTCGAATGCCATCAAAATGCCGCTATTGCCTCACGTGTATATGCCGTAAGATATCCTGCCTGTCAGGAGGCATTATGGCAAAGAAACGCAAGAAGATTAAGAGAAACTGGTAGGTTTCATAGCCCTTGTTATAAACGACGTGGTGTAGGTGTGACCGAAGTTCAACAGAATCCACACATAAGTAGTCGGCAAATTTCTACAGAATTAAACATACCAAAAACTACCGTTCTAAGGATTTTAAAGCATAACAGGTAGGTTTCTTTAATATTATGAACTGCACGTTTAAGTTTGAAAATTGCAATCCTCTTTAAATGTTTTATTTTCATATTGCGATAAAAACGGCAACATGGCACTTTAATCATTTAATTCATTCCTTAAAAATATTTGTTTTTCTATGTTTTTTAGACTGCATCCTTATCACGTAGTTCTCCACCAAGGGATTTCGATGCAAGACTGGATTACTGCAATTGGATGTTAGATATGCTGGAAGAACAACCGCATATCATATCAAATATTTTGTGGACAGACGAAGCCACCTTTAGCAGTGCAGGTGGTGTTAATCTACATAGTATGCATTATTAGACTGAAGAAAAACCGCACTGGATGGACGAAGTGCAGCTTGAAGATAGGTGGAGTCTTAATGTTTGGTGTGGTATAGTAGATGGAAAAATCATAGGACCATATTTCTTTGAATAAACTTTAAATGGCGATACTTATTTACATTTTTTGGAAAATGAATTGCCTATTTTATTAGAAGACATTTCTTACAAACAAGAAGAAATATTTCAGCATGATGGGTGTCCTGCGCACTTTTCCAGGAGAGTTAGAGGTTATTTGAATTTAAGATATCCATACAAATGGATTGGAAGTATATTTCCATGGCCAGCTAGATCCCCAGACTTAACATGTCTAGACTTTTATGTATGAGGAAGATTGAAGGAGTTAGTCTTTCTAACTCGACCAACCACGCGACAAGACATGGAACAACGCCTTAGAAACGCAATAAATAGTATAGCCATAGCTCAAATTGAAGCAGCTATTATGCCCACCCACGATATATTACGTCTTTGTGTGGACAATGATGGAACATATTTTGAACATTTAATTGAACATTAAGTTTTAATGTGTCTGGTCTTCCTTTCACGTATTTTGTTACTTTAAGTGATAATACAGAGTGAGCCAATACTAGTTACGTATGTTTAAGCGTTTTTACTTATATCTCGAGTTAGACAAAAGATATCAACATGCGGTTTGCGCCATTTTGTTACTAATTTAATCAGTTTCCGTTGTAATTTAAAATAGTTAGGTGTTTCCATTTAAAAATTGTAACATAGGCAAATTTAAATTTTTTTTATCCGAAAGCGCCCTCTATCTACGACAAATGAAACTAAATGCAATTGTTTTATAAGAGGTGTATTTGGTTCATCTACGACCTTTCGAATGAGAATAATTTCGTTAAAATACGTTGATCCAAACCAAAGTTATAGGCATTTATTCATACAAACATTCCCACTCTCCCTCACTCTTTATTTGAAAAAATAGAGAAAAAAGTTTTTAACAAAATGTGTGCAGAAATTATGCATCATTCTAATTTACTTATTTAATACCTACTATGATTGGACATATTTTATAAAAAAAAATTTTTTAATTTTTCGATAAAGGTTATGCCCTCTAGCGGTAAGGTAAAGCTAGAAACTTAAAAGTTATTTCCAACGATTTCCGTTGCCCGTTTATACTAAGAAAATTTTTTTCCCAAAGTTGTACGATATAGTCGGAGGATCGGCTTATTGGTCTACCCGGTACATACGTCACTGACTATTATTACTCAATGATATTGTACAGGGTGAGTCAAGGATAGAGTTAAGTAAACTGGTGTTTATGACTCAACTTTGCCAATAAAATATATTTATTATGTTATATGGCTAGTATGTATGCGCATTTAAAATTATTCTCGACTATTCAGAATGTTCCAAAAAAAGCAGGGTATGACAAAGTTAGGATTTCTTTACTGGAACACCATGTATATCATTCGATTTTTTAATTCTACATTATAACACTTTATTTCTATAGGTATCATGCATGTAAAATTTACGGCTTTTGAAGTAATTCGAATTTTATCCAAGAAATAGCATTTACAAATATTACTTTGTTATTATGTACCATCTTGTGTTTTATTAGGAAAACGCCTATAAAATTGGGCCAAACAAAGACCAAGCTTCAGCCTATGTTCTCAAGAAATATTTCAGATAAATCCTACATGTTGTTCAAAATATATGTTCAAACTTGAAATTCAAAAATATCACTTTTTTTAAATATTTTTAGGCTGTGTTAAAGAGAATCAAAAACCACACAATTATTCATAAGTATGCTCTATAACTATTCCTCACTGCTTTTGAGTTATTTTAATTGTTGTATATTATTTAATATTTCATCGGTTTTTCTTGTGATTATTCGCAGTAGCCATGCAATTTAAAAACAAGAGAGACAAAATAAATACTAAACGCTAACATAGGTAAGTTCTTCTTAAAATAAGTCCGAAAAGGTGCCTCTTCTGCTGAATGCATATATTTAGTTGTTTTATTATGTTTTCCCTCACGTTCCCCAGCATCTTCAGGAATATCATTCGACAAGCGTTTCCTATCCTATCTTCCATATCTTATTTTGTAGTGGGAAATGATATATACACGTTCTTTAATATATCCTCATAAGGAGAAATCTAGCGGGGTAAGATCGCAGGACTTTGGGGGCCACTGGACAAAGCCTCCACTCCCAATCCATTTTTGAGGATAAATATCATCTAAAAATTCAGGTGCCTCGCGGTGGAAGTCCTGACGGGCACCGTCCTGTTGCAGCCACATATTATGTCGTTCATCATTACTAAGCAGATGAAGGAGGTTAGGCAAAACTTCTACTAGTTAGGGGAGTTTTACAAAATACGGTCCAATAATTATATTGTGGAGATGCCACACCAAGTATTTATGGACCAGTGGTTTTGGTTTTGCATTTGTTGGATCTAAAACGGATTGTCTAATGCGTAATAGTGCATATTATGACGATTTACAGCACTATCTCTTCTAAACATAGCCTCGTCAGAAAACATAATAGAAGATGACAGGTTGGATTAACCTCAACTTGGGCACTCATCCACTGGCAATGGTTTACTCGTCTTACGAAGTCATCATTACGTAATTACTGGTGTAATTCAATGTGGTAAGGATGATACTTATATTTTCTAGTTGTATGATTGAAGCAGAATCTTGTTACGTGCAAACTTCAACTTTGTACACAAAACTTACCCTAACTGAGGAAATACCTTTATAGGACTTGCCGGTAGCTCGGTCGCGGTAGAGGTGGAGGGGTTCTACAGTGATGCAGATGGTGTCTGTAAGCTTAAAGAGAAGAGAGGGCGCCAGCTAGAACTATAAATCAGCCAGCCCTAGGTTAATATATAATTTGCCACTTTTCTAGCCAGGAAATGAATATGTGAAAGGGCCTGAGCACTAGGAAAAATAGTTATAAAGCAGAAAGTCCCCAAAACACAAGCGGTATATTAATTACAAATTATGGCAGTATATAGTTTGCATTTGTATGTACACACACATATAATTTAATTTATATTCCCCAAAAAGTAAAAGGGAGATAATTCCCTAAATAAATAATTAATTCAATTGTGTTACACAAATCGTTAACCACAGAGGTAATACATAGAATATTTGTGCTCTTAAATACACAATATAGCAAGCCACCCAAAGAGTCTAATACTAGAATTTAGATAATGAAATCAAGTTAAATTTACATCCAAAAATGACAAAGTAATACACAGAATTTCAAAGCTAAGTTATGCTAAAACATAGGTTTATAGTCTTTAATAAAAGACAGTGAAGAGGTAATTTAAGCATTCCCCAAGTTGTAAAGGCACATTGAATAATAATACAATTGCTATGAATAACTTGCAGTAAACAAAAATAACAGAAATAATCTGGTGGTTTATAAAATCTTTAACTAGAATCTGTTGAGCTGAATGCATCCAGTTACACAGTTTCTTACAAAACAGTGTTTAAATACATAGATTACCAATAAGCATGGTAATTTTTATACTCAAAAATTTACCCAAAGCAATTTCATGTAAAGCGCAAAAATTTGTGCAATAACACTTAAAGTTTTATAACAAACATGTACATAGGTCCATATAACTTATAGGATTAGTCACAGATTAATCAAAGCATTAAGGTATCCAAAAGACAACGAATATGAATGGTTGAAAACTTATCTTTCATATCCCAGCCTGACGGAAAGTTATAATTTCAAATATTTCACAAGTGTTCCACCCTTGGAAGTCAATTCTCTTGCTAATTATTTAATAAGTAACACACTTCATTAGCCAAATGCCAGTATGTACAACTATGTACGAATTATACATCCATATTTACATAGCATACAAGTATATTTAGATGATGTACGAGAGGTATATTATATGGCATACAAAAAGTACCTCTTCAATGAGGTAGAGAATCAGAAAAGTATTAATGGTAACGCTCAGAAATGGATTCAGTCAAGTACGAGTACGAGAACAGCTGATAACTGTCTCGAACAGTTAAATAGTAATTGCTTTCCCCGGCGAATCTAAAGTGTAAAAACGACTTCGTGGTTACAGAGAAATTTGTGAGGTTAAGTCTAACCCCTTTAGCTAATTGCTTTAATGATTTTCTTAATGGATTTAGCTCTTCAATCGAACCAGATCGATTGTCTGCTTTCAGTATTTCCTATATACCTATATCCGATATAAATCGTTTGTACCCACTAATTATAGCGATTCGGCACAAAATTTAGAAAAATGTTATAAAACCGATAACCATCGATGGGCTAAATAAAGTCCAGAAATTTACATTTTTCTTTCAGGAAACAACAAAATGGCTTTTCTGTCGTCAAACAACTGACAGGAAGGAAGTGAAATTAAAATTCAAATATTCGGATGTCAAACCGTGACACCCAACACATGAAGTTGAAATATAACTTATAAGTGACCATCAAAAAGTTTACCCAACCACTACAGAAATGTTTTTAATTGTGAAGCGTAATATATTCAAGAAACTACAGAGATAAGGTTAGAGAAATGTCATTATTTTTAGAAAAATAGAAAGTTCAAAGAAATACGAGTAATTCATTAATTTTAATAGATCGCAAAAATTTACTTAATCGTACAGCAAAAGTAACGAATGTAACAACCTCAAGTTCCATTTCTTGATTACTGGTACTTCTAATCATGACTTTGCGTTTTACATAATCCACACTGCCAGTGGAATCGAATATATCCATTCAATTTTCAAAAGTGAGCTGAGTGGTTTGGCGTCAATCAGGATACTTCATTCTGTATAACCTTTGATCAAGAAGACAATTTTTTGAGCCTTTCCTAACACTTAAACCATATCAATTAATTCACTTTTAGACTAATCCATTATTTTACGACTGAACACACAAAACCTTCACAATCTTAAGTTGCTATAAGTATAAAGAATTGTATGGCTTTTAATTCTCTTTAACACAGCGTAAAAATATACAGGGGTTTCTATTTGAGAAAAGTGATATTTTGGACTTTCAAGTTTCGCAGGTTTGAATGTATCTTTTGAACACTATGTAGCATTTATCTCTAATATTTCTTCTTCAGAACATACGCTTGGTCCTTTGGTCCAAATATAAAAGTGTTCCTACAAAACATAGGGTGGTGCATGGTAATAAAGTTATACCTATAATAAAATACTTATCTTTTTGGGATTTTTTAATGGTGTACTTTAAATTATACAATCTAAACGTTTCGATAACACTTACAGTTATCTTCGTCAGTAGCAATGTATGTTAAAAATTGTTAAAGATGTAGTAAACAATTTTGTCAAATTTGAAAAATTCAAACATAAACATAAGCTAGCTATTAATATAACAGTTTGAGAAACGTATAAGCCAACTATAAAATTGTAGTAAAGAATAACTAGGTCATTAAAATTAAATATTGTTAAACTGTCTTAAAGATGACAAACCAGAACACTCTACGACGAAAGCTAACAATGAAATTTGCCAGCCAAAAACACATTTAACAAAATTTAATTGAGTTATGATAGTAGACATATAAGGCCGATCCTGGACCAGTTCAAGGTCACCCATGTAAATCTTATGGGGATTTATTTCAAGGTCAAGTGAGTTTTCTCGTTATGCCAGAACGCGCTCCACGTCTCAAGCATGCTTGTGGTGGGGATTTAAATTTTGGAGTCACTCGCCCTCTGGTGGTGAAATCGGAAGCTTTTGGAGCTCTTTCAAGGTCGAACTTTAAGCGGAGATTTAAAATGTAGTTGGTCAAGGTCAAAGCTAAAAAGTTGCAAGGTAATCATAAATCAAAAATAGTTTTGAAGGTCAAAGGTTATTGACTTACGGTGGTGTCATATTTCTTAGAAATATAAAAGGTCAAGGTGAAAAGCTAAAAATAGAAGTTGCAAGGTAATCATAAATCTAAAAATAGTTTTCAAGGTCAAAGGTTATTGACCTACGGTGGTGTCATATTTCTTAGAAGTATAAAAGGTCAAGGTGAAAAGCTAAAAATAGAAATTGCAAGGTAATCATAAATCTAAGAATATAATTTTCAAGGTCAAACTTTTAGCGGAAATATAAATTTTGGAGCTGATCATCATCATCATATTATATTTATAGTCAAGGTCAACAGTAGGTATTTAACAAGTTTAAGCATGTTGTAATATGTAGGACGCATATTTCTTATATAAACTGCAGCGAGCTGTATGTTGAGATCAGTCTGCAACACATAATTGTTAAATATGGAATTAACAGGGTTAAACCAAAGCACCTATTGCAAACCCTTTAAGAATGCGTGCGAGCTCGATATATCGAGAAAGTATAAAGTAACGAATATGGATATAATTAATACTAAGTACGGTGAACGTATAGTGATAGAAACGGGTGATTTTAAATGTGTATTACCGGAACGCTTTTATGTGTATTTCAAAAAAGAAGAAACACGAAGGATGTGTTTATAAGTAGTTTGGGTGCAGCTGGCAAAACAACAAACATAACATTTTCTTTTAATAGTAGCACCCCACCATATGTAAAATTGAAATACTAGAATTATTTTCTTAAGCAGCGTTTAGTCATAGTGAAATTGTGAGCAAGTAAAGTCATGCAAGTAGCAATAAAATCATTTCTGGAACGATCCAAACTCAGAAGTTCACCGTTATATATGGATACATCACATCATTGCAGTAACAATCTGAATAATTTAACATTTTGTTGGTGCTGTCAAAATAGTGATGGTAGTAGTAGTAGTAAAAATGAAGAGAAACACGATGAAGGTTATTCTTCTGCTAAGACTGACTGCGCATCATCATTTCAATATAAGGATGAAGTGTATAAACAAGCAGCTAAGGAATACTTAATCGATTGTACCTATTATAAACTATCGAACGATACTCATCATGCAAAACATCTGGAAATTGATACAGTACACACTCAACCTTGCACCAGTGGTGCGTATTGGCGGTAATTGTGATCAAAGCAATAATGTAGTGTTGGATATGAAGGAATGGAATGAGCTTCTAAGATGGCATTCATATGTAGAATTACAATTTTTCGATCTCAAGAAATTGAAAATGAAATTGATTGGTCAAATGTAAATGAAGAAGATATAATCTATGATCAACATTATGAATCTCTATCTAGTAATCTTGGTATTTATTACAATTGGGAATTAATTAAAGGATATGACAGAATTTTGAAAACTGTTATGATAGAAAACTACAAGTGCTGTTCTTGTACATTCAACTCACATAGTATAGAAGAACTATTCAATTTAAAGGATATAGTAAGCTATAGATTGGAATTTCTTGAATCTTACAATCTGGTGTGTTTTTATGAAAAGTTCATACAACAAGTTGTTGACTACCGTCGTTTTCGTGAGAAAGAATTCAGTGGTGGTGATGATGACATTTATAAAGATATTGATGATGTTATAAATGCTAAGTATAATATTAATTCACATAACACTGTATGTTTAATGGAAATTTTGTATTATCGTCCTGCTTATCTAATGTATAGCATTTACTGAATAAAGAAATAACTATGATTTGTTTTTCTCAATTTAGGTATAAATACCCCTTCTATCCATCCATGTAAACAATGCTAGTTAAGAAGCGAAAGAGTGTAGGTGGTGGTGGTTTGGTGAATGGTCTAATCAATAAACTTCCGTTTGAATTGCATTTACCTGGTTACCAGTATTGCGGTCCTGGTACAAAGTTGGAAAAACGACTCGCACGCGGTGACCTCGGCATTAATCAATTAGATGCTCAGTGCAAACTTCATGATATCAGTTACAGAGATTACCGAGATTTAGAAAGTAGACATAAAGCAGATAAAATTTTACAAAAAAGCTTGGGAGCGCTTTAAATCATTAGACGCAACGCTAGGTGAACGAACTGCAGCTTTAGCAGTCAGTACCATCATGAAAGCAAAGAGAAAATTGGGAATGGGGTGTAAACGTCGATCTAATATGAAGAAGAAATGCAATGGTGGAAATTTATTGCATTTACGAAAGACAATAGCTAAAAAATTAAACCTAACGGAAATTTCACAGACACAATAAAGTCAGCGCTTTCAACGGCAAAACGTGTGGTAAAAATTTAGGAGGAAAGAAAAACATTAAAGTTCCTAGAGTAATTCCCCTACCTAAACAAGGAGGGTTTTACCATTTCTTATTCCGTTATTCGCAGGATTATCAGCAATCGGTGCTTTAGCTGGCGGTGCATCAGGAATTGCTAAAGCAGTCAATGATGCTAAAAATGCTAAAAATTGCAGGAAGAGACATCGCGCCATAATCGCATGATGGAATCGGTCGCTATAGGCTCCATGAATAAGAAAGGCGGTGCACTATATCTAAAACCAAACAAATCTGGTGGTGGTGCATTATACTTAAAACCGTTTCCAAAAAACTGAATAGATTACCCGAAAGACCGTTAACGGATACTGATTTAAAGAAATACTCCAAAACGTACCGTACTTTAGGGATATTTTTATGAGAGATAGCATGCCTAAATTGCCACGGAAAAATGAATCTGGAATTATTAACTTAGATAGCCAAAGAGGACCAGGTACCCATTGGGTTTGCTACAAAAAGCGTGGTAAAAGGGTATGGTATTACGATAGTTTCGGTAATATTCGACCACCAAACGAAGTGATTAACTACTTTCGGGGTGTAAAATATATTATAATTACAACCAAGATCAAGAGTTTAATACAATTATTTGCGGACACCTATGCCTACAATTTTATATAAATAATCAGCACAACATCAAATTTTCTCAGTTATGTCAATAACATTCAGTTTAGAAGGTGTTGGTAACACAGCTAGCTACAACTTCTATCCACCGATAGAGCTAGATTTGGGGAAGAAATACGTTATTGGATTGGTTGGATTTTACGGCTGCAACAGCATTAGAAACATTTATGCAGGCAACGATAGATTTTATTTTAGAACAAATCCATCTCATTTGCAAGTGATTAATATTCCACACGGTGCATATGAGTTAGATGAAATTAACGATTATCTAAAATCTAAAATACCCACAGAAAAGTTTATCATTAGAGCAAACAACAATACACTTAAATGTGAGATAAACAGTTCATTTGAGATTGATTTTACTAAAGAAAATTGTATTGGGCCATGGGGTTTGAGTCTAAAATATTAGAACCAAATATTTTACATACATCTGCGTTAGACATCCAAATACTTAAACACACTAATCTACACGTAGAGTGCAACATTATAAAGGGATCTTATCGAAACGGGAAACCTGCTAAAGTATTATATGAGATTGATGTTTCAGTTCCTCCAGGTTATCGTCTAGATAAAACTGAGCAATACTCAATATTTAGAAGTAAACACTGACATTATTAGTAATATAACAATTAATTTGACTAATCAAAAGGGTGAATTAATAGACTTTGGTGAAAGTGAACCATTCACTGTACGCTTAGAACTAAAAGAACATGGGTCTGAGAATTAATCCAGGACCAATTCCATCTTTCAAAAACTCATATAAAAGACATCATCCCTACAGTAAGTCATTAATTAGTCATCAACCTTCATTGCGGTTAACATCTGCAGAGAAATACTTTTTAACGTCAATAGGTTTAAAAGTTCTCAACCACAATGGCAGAATCGTTAAACGTCTTTCAAAACGTACATTTTGATGATACTATAATTAAATCAGATATTCACACTTATCTTCCATATGGATCTTCTAAATATGGACCTTCCGAAGAAATACGAATCTTAATTCAAAGTCAAGATCTAATTACGGCTACTTATGATAGTTTTCTGTACATAGAAGGTAAACTTGAGCTCAAAAAGAAGATGAAAGAAAAGCATGCAGCTTAACCAACAATTTCCCGAACTTTCTTTTCGAAGAAATTCGTTATGAGTTAGGTGGTCAGAGGTGGATGTTTGTAGAAATCCAGGAATAACATCTACGCTTAAAGGATATATTTCTTATACGGCAAGCAAAAGCAAAGCACTAAGTCATTTAGGATGGTCACCAAAGAATGAAGAACCATTACAAGTAGAATTCGATGAGCAAAATGGAGAAAAATCTTTTACAGTATGCATACCATTGAACCACATATTTGGAATAATGGAGGATTATCGTCAGGTAATCGTGAATATGCGCCAAGAGTTGGTTTTAATTCGATCTAGAAGCGATACAAACTGTTACTATGGTGAAGTCGATGCCGCAATAACCTTAAATAAAATTCAATGGAAAGTACCGCACTTAACACTTAGTGATGCTGAAACTTAACTTGTTTCAAGGAATCAATAAAAATTCTTTATTACTGTTCCATTTCGACAATGGGAGGTTGAATTCCTGCTTTAAAAAAGCAACCTCAGACATATGGCCAATAAAAACATCAACGCAACTGGAAAAACCACGTTGGATAATTGTTGCATTCCAACAAGGTAAAAGGTATACAAGGTCAGCAAGGGCTGGAAATTTTGATCACATTAACATCAGAAATCTTAAAGTACATCTGAATTCTGAGTATTATCCATATGAAGCAATGCATTTGAACTTCAGTGCCAACCAATATATACCTGCCTATCGCAATTTTTGAAATTTCGGGATTACTATGGTGAAAGATAAAGATGCATTATTCAACTATTCCGAATTCAAATCATGTCCAATATTTGTAATGGACTGCTCTAAACAAAATGAATCCTTAAAAAACTCAACAGTGGACATCAAATTGGAAATGGAATCTCTAACACCTTTCGATAATGGAATCGTTGTATATGGTCTTATTCTCCATGATGCTATTGTACAGTACAGTCCACTCACCGGAGAAGTGAAAAATTATAATTATTATTGTAGTATAGTCTAATATATAAAATAAAGATGTTGTAATTATTCGTTTAGTTTTATTTCATCCATCAAAGATGAAAGTAGTTGCTCAGAAACAAAACTCTCAATTCAAAATCATGACTTTGATGAAAAGTCTATTACTTCAAAACATGGTGATTTACTTCCTAATAGTATACGTGGTATTATATGCGGCCCCTCCAATTGCGGTAAAACAAACGCAATGATCAGTCTGCTTACTGAAAAAAATGGTTTGAAATTTAAACATGTATACGTATACTCTAAGTCATTGAATCAAAACAAGTACAAACTTTTACAGGAAATCTTACTTCCAATGAAGGACATAGGTTACTTTACCTTCAGCGACAATCAAGATGTGATTGAGCCTAATTGTGCAAAATCAAACTCTATTTTTATTTTCGATGATATCGCTTGTGAAAAGCAAAATAATAGGCATATTTTTCTATGGGTAGGCATAACGATATTGACTGTTTCTATTTGGCTCAAACTTACAGTAAAATTCCAAAGCAATTAATTCGTGATAATGCGAATCTAATTATATTATTTGAGCAAGATGAATTAAACTTAAAACATGCGTATAAGTCCCACCATAAGCATGAAATTGTTTCGGGACATGTGTTCAAAGTGCTGGGTAGATCCGTTTGGTTTCATGGTCATAAACAAGGATGCTGAAGTTAATAATGGTCGCTATAGGAAAGGATTTGATGAATATATAATACCTTAAACTGGTTTCAGTAGTAACTGATCTGTTTAGGTATTAACAGCTATCTGTTTAGTGTAAACAGCTACCTGTTCAAGGTGAACCGGTACCTGTTTGTCGCAACAGCTACCTGTTCATGGTAAACGGGTACCTGTTCATTAAATCCGTTTTGGTATATAAGGCGAATATATATATATAATACCTTAAACCGCATTCAGCAGTTTAGTAGTAACTGATCTGTTTAGGTATTAGCAGCTATCTGTTTAGTGTAAACAGCTACCTGTTCAAGGTGAACCGGTACCTGTTTGTCGCAATGGACAACAAGGAGAGGATATTAAAGAAAAAAATTATTCAGGCTCGTAAAATAATACGGCAGAAGTATAACAGTATTAAGACTGCTCGCATTGATAATGAAAGAACATTCGAAAGTACTTATAAGCCTTTAATAGAACCTCTAACTGAAATAGTAAATAAAATCGATAAAAAACACCTAAAAGGAGGAGGAGGTCATTGATGTTAAACCTAAAAAACCACCCGTATTGATATTTCCAAGAAAGCACGCCACTATCCCCACTAGTCCGCTAGCTCAAGTTCAATGGACCCCACGTCTCACTCCATTAGGTGATTCAAGTAAGGGTGCTACTAGTCCACTAGCTCAGCTTCCGTTTTTTCGAAGAAATCCTCCCTCAAGTCTTCCATCTTTCTTGGAAACATCAGTCATGGGGGAGATTAATACTGGGGAGGAAGAAGAAGAACTGTCTAGTATCGTAGATGATTCCCATAATGAACCCATCTCGGAAGAATTTCTCGAGCAGTACAATGAATTGCCGCGTATATATGTTGAACGTATTTTGAAGAATGCTGAAGGTGATATTGATCATACGTATGGAGTCCACTATGATACCAAAACTGATAAATGGACAATTGGTAATACACCCATCACAATTAAAGGAGACGATATAATTATTAAAGGTGTCACGTATAAAGGGACTCCAGGATTATATGATCTGCTTATTATGAATGAACCCGACTTAAGTCTAGTAAAGTCAACAGATAGAAAAAAATATAGAACTATTTTAGAGGCTACGAATGTAGTAAGGCGAGATTATGACATAAGTGCACAGATTCGAGGAAGCCGCAGCAAAAGTATACACAAATAATCAAACCCTTGCTGTCATCATCACCCACCACAACCAAGGGAGGAGGTGGAGCTATATTTTAAGGAATTAACAAACAGACCCATTGAATATAAATATTGGAATGATATACATGAACTAATTCGTGATCTGGAAGTATTGTGGGCAGAAAAATTAGCGGGAAACACAGGTGTTGTAAATGACATAATATCAATTGTAGAAGAACTATATGAAGATGGATACATTGAAAAACCGAACAACCGCTTTTAAACAATATAAATGAGAATGCATTGATGTCGACATGTCACAACTAAAATGCCCTTGACAAATTTGGACGTTCATATGTCCAGTATCAATTAAAGAAACTAGCCCTCAGTTTAAACAGATTGATGCTAATCAATTTGATATTGAGAATAAGAGACTCAGCAATGTGGCCAATCCCATAGATCCTCAAGATGTCATCACTAGGCAATATTATGTATCAACAAGGTTCGATTTGGATGGAAATCGTTTGACACAGTTGGGTGACCCTGAAGAAGATGGTGATGCTATAAATAAAGGATACCTTGATTTCTGTTTACAAGCAGTTCGGAACACTTTCAAAGGAAACGCCAACGCTTATCTAGCGCTGGAGGAAAAACTACATCAACTTAAAGAAATTGTGAATAAATTAGCACCATGTCCAAATTACAACTCGTCAACGAATTGCACAAACCTGCACGAAAAATTTTAAACGAAGGCGAACAATAATTAGAGGTTTTGATGATCTTTGGCAAGCAGATTTAGCTGAATTTAACACATATGCCAAACAAAATAAGGGTTATAAGTATATATTAGTGGTCATCGACTGTTTTTCGAAATACTTATGGACTAAAGGATTAAAAACGAAAACAGGTCAAGAAGTTACCAAGGCCTGCAAACAATCTTTGAAAAAGGTCGGAAACCTACCAATTTGCAGACAGATGCAGGAAAAGAATTCTACAATGCGCATTTTACTAAACTAATGCATCGTTATGGAGTCAATCATTACTCTACCTATAGCACAAAGAAGGCTGCAATTGCTGAACGTGTTATCAGAACCATTAAAGGTGCTCTATATAAGTCATTCAGCCTGCAAGGTAAATATAAATGGATTGATACAATTGATACCATAACGATGGATTATAACAATCGTAAGCATAGAACTATTAGAATGAAGCCCAAAGATGTTGGTAATCATACAAAGCTAGAGGCTTACACTAACATAAAAATATTCGATGGGAATCGATATTCTGTGGGTGACATAGTACGAATCAGTAAATTTAAAAATATTTTCGCCAAAGGATACACACCCAATTGGTCTAGTGAACTATTTAAGATTGTGAAAGTTTGCATTACTAACCCCACTACGTACATGCTTGAAGACATGAAGGGAAATCCTGTACTGGGAGGGTTTTATGAACATGAATTACAAAAACAAAGTATCCGATGTATATCTAGTAGAAAAAGTGCTTCGCTCCAAGAATAATAAGTTATTCGTAAAATGGTGGGGATTGGATGAAAGATCATGGATCAATAAGGATGATATTGTTTTATAACATTTAACCTGTACTTTGTGAAACAAATTACTTATATTAGTTATTATATATATAGTTTGTAGAAAAGGATGTAGCTCTTAGATGAAATAAAAACACACAAAAATAATAGTATTTTATTTTTAAATATTACATTTATTTTAAAATTTCATTATCTTATAAAGTGAACCTAAAGTACTTATATAATCACTTAAATTACTGGATGGCCATATACCCGAATCTGGCCCACACCTCCATCCCAAACAGGAATTTGAATTTGTTTCACCTTTATTGATGTTGTCTAGTATCCAGTAATAAATTTTGTGGTGCTCATCGTTTTCCCACGGTTGAAACTTATAGTTGATATTTTGTTCTAATAATATTTCAATCAAAATATCGAGGCACTTGTAGTTAGCATAATATGTCGATTTCTCAATACATTCAGTTATAATAAATACAGTGTCCTTGTAAGCAATATTTTCTAACGTAGATTTAACATTTGTTGAATCATGAACCCTTAATAAATCATATAGATACATTTTAAGCGGTATGTCACCAAGTACACTCATATCGTCTAAGATCCTATCTACTTTATCAAAAGTTAATGAATTGTAGCCTTTATCGGTACACAATTTCAAAAACTTTTAATGGTATCGTCTAATTTAATTTTTTATCAAATAATGTCCTAATAATAATTTCATTTGCACACTTTGAGTTTATAGCACACCAGTAAAACACTCATCGGGAATAACAATATTTTGTAATATATTCAGTATAAATGTATAGTTTTCAGGAGAGGTCAAAGAACGCTTCAGGTACTTTTGTATATTTGATCACTACTGCACTGCAGCTCTTCCTGCAAGTTGACTTGAAGACTGCTCATTGTTTACTGAAAGTTATACCCCCATGGTCTAGTATCAGTGAAATCAAAATTTACTAAGCGTTTATCGTCATAAGGATTGAGTATGACTTTATTTTGTTTAATGGTAAACACATCATGTTTCTTTGACCTTATGAGATGTTGATAGCGCCTTATTACGCTACCTCAAGCAGGACCTGTTTATAATCATTAATCGTGATCTGCCTCACGCTTGCTTGCGTAGAACCCTTTGATTTTTTACAACCTTTTCATCAACCGTGTAAGCATACATTTTGCACGAAGTCCTACAAATTCAACCATAATTTCGCCATGGTTTTCATCTTTCATTAAGCCGGGGACCTTTTGTTTACTAATGGGAGTCCAAAGATGTTGTCGGGACTATAATCAGATGTATCGAATTTATCAATGTCCTCTTTAATACATTGATAGATATCGGGAACCGAAAAGGCGTATATGAGACTATCCGTATCCGTGTACAAGAGCTTAGCATTATTATGGAACTTGGGTAGCGTGTAGCCGTAATGAAAATTATATAAAAAGTTTTTGAAACGTCTAAAACACTGAATCCCATATATAGGTTTATTGAAATATACTTCAAGCTTATTCATTTGAATGATAAGCATATCATTGTCAAATATTGTACAACTATGAAAATTTGGTTTTGATATGTAAGCACGAGCACCATAGCGACCCTCCCATTTCGTTACTAGCCGTATGTCCTTATGTTTACGTACATTTTCCATCAGCTTCCCGAAAACACTATTAATCATTAATTTATAGAAATTTTTATCGAATTCATTTTGAGATTGCTGACGCATGGCTGTATTTAAATCTATATATTTTTTAACCACGGAGACTGTTTAAAACGTAATATACGGTGTACTTTTACCAACTTCAATCCATATTTTAAATATACTTTTAAATTTCTGTAATGAATTACATAATTACGTTTTGGATACAAGGTAAGCAGTAATTTTTCATTTTGGAATCAGACGGGTGGAACCATATGTTCGGGTGCTAGCGGTAGATCACTATGACTCTCATGTAATTCTATAGGATAGTCTAAATCACACTCGACTATATAACCAATTTCCGAATCATCAGGATGGTTTATTACATCTAAAGTTTCAAAATTAGCTTCATCAACAAAAGAAAAATCGCCAAATGGTAGAAATTCTGACATGGTGGCTCCATATAAATTATTCACGTCGTAGTACATTAAATACACACTTTCAGAGGTAGGATCAAATTTTTCCTCCATGTACTTATTGTTAGCTTTAGCATACCGATTTGAACATTGAGCTACACCACCTCTAATCCTCTTTCAATAAACATTAACATATCAATGTCTGTAAATAATTCTAACTTTACTTGTGTAATTTTAAGCATAGCATCGAATGCTAAACCGGAGCTGTATAATAGTGCAGAGGATCAAGCTCGTAAGTACTTATACAAGTTTGCCGAAAGTTCTCGAAAATATCCGCTAAAAGTAGAACGTCTGTTTTAGATACAAATGAGTATTCCCCTAACGATTTAATACTAAATTTGTTCCAAACGTTAACCGCATGCTCAAAACTCTCATCACTGATTCCCTCATTATTAAGATGACTGAAAATGCTTCTTTAGGAGGGAGCGTGGTCTCGTTTAATTTCTCCCAGTATCAATATACTCATAAGGAAACACACCTTTGCGAACTAGTAAAGAAAATTCTTCTTCATTGTTACATTTAGCTCGGGTAATAACTTTTTACTATTTTCCAAATAGTTTGATAACTTTTCAATACTACTACTCATAAATCTGAAAGAGTCAATAAATCTAAACTTAATTTTACTACCTTCTATTACTTTTGTGAAAGAGATATATCTTTCTTTGTTTATGGGTAGGAGTGAAATCGTACGGAATAGTAGCCAATTCTCTAATGACGAAATGGCTATCATAACCTGACAAATTATGAAACACAACCGGTAAGATGTGAGAGTCTTTATAGTTTAGGTTACAATTCTGATGTGATGCTCCTCGAAATGCTCCGGTGAAATGGTTATGGTCTCTGACCTTTATATCATTATCTGTAAATGGTTTTTCGCAAATGTGACAGATCGTAGTGCTTTCAAAGTGTTCAACCTGATTGGGAGTTAAAGTACCCATAGGAATTATTTTATTAATGATTTCGGTGCTCCAATGTGCAATACTTTGAAGCTCTTTAACAAACCATTGAATGCAATCATTCTCTATAAAGCCTAAATCGAGATAAAGAATCATTGTATGAACACTTTAAGTAGTAAGCAATGCTAAAGGGTATATGTTTGGAATGAAATAGAGTATTACCCCAAGTGATGTTAAATTTGTACACTTTTCTAAAATACTTTCTAAATCCGCATAAATTACAAACGGTGCCTTTTCCTGAAATGCGAAATTTTTGAACTGCAGGAACATCTCCGCTTCGGTAGGCATCCTGACTGAACATTGATTAAGTTGATGGCAAGAGTGACATGTTTTGTAGAAGGTGATCTGAAGAAAAGTGATTCAACATTGATAACAAATAAACTTCTTGTGCCCCTACTCGATAGTTGTTTAGAAAAAGAGCTGACATATTTTTAATCCACGCGAAATGATAAACAGTATAATTTTTGTATTAATAGCATCAGCAGTAGAACCCGCAGAATGATAATTAGGCGAAAGTACTAAAAGATTTATAGGTTCCCTGACACTATTTTCTTGATTTACACTTAATACTAGCGGTAATACACCTTTCCCTGAATACAAAACAAATTAATGGAGAGGTTGTTTAATTTTTCAAATTTTTTTACATCATCTATTTTAATGGGAAAGGAAATTGAACCATAATTCAAAACATCTCTAAAATGAGGATAACTGTAAACTCTATCTGAATGAAGTTGCACTGGGTATAATGCCGAAACAACGGCCCACAGGAAGCAGTACTCGTCATCGTTCTTAACATTCACTACCGCATGCTTTACTGCTATGAAGTAAGGAACTTTAACGTAAGTCGAAAGGCCACCTCTAAATGGAGTATAGCTATTAATATTCACCTTTAAATGTAAAACTTCATGTAATGCCCAACCAGAATCCCTTTCGGAAAACTCCTCTAACTTTTTTGTAATTTGTAATAAACGTTATTGTTATACCACTCACGCAAATTGGTGGTAATATCGATGACATAATTTTTATGGCAAATGTCTTCAACTCAATAACATGATTTTGAGGTTGCATGAAATTGCAGACTAAAATGACATTGACCTTTAGCATCGTTTGTCTTAGCATTACTTTAACCTTTCGCGCAAAACTATTGTATGCATTTTGTAAAAAATAAGAGGGTCCTTGATGTTTGCTATATTGACTATAATTCCAGTAAGTAACCTACCATTGAAACATGAATCTAGAGAGTACCAACTTAATTTGCGTGTACGCTTTTTAGTAAATTTCCACTACCTGTTTTCTCTGAAGCGCTCTTTAACTGTTTAACTCTTATAAGATAACACTTTAGCAATGATAAATTACTTTCGAGTTTAAGCAAATTTTCGCATGTCTCTAAATAAATTTTATTTTGAATTATATCTCGCAATAGCTTAAATTGTGTTAATTATACGGATGTTTACAAATTCATTTTGGGTTTTCAACAATGGAATAATATTTTGTTAAATTAACAATATCACTACTGTTGGGTATACCGTTACTCATAGTTACCTTCAAAATTATCCAACACTGCAAGAAAATATGAAGCCACGATTTATAGTAATGGAAACAAATATTATATTTATTTGATATGTAAAAATTAAAAATTTAAGTAACTATAGAAGTACTTTAGGTATAAACAATTTAGTCGGAGTGCAATATACTGACTGGTACAAAACTGCTCTTTATCTCCTTATATAGTAATATAAACCTAGCATTCAAGGTCAAAACTGCTTATAACTTGTTGCAAGAGCTTCAGTGTGCATAGATTGCATTTTTGTAGCGTTTACTGGGAACATATATTAACCTTGACATCAATACTGTTCTCATGACTCATGCTGCATCACCTTTGCTTGCTCAGGTCATTGTACTAACCACTTCCACTTGTTATCAATTTTGTTAACGTTAACAGATCTATGTGTATATAACGTTAAAGTTTTAATTGAATACTCATTAATTATTCACCATTAGTAATGGCTTCATCCAGTAAACGATCTAAACTTTCACTAAAAAGACAGGCAAAACCTTGTATTTTACATGATGTTTTGGTGCGCCCATCAAATAACACCGCCAACTAGCACCCTTCAAAGAGACCATCCCCATCATAAATAACATGACGCAACCAGCACCCTTCGAAGAGCATCCCCATCATCTCCATCAGGGTGATGTAGAGGATGAATTTTCAAGTATTTCGAGAGGTATGTACAATTTTAATTAATTAATATAATACAGTTAAAAGAAAGCTTTTTAAATAAAAGTTAAAACAGTTCTCAAATGCATGTAAATCTGAAAACTTTACCTGTATTTATACACAAATGACACAATTGCATTCATATATATTTTTACAAATCCTGTTTAAAAGTTGTAATGTAAATTGATGACATAGAAATAGAATGTTCGCTAAATGCTTTCAAGCAAAAACTGCGTTCATTATCCTACAATGATTATTAACGCTGCACCGAAAATTACAAGTCATGTTTTAAGTGTTGTTTTAAAATTGAATTTGGTAATTTAAAGAGCATTTAGATACATTAAATGGATAAATGGCATGCATATGTTTCTTCTGAGCTTACGTAAGTACAAAAGGTGTGTTTTAAGTGCTTTTGTTGTTTCAAAATGGAATTGGCAATTTAAGTGTAATTTTTCATATTTTGGAAAAATTATTACATCAAATGATAGATTACCACTTCTACAACACAACTGCGTTGAAAAAAATTTTTTTCTCGGAATTAGACGAAAATTTAAATTTTTAAGAGCGCATTTTCTAGGACTTTACTAACCCCTTCCCATCCCTCCTACACCTGCCCGGAGGACGTCCTCGTCGACTCGTTTTTATCTCTTTCCATAGATATGTACATACATCTTTTCTTACATCACACACTTTCAAACATACATCACTTTCGTAGTTCAAGTACATGTCTATCGTTTACACAACAATAATTGCAATTATGCATTCCATTCTAGTACAGTACTTGAATATCATATTACAAACCATACTTATAATACTACATGGATGCATTTTTGCAATTGCATGCTTTTACTCATTACGAGTACAATCCATTTAAGTTGAATTGTAATTATGATATATATGTAAGATGTCTAAAGATTCATTGTGAGCGTTATTATTACTTTATTTCTTGTAAAATCGTTAAAATCTATTTTAGAAAAAACCGTATTACAAATAGTTTACAAATTAGTTACACTATTATTTTATTTTATCATATTTCATATTGGTGCTTGATTTATTTGGGGAAAAATGCATTCTAATAGTAAAAGAGGACCTTCAATTTTTTTCCTAATTTTTTAGTTCTATCTTTGGCTCTTACTTATTGGAATATATACGGAAATTCAGAATTTTGGGTAAAGGATTATCGAGTTGTGATTTATTAAGCAATTTCAGTAGTACTTTCATTGCTAACATGAATTGTTCCATCACATTTTTTATCACATTTTTTTTGTGTTTTCAAATTTTGGAAACTGCTATAATTGGCGCTCTTACTTATTGGGTATATATACGAAAATTCAGAATTTTTGGGTAAAGGATTATCGAGTTGTGATTTATTAAGCAATTTCAGTAGTACTTTAATTGCTAACATGAATTGTTTCATCACATTTTTTTATCACATTTTTTTTGTGTTTTCAAATTTTGGAAACTGCTATAATTGGCGCTCTTACTTATTGGGTATATATACGAAAATTCAGAATTTTTGGGTAAAGGATTATCGAGTTGTGATTTATTAAGCGATTAACAACGTTCAATTACATATCAAAACTACAAACTTTATCATTAATCATTGAAAATTTTTTTTCACATTTTTTAGTTTTGAGAATTTTGGACTGCTACCTATTGCGCTCTTACTTGTTTAGTATACATGCCAAAATTGGAATTTTTGGGTAAAGGATTAGTGATTTATAAATAAATATAAATATATATAAGCTTTATGTGTCATTTCTTCCTACATAATTTGTATAATTTAAGTCATGATAGAAACTCGTTTAATATATATATATCTATATAATTCAATTAAAACCAAACAGAAATTTCACTTTTTTCTTTCTTCTATGCCTACACACACTTTATTTTTTCAAATGAAGTGCCTTTTCCTATGCAATATAACATACATGTAATTACTTATTTACTAAAGCACCTTTTCATGGCACATTCACTCGAAGTTGCATCATTTTCTTTTTAGCTCATACAGCTCTAAATCTACCCTCAATTTTTATTTCCTTGATTAACACCTCGAGCCTCTTTCTCTCATCAATACTTAATAATTCTTTCTTTCTTTCTCTCCTTATCAATCTTATTACTTTCACCATTTCTAGCAATGAAAAGTTTACTGAATCATGCAATCACGGAGAAGCCTTTTTATTATAAACATGCATCCTTTCAAAACTGCTAACCTCCTCAAAAACTTTCAGATTTCTAAGAATGATTACCTTGCAACTTCTATTTTAGCTTTTCACCTTGACCTTTTATATTTCTAAGAAACCACCGTAAGTCAATAACCTTTGACCTTCAAAACTATTTTTGATTTATGATTACCTTGCAACTTTTGCTTTGACCTTGACCAACTACATTTTAAATCTCCCTTAAAGTTCGACCTTGAAAGAGCTCCAAAGCTTCCGATTTCACCACCAGAGGGCGAGTGACTCAAAATTTAAATCCCACCACAAGCATGCTTGAGACGTGGAGCGCGTTCTGGCATAACGAGAAAACTCACTTGACCTTGAAATAAATCCCCATAAGATTTACATGGGTGACCTTGAACTGGTCCAGGATCGGCCTTATATGTCTACTTATGATGTAAGTGTAAAGTTGTGAAAAACTTCAATTTTAAAATGATAATTACAAATTCAAACATTACATAAAAATAACAGTTAAATCTAACAAAGAGATATCTTTATCAATAATTGGAAGTTTATTAACAATGAAACACAATGCAGAACGTTCTTTGTAATTTTTAATTTCAATTTAATTTCAACTACTTATGTTAAATTATAGTTGTGGAAATTTAACATATAATTGATAAAGCATTTGCTTCAAGGTCTAGGAAAAACACAGCAAAAACCTAGACATACCAAAGCTGAAAACAAATTAAAATCAAGGCGTATCATTATGCTCTTTTTAATTATAAGATGCCAAAACCTATTTAAACGGAGATTTTCTTCTTGTCTATTAAAATTATTCGGTGTTATATATTTCAATAGCTTCACGTTGCAAACGAACATAATAATGGGTTTGTCTTGACAATATTTTCATATTGCAATTGAATTCATGATTTAGATTATTCAGGGCATGGTCAGCCCACAGACCTCTGGTTGACCCAATCTACAAAATCTCATATGTTCTTTGCGTCTTGTATCAAACTACGTTTTGTGGTCCCGATGTATACTTTTCCACATGAACAAGAAAATACACTCCGGAAGATGATAAAGGGTTTGAATCTTTAGGTGATCTTAAATGTTCTTTAATTTTTCTTGTAGGTTTAAAAATAGTCCTAATGCCATATTTGATTAGGATTTTTCAATTCTATTTGTAACATTAGCTATAAAAGGAAGAAAAAGTACCAACATTAAGAACTGGTTTTCTTTAAGGTTACGCCTAGAAGGTGTAATAACATTATTAATATCTGTAAGTGAATATCCATTATCTTGTAAGGATTTTCTTAAATATTTATATTCATCATTCAAAAATTCAGGGTCACAAATTCGTTTTGCCGATCTACTAAAGATTTAATTACACTAATTTTTTGACGTGGATGGTGGTTGGATAATTTATGAAGGTATCTATCAGTGTTTCGGCTTTCTGTAAACCTTAAAAGATAGTGAATTATTATTTTAGATATTAATATGTCAAGAAATGGTAAACTTCCATTAGTTTCTTTTCCATGGTAAACTGAATACTAGGATGTATACCATTTATAAAAAAAACTCATGCAGTGCTTCTTCCCATGTCTCCAAATAACAAATGTTCATCTACATATCTATACCAAACTGAAGGTTTTTAGGTGTATTTTGTAACGTTAATGTTTCAAATTTTCCATATAAAATTAGCTATAAAGGACTAAGGGCACTACCCATTGCTACACCTTCAATCTGTTCATAAAATTTACTATTCCACTGAAAATAAGTTGTAGTAAGACAGTGCTGAAAAGAATGGTTATGTCCTTTGGAAAAAGATCTATGTATTCAATAGTTTCTTTTAGAGGTACTTTTGTAAAAGTGAAATAACATCAAAACTAACCATTATGTCACCCTCTTCAATTTTGAAACTATGCATTTTTTCGGCAGAATTTTTAATGTAATGGGGTGTTTTTCCTATATGAGGTTGTAATAACAATGTAAGATGTTTTAAGGTGATATGTAGGAGAAAATTGCACTAACAATAGGCCTTAAAGGAATATTAGGTTTATGAATTTTTGGTAAACCATATAGTTTTGGTGAAATAGCTTCAGAGTTAGATAGTTTCTTTTTTTCTTCATGACGAAGATAACTGTAAGTGTTATCGAAACGTTTAGATTGTATAATTTAAAGTACACCATTAAAAATCCCAAAAGATAAGTATTTTTTTATGAGTGTTAATTATTTACATTTTCATATTTCAGTCCTTTATGGGGGGAAACTTATCGTTTTATCAGACAATTTGAAAAATTAAGGAAACAAAGCACAATTATTATCGTCACTCACTTTTTATTACGATGCCGAGACCAAAAGATTATCCCAAAGTTTATCTTATTAAAAGAAATTTTAATAACAAGCAAGCGAATAATATTTACAGAAGAACTGAAAATGCTCTTTACGTAATCAAATACATATTACTAGGAAGTTACTGGATAACACCGATAAAAATCTTTTATATTCACATTTAGAAATTTCATCTATTTTGAATAAAGAAGATTGGGATAAAATTGATTCTATAACGTTTAAATCTATGGAAATAAATTTTGACATCTCATGTCAACGTCAAAAGAAAAATTTAATAAATTATACAAACAACAAAATAATAGACCATCTATTGATTGTAGAAAACAGTTATAAACCTTTCTGATAATGTTGTTTCAGATTATGCTATTCAAGCGCTTTCTAAAGGAGGAAATTTTATAACACCAAGAGTAATATTTTGAAGATATAATTTCCAACATCGAAAACTCCATTAGATTATTACCTTTGATGCTGCTAATGAAGTTAGATATAACACCGTTAACATATTACGTAAAACAAAACCTCCAAAGAGCAACTTATCCTTTCGTCAACGACATGCTTTACTTGATCTTAAACGCAATGAAAGTATTATAATATTAAAATCAGATAAAGGTAATGCAACTGTTATATTAAATATGAACGATTATAACACTAAGATAGAACAATTGTTGGGACCAGAAACTTATCGTGAAATACCAAAAGATCCAACAAAAGTATCTTTTAAAAACTAAAAGCTGATTAAATTATCATCTATTCCTGAAGAAATAAAAAGAAACTATCTAACTCTGAAGCTATTTCACCAAAAATATGGTTTACCAAAATTCATAAACCTAATATTCCTTTAAGGCCTATTGTTAGTGCAATTGGTTCTCCTACATATCACCTTGCAAAACATCTTACATTGTTATTACAACCTCATATAGGAAAAACACCCCATTACATTAAAAATTCTGCCGACTTTGTTGAAAAAATGCATAGTTTCAAAATTGAAGAGGGTGACATAATGGTTAGTTTTGATGTTATTTCACTTTTACAAAAGTACCTCTAAAAGAAACTATTGAATACATAGATCATCTTTTCCAAAGGACATAACCATTCTTTTCAGCACTGTCTTACTACAACTTATTTTCAGTGGAATAGTAAATTTATGAACAGATTGAAGGTGTAGCAATGGGTAGTCCCTTAGTCCTGTTATAACTAATTTTATATGGAAAAATTTGAAACATTAACGTTACAAAATACACCTAAAAACCTTCAGTTTGGTATAGATATGTAGATGACACATTTGTTATTTGGAGACATGGAAAGAAGCACTGCATGAGTTTTGGTTTTATAAATGGTATACATCCTAGTATTCAGTTTACCATGGAAAAAGAAACTAATGGAAGTTTACCATTTCTTGACATATTAATATCTAAAATAATAATTCACTATCTTTTAAGGTTTACAGAAAGACACACACTGATAGATACCTTCATAAATTATCCAACCACCATCCACGTCAAAATTGGTGTAATTAAATCTTAGTAGATCGAGCAAAACGAATTTGTGACCCTGAATTTTGAATGATGAATATAAATATTTAAGAAAATCCTTACAAGATAATGGATATTCACTTACAGATATTAATAATGTTATTACATCTTCTAGGCGTAACAAAGAAAAACCAGTTCTTAATGTTGGTACTACTTTTCTTCCTTTTATAGCTAATGTTACAAATAGAATTGAAAAATCCTAATCAAATATGGCATTAGGACTATTTTTAAACCTACAAGAAAAATTAAAGAACATTTAAGATCACCTAAAGATGTATCAAACCCTTTATCATCTTCCGGAGTGTATAAGTTATCTTGTTCATGTGGAAAAGTATACATCGGACCACAAACGTAGCTTTGATACAAGACGCAAAGAACATATGAGATTTTGTAGATTGGGTCAACCAGAGAGGTCTGCTGTGCTGACCATGCCTGAATAATCTAAATCATGACATTCAATTTGACATATAAAATATTGTCAAGACAAACCATTATTATGTTCGTTTGCAACGTGAAGCTATTGAAATATAAAACCCGAATAATTTTAATAGACAAGAAGAAAATCTCCGTTTAAATAGGTTTTGGCATCTTATAATTAAAAAGAGCATAATGATACGCCTTGATTTTAATTTGTTTTCAGCTTTGGTATGTCTAGGTTTTTGCTGTGTTTTTCCTAGACCTTGAAGCAAATGTTTATCAATTATATGTTAAATTTCCACAGCACTATAATTTAACATAAGTAGTTGAAATTAAATTGAAATTAAAATTACAAAGAACGTTCTGCATTGTGCTTTTCATTGTTAATAACACTTCCAATTATTGATAAAGATATCTCTTTGTTAGATTTAACTGGTTATTTTTGATGTAATGTTTGGATTTGTGAATGCTTCTATCATTTTAAAATTGAAGTTTTCACAACTTTACACTTACATCATAACTCAATTAAATTTTGTTAAATGTGTTTTTGGCTGGCAAATTTCATTGTTAGCTTTCGTCGTAGAGAGTGTTCTGGTTTGTCATCTTTAAGACAGTTTAACAATATTTAATTTTAATGACCTAGTTATTCTTTACTACAATTTTATAGTTGGCTTATACGTTTCTCAAACTGTTATATTAATAGCAGGCTTATGTTTATGTTTGAATTTTTCAAATTTGACAAAATTGTTTACTACATCTTTAACAATTTTTAACATACATTGCTACTGACGAAGATAACTGTAAGTGTTATCGAAACGTTTAGATTGTATAATTTAAAGTACACCATTAAAAAATCCCAAAAAGATAAGTATTTTATTATGAGTGTTAATGGTGAAAGTTTACATTTTCATAAAGTTATACCTGTACACGATTTTTTGGATAAAATTTGAATTAATTCAAAAACTGTAAATTTTACATGCATAAAACCTACATAAACAAATGTTATAATGGCACGTAGAATCCAAAATTCGAACGATATACAGAGCATTCAATTAAGAAAATACTAACTTGTCTTGCCCTGCCTTTTGGAACACTCTGTATAGTCAAGAATAATTTTAAAATTCTTACACTTGCTATCCATATAATATAAGAAATGCATTTTATTAGCAAAGCTTACCCATAAAACACCGGTTTACTTTACTGTATAGTTGACTCACCCGGTACTTGTACAGGGTGTCCCAACGATAGAGTAAAGTAAGTTTATGCTTAACTAGAATTATTTGTGTAAATATTGTATGGACCATGGGGTAGAGGTAAGAAGTGTGCATTTTTTTAAAATATTGGAAGTTATACAGGGTGTGCCAGAAAAGCAGGACGTGAAAAAGTATAATTTTTTTAAATAGAACACCCCGTATTTGATTTTAGTTTTTAATTCTACGTGTCCATACAAACATATTTTGTCATACAAAAGATTGGCTGAAAGTTTTAGTTCTTGAGATATTCGCGTTTAAAGATTATTATGGTCATTTTCGTGGGGTTGATGAATGGGCAATTGTTCCGTTATTTCACAATAAAAAATTGATATTTCGTGTGAAAAATGAGTGATATTATACTAACGTTTAGACCGAGTAGTATTTCTAATTTTCTCAACAGGGTGTTTGTTATAACCATTCAAATTTGAAAATTCTCAAATTAAAAAAATCAGTTTTTTAATTGCACACCTATATATTTTATTTCATTTTATTCGGGATTCAAAAATCTATCATTTTTGTCAAATATATCCTATACCTATCTTTGATAGTTTTCGAGTAATTTCGATTTTTTCACACTAGCTACTTTATTTTCGATAACATTGCATTGCATGGATCTTGGTAGCCATGGAAAATAATAATTGCGTTACTAAGATACAAAGGTTTCCTACTTGTCAAAATAAACACATATTAAATTTGTCGTTTTCGCATTTAACTTGTTATCAATTCTTGTATCAATTATGGATTATTCGACAAATGAATTAATTGATATGATATACGTGTTGGGCGAGGCTGAAAAAAACCCTTTATTGGCACAACGAATCCACAAAATGAAATATCCTGAACGTCGAATACCTACTACTGTTGGCTTGGAAAATTTGATGGATAGATTTGATTCTAGCGATAGTGTTAAATACTTCAAACGTAAAGTTGTTAATAAAAGGGCAGCTAATGAAGAAAAGAACTTGAAATATTATTAAATATTCAAGAAAATCCCCAAGTGAGTTCTAGAACATTAGCGACGATATGTGATACCTCCAAATCAAACGTGAATCGAACAACGCTGAAGTATAAGTACCATCCCTATCACATTGAGCTTCATCAAGAATTGCGAGAAGAGGATTTTGCAAGACGAATTGAATTCTGCAATATCATTAATCAACGGCTGCAATTAAATAACAACTTTTGTGCTCCATAATGTTTTCCGATGAGGCGACGTTTAAAAGTAATGGCTGTAAATCGGCATAATATGCACTATTACGCCATTGATAATCCATTTTGGCTACGAGAAGTTCAAAACTAAAATCATTGGTCACTAAATGTGTGTGGTATACTTAATGACCAAATTATCGGTCCCTATTTTTGATGATCCATTAACGGGCCGCAGCTATTTGCATTTCTTACGTGAAGAATTGCCTGTGTTACTAGAGGATATCAATTTAGAAGGACGACTAAATATGTGGTTGCAACATGATGGTGCACCTCACATTTTATCGGGACTTAAGAGAATTCTTGAACCAGCAATACCCGGAGAAATGGATAGGACGTAATGGCTTTATATTATGGCCACCCAGGTCATGCGATTTAACTCCACTGGATTTTTCCTATGGGGATACATAAAATATCGGTGTATATTATTAAACCTACAACAAGGGAGGACATGAAAAATAGAATTCGAAGCTTGTCGCACAGTGACCTCTCTTATGTTATCCGAAGTGAGACAGAACATGAGAAAAGGCTCAATATGTGTATTCAGCAAGAAGGCCGTCTATTTGAGCATTTACTAAGACGCAATGTTGAATAATTATTGAATTACTGTTTCTCATTAATAAAAACTGTTAATATTCTCGCTTAGGTGGTTTGTTTTATTTCGTCGCAATTGTTTTCCATGGCTACCACGATCCACAATAATGTTATAGTATCGTATGTAACGTAGCTAGTGAGAAAAATCGAAATTCCTCGAAAACTATCAAAGATAGATATAGGATATATTTGACAAAAATGATAGATTTTTTAATCCCGAATAAAATGAAATAAAAATATATAGGGTATGCAATTAAAAAAAAATGATTTTTTTTAATTTGAGAATTTTCAAATTTGAATGGTTATAACAAACCCTGTTGAGAAAATTAGAAATACTACTCGGTTTAAACGTTAGTATAATATCACTCATTTTTCACACGAAATATCAATTTTTTTTATTGTGAAATAACGGAACAATTGCCCATTCATCAACCCCACGAAAATAACCATAATAATCTTTAAACGCGAATATCTCAAGAACTAAAAACTTTCAGCCAATCTTTTGTATGACAAAATATGTTTGTATGGACACGTAGAATTAAAAACTAAAATCAAATACGGGGTGTTCTATTTAAAAAATTATACTTTTTCACGTCCTGCTTTTCTGGCACACCCTGTATAACTTCCAATATTTTAAAAAAATGCACACTTCTTACCTCTACCCCATGGTCCATACAATATTTACACAAATAATTCTAGTTAAGCATAAACTTACTTTACTCTATCGTTGGGACACCCTGTACACATTTGCGATTCATTACTACTAATACATTAAACAAATTAGGTACCTAATTACATTTCATGAATCGTTAAAGCTTTATCATTTTTAAAGTTGGGAGTTGTGATCAAGTTTGGCGTTGTGGTCATTATTAAAATTGAGGACTGTGGTCATGTTGGGCGTTGCGGTCAAATGGTCAAATATGTAATTCGGGGGTATGGACAAGTATGATATTGATAAGGCGTCATAGACCGATTTTTAAAACGTGCGTCGTTTGGTGTTATGCTCAAGTTAGGTGTTGTGGTCATTCCTAAAGTTTGGAGTTGTGGTCAAGTTGAGCGTTATGGTCAACATTAAAATTTGACGTTATGGTATTGTTGTGGTAAGTCTAACATTAAGTTGGGGGTTGTAGTCATGTTGTAAAGTTAGACCATAAATATAAGGTTTAAGTAAATTTACAACATTTTCAGAATTTTTAAACTTCTACATTTTCATGATAATTTCAGTTCTATGTGGGATACCTTGTATAGATAATGCATAATTGCAAAAAAATTCCAATAATTGAGATTAATATGTGATATGTACACATTGAGTTTGTTTACTTACAAACTCTATTTAATTAATTTAATACATACTGTTGTTTCGTTTCACATTATACACCCAAATTTCAAAAAAGTAATTGAAATACTCACAAAGTTGGCACTTAAACTTTGCTTTTTTGAACTCCAAATTCGAAGTAAATAAAATTCAACGCGTAAACCTCCGATTACCATTACCCTCAACAAATAACTTGCATTAATTATATTTAAAAAGTATTTTTTTATGTATTTAAAACATTCATATTAACATAAAATTTTCTCATTTAAATATTAACGCGTTGAAAACAAACGATTTAGGTGCAAAACGGAAGAAAACATACTTCAATCCCAAAATAGATTAACACTTACTGAATAATTGATCAAAAATGTTAGTAATACGTTGAAAATTCTGTTACACTACAATATCAGGTATGTGCGACTAAATTGTTATCATAAGTACATAAAATGTGATTGACTTTTTTTTATCAATAGAAGTCGTTTGATAATAGTTACACAAGAATTTTATGTGTTATGTAGATATAAATGAAACATCTATAAGTTAAGTTATATTTATAACGGAGTATTCTTAGGTAAACAATCATCTTAGAAAATTTTCCCAGATAATTATTTTAAACAAAAAATTGCAGCAAACTACTTTTATGCTACAACATTATCGATACTTATCTTTCTAATCTAAAATACAACATTTAAACTCGACAGATAATTTAATATACTGATGTAATAAAAATTTGTAGACAGAACGTCCACCATTTTCCATCAGAAAGACTTGTCCAAGTTTCTTTGTAGCAGTCACGGTTTCGGGGCCAAGTCCAGACGTCCCGATCGGTTTGTAAATTTAGCGCGGTCAGACTCAAAGTAATAAAACAAAAAACTATTTTGTCGTTATCTATTGCATATAGCATAATAGTATATTACGTAATAAGGGTGGTAAGTAGCCTATTACGCACGAATGTTGTAATTTACACGAGTGCGTAATAGACATTACCACCCGAGTTACTCCTATAGAGTATTAAAACAGTAACGTATGAGCAATACGTAACTACCCCTCATTAACCCTAGAACACTAACGTACGTAAATTTACTTGTAGTGGTATGAAATTGCAATATAACTTCAGATAGAATGAGTTAATCCGCTTAAGCACCTAGGAATGCTATCCCCGACCCTTTGCAATGCAAAACAACTTTAACCAGGTAAACTGTTTTCTATATTTATCAGTTTATGTTGGAATTTGTAAACGCGTGCAGGTAAATTTTACGTACGTTAGTAATACGACTAAGTGATAGAAGTAGTTTTGAGCACAATTTATTTGAAATAGTGTTATCTAGAATGGCACAAAAAGCTAAACGCTACTATTCTGATCAAGAATTGGATAGAATTTTAAATGGTAGTGGTGAATTTTCTGGCAGTGAAATAGAAGATTGTGTGGAAACAGACAGAGACAGTGGCAACAGTGTTAGTGATCCAGGTTTTGTACCAGATCCGGAAAATGTTGATGAGGTTGAAGAGCAACGTTTAAAATATGCCGCTCATTCTACTTCAATGGAAGTAGGACCGTCAAAAACCAAAAGGTCAAAAAGGAGCAAATATCCAGTCAACAGAGCAGTGCTAGAAAACCACACAATTCCTTTTGATATAGAACTTCTTCAGGGAAAAAATAAATATAAATGGCACACTGAATCTGTTTATAATGAAGCAAGAAAGGTACCACAAAGAAATATAATTACAGGAAAAGCGGGACCATCTGTTTCTGCAATAAAATCAACAGAACCAATTCAAATTTTCAATATGTTTATGAACGAGGATATATTGAATTGTATACTTGTACATACAAATGAAAAGATAGGGAATTGCGCAACAAAAATAAAACGCAAAAAGTTACAGTCGCTGATGTTACACTACCAGAATTGAAAGCGTTACTAGGTTTGCTTATTTTGTCGGCAGTTCTAAAAGATAACCATTTATCGCCAGACCTTATGTTTGATCCATCATATTCTGGTTTGAGATATAAAGCAACGATGAGCAAAGATAGATTCAATTTTTTAATCAATTCCATTATATTTGATGATGGTCAAATAAGAGAGAAAAACGGCGACACACAACTTTTACCCCAATTTCAAATATTTGAGAATGTTTATCAACGTGTGCAAAAAGGTTATATTGCAGGTGCATATGTTACAATCGACGAACAGCTCGTGGGTTTTCGCAGATGTCCATTTCGTATGTACATGTCAAATAAACCTAGCAAATACGGTATCAAAATTGTGATGCTGTGTGACGTTGACACGAAATATGTCATAAATGCAAGTGCATACCTTGGAAAATCAATAAATACATCAGGACAGCTGCTATCGAAATATTACGTGAAAAATTTAACTAAGCCCATTTGGGGCAGCAATAGAAACGTTACCATGGACAATTGGTTTACCAGCATTCCGTTAGCAGAAGATTTACTGTAAGGTTGCGTTGACGCACCCTGTATGTAGGATGTTATAATGACGTGTATTACGTGTTTTGAGTACGGGTGTATTGAGTTTGAACGAAAAAGAAATTTTTTTTGTGTGTATATGCATAATGTATGTGGGTGGGTGATACGCCACTGGAAATTTAGGAGAAATATTATTCAGTATGCAGACACGTGTATTTGAATGTTATAGAGACATTGGTGTTGCAATAAATAGATTCTGATGAATGTAAATGTGAAGAGAAATTTGTCGATGGGACGATAATGTTTGCTGCTGTTTTGCTACTTTAAGGAATGGAATTTTGGAAGATAAAGGAGTAATCTTTGCCGGAAGACCTGAGTGTATAAGTGTAGAATGTTTTAGAAAATATGTAGAGAAAGATTTGATATGTTTAATTGTTAATTTTAGAAAGTTTTCGTAATGTTGTGCAATAAGTTTTAAGAATACATGTATGTATATGGGATTTGAGACCTTAGACTGTACTTATTTTTGCAAATGTTGCGGAAAAAGGACGAGCGCATGCAAGAGATAAGCGTTGAAAGTTGTGTAATGGTCCAGAGTGGCCACTGAATAAATGTGATGATGAGAAATGATTTCTCCATAAAGTAATTGAAAAATTTGCAGGTAAAAACAAACATGGCGATGTATTGTAGTTATAAGCGTGGTTGTACAGATGGTAGCATCTGTCGGTACTAAGAAAGTTTGAATAAATACCATTGGAGAATATAGCGAGGAAGTCGGACATGTTTAAAGATGGATGGCTTAAGGTATAAATAGGAAAGTCAGAGATTGACGTGAGCTTTTTGACTTTTAGCTTTTGGCTTTTGGTGAGAGCTCGGTGAGAGACGCGCACGAGGTGATGTATGAAATCAGAATGGGTTAAGTTGGAGTTATATTTGTGAATAATATTGAAGGCAGTCATTGTTTAAACAACTGCGTAACCCGAAAGGGGATGAATCGTATAAGACATTCATAAATAAAACAATTAATAAAATTGAGATTGAAGATAAAATCAGTTTTTGTACTTCAAAAGAAAAAGTGCGTAAGCAGATTTATAATTAGTTAACAGTTGTTATGTTAAAGTGTTGATGTGGGGCGCGTACTCATCTTTAGTATAAATTATTTATGGAACCACCTTTAAGTGAGCTGAAGATGTGAGATGAAGTATTGGTAGTAAATTAAGCCAATGTTAAGGTAAGTTTATGTGACATTAAAAGTTTATTTGTGTTAAGGAAGGACTAAATTGTCCTAAAGGTTGGAAGAAACTTTTTAAGAGGCAACCAAATGCGTACAGATTATTACGTTATTGGAGTAATAACCTCGCATAGTTGGACTAATCGCGAGTGCAGAAAGGAATAAGTGTTGGTGAAATTGTGGAGTACTTGTTTTATGCCTTCAGGCAATTTAAGGAATACAAATGGACTACAAATAATTGATTTACGGGAAGAAAGAAGAAAGCAAAGCGTAGGATTAATGGACAATTTTAAGTAAGAATAATTACATTTAAGAATTTTAAAAACTCAGATAAGCACGATTATCTTTTTGATTAGTTGTAATTTGCGTATTGTTGGGTAATAATTAATTAGTGTTGAAGGAAAAAAAAGATAATCGGTCTCGAGTTATGTTGTATTGGTTGTTTTAGTAGTAGGAATTTTTGCAGAAACGCAAATTTGTACTGACAGTGATTTGGTGGTTATGTAAATATTTGTTTATTTTGTGCAGAACAATAGATATTTATCGTTAGTTTTTACTTTGTTGTTTATTTAACCAGTTATGAGACATATTTGTGACGTTTACTTAGTTGGTGATCTAGTTTTTGACAAGTTAAAATGTAGATTTTGCATATTTTGGATTTTAAGATTAATGAACAACCTGAAAGGTTATATTTGCCAGGTTGATTGCAAAAATTTTCATGTTAGTTTCTTTTAACGCAGTACACTAATAACGGATCAGCTGTTAATTAAAGTTTCATTAAGTACAACTAAGAGATGAGTTTTGAGAACTTAATATTTACGAATGTCCAATACGATTCAGAAGTATTATAAAAATTAAATTAAATTTAAAAGATATCGTTCATGTTAGGAATATTAAACCTTCAAGTATTATTCTCGTTTGACTGTTTTGCAGCACTTTATCACTATTATATTGGAGTAACAATTGTTAAGCCGATGACATTGCCTTTCTTTTGGTTAGGAATTTTAAAAATTAATTATCGATCATTGAATGAAGAACTATTTATTCATTAATAAGTAGAAATTTAACTTTATATGTATACGAGGGATACGTAGAAAATATAACTGTTGGTTACGTGAATGCAGTTGAATTTGAGTGATCAATTTTGTTTTGGAAAGTTTGGTATACGAGGTGTATTCAAAAAGTTTCTAATAACCTGGGTAGTACTAAATATATTTGAGTTTGAGTTGAATTGTTTTGGACGAGTGTTTGTTTTAGAACCCTCGTGTAAGAGTTTACTGAGTAAGCACAATCCTACTTTCCACAATCAAGTAGGGTTAATTAACACCCAGCTTAAGACAATTATTTTACCAAAGTTTCGATTGTGGTGGCGCCTAGAGACATATTTTCCCAGACTGAGCTGTTTGAATTTATGTGTAAGGTGTTTGAGCGTATTAATCATTCATTTTTCTTATTATTTCGACCACGCCCATCTCCCTGTTAGCTGGCTTGGCAACCCGCTTACATTAGTAAGCATACACGACGCCTAGTGCGGTTTGGACGTGTAACATTACTACAAGCACCATACAAATTAACGGTAGTTGGAACTCTACGCAAAAATAAGAAGGAAATTCCATTAGAATTTATACAGGCGTGCAAATCGCGTCCCTTTGGTAGTTCCATGTTTGGCTTCACCGACAAGATGACACTTGTTTCATACAAGCCAAAAGAAGATAAAATTGCCCTGTTGGTGTCAAAAACCTGAGATTATTATGCAATATAATAGTACCAAAGGAGCTGTTGACACATTCGACCAAATGAGCCAAAATAGATGTTGTAACAGAAAAACTAAACGTTGGCCTTAATGTTATTTTTATAATATGTTGAACATAGCTGTATTGAATTCATACGTTATATATTACCACAATAATACAAATCAAAAGAAAAGCCCCCTCAATAGACAAAGTTTTTATCTAAAATTGCAAGAGCAACTAACAAATCAATGGCAAAGACACAGATTGGAAATTCGTCAACTCCCCCCAAAACTGAAATCCACCATTGCTGAAGTGCTCAACGACAAATCCGGGCTCTGCGGCGAACGAACAAAGCTAGAAAGAAGGACCTATTGTGAAATTTGTCCTACATCAAAGAAACGGATGACAACAACAATTTGTTTTGCCTGTAAAAAAACCTTTATGTGGTGAGCACCAAGTGAAAATTTGTGCAAGGTGATGAGTTATAAAATTCAACGATCTGTAATTTTTATCTTATTATATGTGAATTCCTTTTTTTAATCCCCTATTTGATATTTGACATGTGTTTTAACAATTAAATGCCTGTATCCTATCCTTTAGCAAAACAAAGCTTAAATATTTTTATTTATTCGCCCTTAACTAGAGATTTCCATGGCATACGTAAATTTTACGTGCGTAGTAATAAGCGTGAAAAATTATGGTTATGGTTCTAGGGTTAAGATTCGTATGACCTTTGAAGGTTTTATACACGTATCTAATATTGTAATGAACAATTCTATAAAAATAAATTATTGTATAAATGTATTACAGGATTGTATGGCTTATTTCAATTACCACGTTAAAAGTTCAAAAAATTTTACCTAAAATAAATAGAACTGGTTTTATTAGTTATCTTGAAATTAAACAAATTAACCTCACTTTTTATATGGTTAACGATGGAATGAAATTTTATTTTACTACTAGAAATTATTGCTCTAAAGTAATAATAAATGTAAATGTACTACAAACTGTTATTTAAAGGTGGTGTATATTTTTGTTTTTCAAACTTGAAATTTATTAAAACATTTTTCAGTTTATAATAATGGACTGTTTTACACTGAAGTAAATGGCTTAGATCTTGTTAGACTAGGGCTTAGATACATATATGGGTTTTAATGTTGACGCACTGCTTTCATATATTCTATGCACTAAACTGTAGTGGCAGTGAGGCTTTATTTAACACAGAATTGTCCAGTCAGCAGATTACCACTTGCATCGATTACAA